>JBBHKE010000500.1:36232-183092 GCA_037447655.1 Zygnema cylindricum | reverse complement strand
TGGTGTCTTCTTATTAGGCATTATTGTTTGAAGTGTTTGAAGTGTTGACATAAATCAAGATCATGTTTGTAGTGTTGTATAAAACAAGACCTAGTTTCAACTGTTGCATGAAACAGGGCCCTGTTTACAGAAAAAAAAATTGTGACACGCTGGACGATTAAGCTACGTATCACGATGGAAAACCAACAAAAAATCTTAAGATTTGCATATGACACGCGCTTTCCAAAATACAACCGAAAATAAAAACGAAAATTTGTAATATTCCTTCGTCACGCTATTTTCCGTAACTTTTGTTCGTCACACTATATCTCTCAAATGACTTTCGTAATGTTCAAAAACAGAAACCCTAAAAAATGACCTCGCGTACAGATTGGCGTCTGCAAAAAGCATAAAAGTTATATCGTATGATTACTTCGTACGCAGGTACATGGTACGAAAGTGAAGTTTTGAAGTTAAGTTTGTCGGTGCTAAAAAAATGAAAAATATTCTTTGGATCGTAACTTGCGCGGTTCGGTGGAATACGTGGTTACAAACTTAGCGATGGAACATTTACTCAATCAACCGGTTTGTAGAGTTGGCTAATTCTAAAAGTCTCGACAACCCGCTCTAAGAATTTGATTTTTTTAAATGGTGTATTCTAATTCTGGTAATGATAATTTGGGAAGAGCAAAAATGGAATACTTGTCGTACAATTATATACATTAATATATGTATCCGTACAAAATATTAAAAATCGTACGCCGTCGCGAATTAAAAATATCCGTACATGCCACACTAATCTACGTGTTAGACTAATCCCGTTTTTGGAGCGCACTTTCCTATGCATGCGCGTCTGATTTAATTTATTTTTTGTAAATTTTCACTTGAAAAGGTACATATATGTACATTTTGACATCAACCGTACACCACATTATCTAGATTTTATTGTACTTTCGCGCTTTATGCTATTTTGTACGGTATCCTAATTAACGTCAAGGAAAAACTAAAATTGTGTATCCTATTTGAAAAAAAAAAAAAAAATTAAGAACCCAAATTAGAATTATTGACACTAATAGTGATTCGCGGTGTAGTCGACCACCGTCAAAAGCTGAGAAAATTTTGTCGGACCCCGACGTGATGGCACATATTGAACGGAAGAATATACCAAACGGGACGTACATGATACCAACATACAAAAATTATAGGACAGAAACCTTACCGTATAGAAAATTTATTGTACAAAAGTATTAAACCAGCGTGACCATTCGCCTTCATACTTTTCAAAAACTAAACGTACTAAAACGTGACTATTTTGAAACGTGACGGTGTTGAAACGTGACCATATGGCAAAGTGACGATACAGTAACTTAATAGTACATCAACATGACAGTAAACTTACTTTACCGTACAAAATGTGCTGGTCTAAAAAGACGACCGTACGATGACGTATATTTTTTGAGGTACAAACCATTTGAGGGACAAACCGGCCAATCAGAACACACTTGCGGAGAGGAGGTACTTGTAGAAATTAATGGTCCATTTTAAATATTTTCTAGGTCTAAATAGAAATATAGAAAGAAGCCGAGGCAGTCTACCTCTAACTTCTCTCTCTAACTCTCAAACTTGTCGCATTCACTGAGAAATTGGAGAGGGAGCTAGAGCCATGGCTACCTAGGCTATCCAAAGATTTACGGGAAATATATATTAGTTAGGGGTTTATTTACTAAAAGGTATGTGCCGGCCACAGGATTTGATCCTGGTACCTACCGGACGGCAAGCAGCCGGTAGCCGGTAGCCTTAGCCGTTAAGCCTAGAACTAGTGTTACATATTATATGGTTTGATAATTAATTTAACATTATCAGGTAGGATAATTCATTTAACTGTAACTGTTTACAAGATACATAGATCCATTAAATGTTAAAGTACGGATTAAGGTACGGATAAGAAACCAATACCGCGCATTTATTTCTTAGCGAAACGAATACCTCGCATGTATTTATTACGGCTACGATTAAATGTGAATTTAATCGGACGGCCGGAATTAGCGTCGAGATCGCAGAAGAAGATTTCGGCGGTTTGTGGTTATCGCCACATTGAATGACACGTGGCAAAATTATATTGGATCGTGGTATCTCCGGAGATTACGGCACCGAATCCGGATATGACATGTGTCGACATCTAGGCCATGTCGTACAATGTCCGTACATAAAGTACACCGGCAGCTGTACTTTTGTGTACGGAAGTGGAATATGATTGGTTCCGTACATCAGTAGATAGAGTCTGTGAGAGAGATAGGACTTAGAAAAATTAGGAGATAGGATCCTCTCTCCCAGAGAGCTTCTGTACAAAAGGTCAACTTTGACCCTCCATAACTTACTACTCAGGGGAGCAAATTCAGAGATTTTTTTTGCTATCGACTCAGGGGAGTTTTGCCTTCACAGAGGTGAAGTTGGCCAGAGTTATTATCTGGCAAGGTGGCGGTTATTTTTGTTGAAACACAAAAGGGTCAGGGTTATCCTAGAGGCTTCTTGGAAGCTGTTCACTCTGAGGACTTATGGAGGTCTGAGAGTTTTAGGTTATGGGCCCACCCTCTAGGGTACCAATCTTTAATGGAACTGGCTTTATATACTGGGAAAGTATGATGATAGGAGCTCTATGCGAAAAAAGGTTTTGGGGGATAGTGAGTGGACGGTTGGGGCGTCCATCAAGTCTTGGAATTCCTCCAGGGTTTGGAGGAAGCAGATTCACCAGGAAAGAGGATCCACCTTCAACGGAGGAAACAAAAGAAGGAGAGGTGGTGGACAAAGGAAAGGAGAAGGAGACGACCACACCAATAGCAACTGGTTCGGCATTCATGTCACCTATTCCGAGGAATGAGGAGAATGATACTGAAACCTGGGACTTCAACAATATGGCGGCAAAGCATTTCATCCTACGCCATCTCACTCAAGGACTTGCATGTCTTCATTTGCAGGTAGAAAGGGCATCCGATCTTTGGATGGCTCTCATAGAGATGTACCGAAGTGGTACGATTCAGCAACAACAGTTGGCTGATCAGAAAGTTAAGGAGTATGTATACAAAGGGGGAAGATGTTGGATTTTTGCAATGAGCTTGCTACACTCTTCATGGAGCTAAAGAGTGCGGGAAAAGATTTTAGTGAAAAAAAAAGGTTAACTGTTTACTGATGAAGTTACACGATGAGTTCGAGAACATAGTCAACCGTGTGCAGGACTTGCCGGACTCAAGATGGATATGGAACTCAGTGGTAGGGATGATTCTCGTTCGGGAGAATACGATTGAGATCCGAAGGGGAGGAAAGAGTGGCTAAGCCTTGGCAACTGCGATCAATTGGAGGAACAAGGATTCCCGGAAACCGGTCGGAAACTATGGGGGGAGGGAGCAGAAAAATCAGACCGACGAGTTCGGACCAAGGGCTCCCAAAGGTTTATGTCATTTCTGTAAGAAACCTGGGCACTATATCACAGAGTGCACTAAGCTAATCGAGCTTCGGTTAAAGGAGGGGCAGACCTGTGGAACCCCGAGAGGAAAGAAAAATGCCCTTGTGACACAGGTACATGAGGCGGAATCCGAGGACGATGACGATGAGCTCCTTTTAGATGTGGAGTTGGAGGCGAAAAACGAGGTCGAAATTCCACGAAGGCAGAAATGTGCTTACGGTGGATTGAAAGGTGAAGCAGGCTGGATTGTAGATTCAGGTGCCTCCATGCACATGTGTAAGGATAGGCACCTGTTCACTAAGATAAGAAATATTCCCACCGTAGAGATAGAGTACGGGGATGGGAGGATAGTCACCACTACTCTTGTAGGATCGGTAGATTTGAAAGTGTTAGTAGAAGGAAAGACATCCATATTAACATTCTCCGATGTATTGTTTATTCCGGAGCTGAACAAAAACCTCATCTCTACATCCGTATTAGATGATAAGGGTTTTTTTACTAGCACTAGGGAAGGAGTCTTTACTGCTAGTTTTGAGGAGGATGTCTATTTCATTGCTGAGAAAGGTAGCCATGGGATGTTTAGGCTGGTTTTAAGTAATGAAAAGAATAAACTTTATTATGCTGGTGTTCATGATATTATGATGTGGCATAAGAGGCTTGGGCATGTGAATCTAGACAAATTAAGAGAGATCAAAAACATGGGAGTGGTGGAAGGGATTAAGCTCAGTGAGAATGATAGTATAAGTGATTGTAGTGGATGTGCTCAAGGTAAAACACACAGATTACCTTTTCCAAAAACAGCCACCTATAAGGGAGAAAACATTCTAGATCTAGTACACACAGATATTTGGGGACAGGCTAAAGTGCCCTCACCGGGGGGGAAGAGATTTATGATGACTATCACTGATGATTGGTCTCGGTATTCTCGAGTGTATTTTTTGAAAAACAAGTCCGAAGCTCAGGATTATTTTAGACAATATAAATCATGGAGCGAAAAACTCCATGAAACTCCAATCAAGAGAATACCGAGTGACAATGGTGGAGAGTATACTTCTAACCAGTTTGAGGATTTTCTGAGGGAAGATGGGGTCCAACACCAAAAGACAGTTCTAGAAAACCCGGAACAGAATGGGGTAGCTGAAAGGTTAAATAGAACACTAATTGATAGTGCTAGAAGTATGTTGTCAGATAAGAAGATAGGAAAAAGGTTTTGGGCAGAAGCAATGAACTGTGCTAATTACCTCAAAAATAGAGTTCTTACTTCAGCTATAAAAGATCAAACATCTTATGAGAGATGGACAGGCCGGAAACCAGACATATCTCACTTAAAGGTTTTGGGCAGTCAAGTATTCAATCTAGATACAGACCGGTCTAATTGGAAGCTAGATCCTAAAGGAAAACCGGGATACTTATTAGGATATGATGAGGATGTTAAAGGATATAGAGTTTATGATCTAAAAAGGGAAGATGTAATCTTAGTAAAGCATCTAGTAGTTATGGATGAAGGAAAGTCTGTGGATCCCTTCAAATATACGAAGTCAGTAAAAATCAGATTTGAGTTAGAAAATTCCGATGACTTTGAGCTTCCTAACTATCCAGGTTTTAGAGAAGATGACATTCTTCCAGGTACAAATCAGACCGAAAAGGACTCGGCTGTGGAAACTCCAGTGACAACTCTACCCGAAGCGGAAAATTCAGAATCAAGGGATAGGGGAGAAGCCGAGTTTGTTCTAAAGAATCCACGAGAACCATCTATTCCGTCCTCAGATTTTGAGGGGGGAAGGAGAAGTAGCAAAAGACTGCAAGAAAAACAGGTTAATAACAAGGTAACTAAACTATCTCATCAAGATGAACCTCAAACTTATGGAGAGGCGATGACTTGTCCAGAAAGAAATCGGTGGAAAGCAGCCATCAATGAGGAGATGGCCTCAATTATGGCAGCCGATACTTGGGAGCTGGTGGATTGTCCACCTAACCGAAAACCAATCAGTTGTAAGTGGGTTTTCAAATTAAAACTGAACCCAAATAACACAATCGAGCGCTACAAGGCCCGACTAATGGCAAAGGGATTTACACAAAAGGAGGGAATTGACTACGAGGAAACCTTTGCCTTGGTGGTCAGATTTCGCTCCGTCCGCATACTTCTCAGCCTGGCAGCAGCATAAGACATGGAAGTGCACCAGATGGACATCAAGACAGCTTTTTTGCATGGAGAATTGGAAGAGGAGATCTTCACGTGACAACCCGAAGGGTTTGTGGAGGAAGGAGAGGAGAGTAAGGTATGCCGGCTGATTAAATCTCTTTATGGTTTGAAACAGACGCCTCAACAGTGGAATAAGAAGCTTGATGAGTTTCTTACCGGTCTGGGATATATCCGGATCAGCTCAGATCACTCAATCTATGTTTTCGAAGATGAGGAAGGTTTTATAAATATTGCAATTTATGTTGTTGATTTGCTTGTTTTAAGTATATCAATAAAAAAAATTAATAAACTGAAAATCGATCTTAAGGGGAGATTTGAAATGAACGATATGGGGGAAGCAAAATATATTTTGGGAATTCAAGTAGAGAGAGAACGAAAAAGAAAAATTATAAGATTGACTCAAAAAGAAGCAATAGGGAACATGCTTGAAAAATTTCAAATGGATAAAGCTAATAGTTGTACAACTCCAATGGAGTTGAAGAAGGGAAGTGAGGGGAGTGAGGAAGAAGGAGTCATAGTCTTAGACGAGGAATTATCTCATGAAGAACAGAAGTTCATGCAGACTATTCCTTACAGGCAAGTAGTGGGAAGTCTAATCTATTTTATGAATTGTACCCGGCCGGATTTAGCTGCAGCTGTAGGAGTGTTGAGTAGAAGTCTAAATGCTCCCACTAAGAGAGATTGGGAGGCAGCTAAGAGAGTCCTTAGATTTTTGATAGGAACTAGGGATCTATAATTGCATTTGGGTGGGGAGAATACTGACATCACTACTTGGAGTGATGCCAGTTATGGTGATGCTCCGATGAGGAGATGCACTTCTGGATATGTATTATATGTGGGTGATAGGGCTTGCTGTTGGAGTAGCAAACAGCAAAAAATTATTGCTCAGTCCACCATGGAGGCTGAGTATATGGCTTCTTGCTCTGCTGTAAAAGAATTGATGTGGGTCAAGTCTTTGCTTGGTGAGCTTGGTCACCTTAAGAGTGGTGTGCAGAAAGTTTTTGTGATAATCAGGCAGCAATCGCTATTTCCGCAATCCTAAACATCATTTTAAAGCAAACACATGGACATCAGACTCAGCTTTGTTAGAGAGAAAGTAGAAAACAAAATAATCAGTTTAGAGTACCGACCATATAGTGAGATGGTAGCAGATATGATGACCAAACCTGTGCCTTCCCCTAAGCTAATTTTCTGCAGGGAAAAGTGTGGTCTGAAATTAAAGATTCACTAGAAAACAAGGGGAGTGTAGAAATTAATGGTCCTTTTTTTAAGTATTTTCTAGGTCTAAATAGAAATATAGAAAGAAGCCGAGGCAGTCTACCTCTAACTTCTCTCTCCAACTCTCAAACTTGTCGCATTCACTGAAAAATTGGAGAGGGAGCTAGAGCCATGGCTACCTAGGCTATCCAAAGATTTACGGGAAATATATATTAGTAAGGGGTTTATTTACTAAAAGGTATGTGTCGGCCACAGGATTTGATCCTGGTACCTATCGGACGGCAAGCAGCCGGTAGCCGGTAGCCTTAGCCGTTAAGCCTAGAACTAGTGTTACATATTATATGGTTTGATAATTAATTTAACATTATCAGGTAGGATAATTCATTTAACTGTAACTGTTTACAAGATACATAGATCCATTAAATGTTAAAGTACGGATTAAGGTACGGATAAGAAACCAATACCGCGCATTTATTTCTTAGCGAAACGAATACCTCGCATGTATTTATTACGGCTACGATTAAATGTGAATTTAATCGGACGGCCGGAATTAGCGTCGAGATCGCAGAAGAAGATTTCGGCGGTTTGTGGTTATCGCCACATTGAATGACACGTGGCAAAATTATATTGGATCGTGGTATCTCCGGAGATTACGGCACCGAATCCGGATATGACATGTGTCGACATCTAGGCCATGTTGTACAATGTCCGTACATAAAGTACACCGGCAGCTGTACTTTTTTGTACGGAAGTGGAATATGATTGTTTCCGTACATCAGTAGATAGAGTCTGTGAGAGAGATAGGACTTAGAAAAATTAGGAGATAGGATCCTCTCTCCCAGAGAGCTTCTGTACAAAAGGTCAACTTTGACCCTCCCTAACTTACTACTCAGGGGAGCAAATTCAGAGATTTTTTTTGCTATCGACTCAGAGGAGTCTTGCCTTCACAGGGGTGAAGTTGGCCAGTGTTATTATCTGGCAAGGTGGCGGTTATTTTTGTTGAAACACAAAGGGGTCAGGGTTATCCTAGAGGCTTCTTGGGAGCTGTCCACTCTGAGGACTTATGGAGGTCTCAGAGTTTCACTACTGTAATGTAATACGGTGATACTCTACCTGAATAAATAGTCTATACACACTAAAGTCTAATACACGAAAAAGCAATCTAACTATTTACAAAAGTAATATAAGCTTAGACCATGGCTTTCGTTAGGGTTTTTCTCTCTTCCTTTCGTGTATCCGGTGCCAAATTTGGCGTGTGAGAGCTCCACGGACAGTATTTTCAACGACCTTTTTATCAATGGGAAAATCAGCGACATTCTTTTTCTCGTTTTCTCTTAATCGTGTCTATCAATTTTGGCCGATTTTAATTTTTCCTTTTACCGCCATATCCTATCCTCTTTGCCGCCTAATTTGGCATGCCAGTAGCCAACAATCACGATTTTTGCTCTTACTGTCTTTTTTCGTCAATTTCAGCATTTGTTGCTCAGAATTTCTTTTACTCGGTTGACTTCTTTCGACCATCGCTCCTGTTACGGTTTTTTCCCTTCTCTTCGTGTATCGGGCGCCAAATTTGTGGTGTGGGTACTCTAAAAATAGATTTATTCAAAACCTTTCTATTGGTGGTAAAAATCAACCCCATACGTTTTCTCGTTTTTATAAGTTGGATCTGCCGATTTTGATCGTTTTCCTTTTTTCTTTTTGTGCCCATCTCCGACCACGGTTGCCGCCTAATTTGGCGAGCTATTAGTCAGCCATCCAGATTTCTGCAATTGATATTTTCATCCGTCAACATCAGCTCGTTTTGTGGAGAATTGCTTTTTCGTCTACAACCTTCCGCTAACCTCGACTATAGCTTTTTGCTAAGCCTACTTGATTCGACTATGGCTCCTTGCTAAACCAAATTGGTTGTAGTTTTTCATCCATTATTACCTCGGATCTCGTCCTCTATGGCACCTCAAAAGCACCGTGCGTCTCGATCACCGTCTCCCTTTATTTTTGATTGCTCTGGACTTTGACTCGGCGACTCAGTTGAGCCCCCTCCCCCTCTCATGTTGAACTCCCAAGCTAAGCCTCTCCCTCATTTTTTTTCCTTCCATTAATCACTTGCCAACATAGCACGTGCACTAAGACCCTCCCAAAACTGCATCCGCTGCCACCTACTCAACCACACATGGGCCCGTCAAACCAACACCGACAGCCACTCTTCATCCTATTCCATCCCTTTCTATAGATTATGCACTTTCACTTCCCCACACTTGCCTTTATCACCCTCCTCAGCTTTGGGCATAATCCCACCTTTCACTTTCTACCTCTCTTTTACCATTGCCATCATCATGTAATTCTGATACCTCCATAGGTCCTCACAATGAGCAGCTCACACGAAGCCCCTAGGATACCCCTGACTCCTTTGTCTTTCAGCAAGAATAACTGCCAGCCTGGCACACAAATACTCTTACCACCTTCACCCTTGTTAAAACAAGACTCCCCTAAGTGAATAGCAAAAAGAATCTCAAAATTTGCTCCCGTGAGCAATAAGTTATAAAAGGTCAAAGTTGACATTTTGTACAGAAGCACTCTGGGAGAGAGGCAGCTACCTACCAAATTTTCTAATTCCTATATCCCTCTCTAAACCCTCTACTACCAGAGTATGGCACAAATTAGAAGACTGTCGTATAGAAAGGTCCAGATGCCAAAGTACTTTCTGTACGACCATCGTACGGCATGGCCGAAATGTTGACGCTTGCCATATCCGGATTAATTCCCATATTTTTTGGAGATGACGCAAACCAATGATGTCGTGCCACGTGGCCCTTGCGTGGCGTTGACCAAAAACCGCCAAAGCCCGTATTCCGTGATCTCGACACCTATCGTGGTCGTTCGATCAAAACCGGCTTTTGATTCTAGCCGTCGAAAATCAACGCGCGGTATTTGTTTCGCCGTCAAAAATCATTGTTCGGTATTTGTTTCGCTATTGAAACAAATGCGCGGTATTCGTTTCGCGGAGTATCGTAAGCCGTACGTATATTCTAACTGTGTTTATGTTATATGTTTATTCGCGCCGTTAAATGAATTAACATAGCGGTACATCCTTAAATACTTGTCAAACCCTATATTGCTTAGCACTGATCGTAGACTATAGGAAAAAGCTACCGTCTCCTACTGACTTGCCGGACGGTAGGTACTAGGATCAAATCCTAGGTTCATCAATTATATTTTGATAAATATACCAAAATCTACTCCCTGTCTCTCTCTCTCTGGACAGCATAGGCACCCATAGTTCTAGCTCCCTCTCTAACCTTCAGTGATTGCAACAAGTGTGGGAGCTGAAGAGAGGAGTTAGAGGTAGACTGCCGCTGCTTGTTTTTTGCATTTCATTTTATATGTTTAGGCCTATAAAATACTAAAAGAACCATTAACTTCTACACTCCCCTTATTTTCTAGTCACTCTTCAATTCAAGACCACACTTTTCCTTGTAAAAAAATAGCTTAGGGGAAGGCAAAGGTTTGGTCATCATATCTGCTACCATTTTACTATCTGGTCTATATTCTAAACTGATAATTTTGTCTTCTACCTTCTCCCTAACGAAACCAAGTCTAATGTCCATATGTGTGGGTTTAAAGTGGAGTTTAGGATTGGCAGAAATGGCAATGGCTGCCTGATTATCACAAAACATTTTTTGAACACCACTCTTAAGATAATCAAGCTCACCAAGCAAAGACTTGACCCACATTAATTCTTTTACAGCAGAGCAAGGGGCCATGTACCCAGCCTCCATGGTGGGCCGAGCAATGACCTTTTGTTGTTTGCTGCTCCAACAGCAAGCCCCATCACCCACATACAATACATACCCAGACGTGCATCTCCTCATAGGAGCATCCCTATAACTGACATCACTCTAAGTGGTGAGGTCTGTATTATTCCCACCTAAATGTAACCATAGATCTCTAGTCCCTATGAGGTATCTAATGACTCTCTTAGCTGCCTCCCAATCTTTCTTAGTGGGAGTATTGAGACTCCTACTTAGTACTCCTACAGCTGCAGCTATGTCCTGTCGGGTAAAATTAATAAAATATATTAGGTTGCCGACTACTTGTTTATAAGGAATTGTTTGCATAAATCTTTTCTCTTCAGGGCCAAACTCATCATCCAAGATTATAACTCCCTCTTCCACCTTCCCCTCACTTCCCTTCTTTAGTTCCATTGGAGTGGTAAAACTATTAGCCTTATCCATTTGGAATCTTTCTAACATGTTTCCAATCCCCTCCTTTTGAGTTAATCTGATTATCTTTCTATCTGTGTCTCTCTCTACCTGAATTCCTAAAATATACCTTCTGTCGCCTATATCCTTCATCTCAAATCTACTTTTTAGATCCCTTTTCAACTTATTTATTTTATCCATAGATTTATCATCAATATAAATTGCAATATAAACAATTCCTTCCTCATTTTCAAACAAATAAATTGAGTGATCTGAGCTTATCCAAATGTATCTTAATCCTGTAATAAACTAATTGAGCTTGTTATTCCATTGTCGAGGCGCCTGTTTCAGCCCATATAAAGATTTGATCAATCGGCAAACCTTGCTCTCCTCCCCTTATTCCAAACATCCTTCGAACTGTCGCATAAAGATCTCCTCTTCCAACTCTCAATGTAGGAAGGCGATCTTGATGTCCATTTGATGTACTTCCATGTCTTTTTGCTGCTGCCATATTGAGAAATATCCAAACGGAGGGAAACTTGACGACTGGGGCAAATGTCTCCTCGTAGTCAATTCCCTCTTTTTGGGTAAATCCCTTCGCCACTAACCGAGCCTTGTAGCGCTCAATGGTGTTATCCTGGTTGAGTTTCTATTTAAATACCCACTTACACCCGATTGAATTTTTGTTAGGAGGACTGTCCACCAATTCCCATGTATCGGCTGCCATAATCGAAGCAATCTCCTCATAAATTGTTCTCTCCTCGGTTCCTTTCGTGACAGTTCATCGCGTTACCATAAGTCTAAGGTTTATCGGGGTGAGACAGTTTAGTTACCTTGTTGTTAACTTGTTTCTCTTGCAATCTTTTGTTGCCTCTCCTTCCATCCTCAAACTCTGATGACGGAATAGATGGCTTTCGTGGATTCTTTTGAACAGTTTTGACCTCTCCCTTATCCCGTGATTCCGCGTCTATTTCCACCACGTCTTCCGCTTCGGGTGGAGTTGGCACAAGGGGTTCCACGGCTGAATCCTCCCCGGTCTGATTTGTACCTACAGGATCATCATCTTCTCGTAAACCTGGATAGCTAGGAAGCTCAAAGTCATCATAATTTTTTGACTCAAATCTGATTTTAACTGTCTTTGTATGCTTAAAGGGATTTATAGATTTTCCTTCATCCATAACCATTAGATGCTTCACTAGGATTATATCTTCTCTCTTAAGATCATAGACTCTATATCCTTTTACATCTTCATTATATCCTACTAGATATCTTGGTTTTCCTTTCAGATCTAGCTTCTAATTTGACCGATCTATGTCTAGATTGAACACTTGACTACCGAAAACCTTTAAGTGTGTTACACTTGGTTTTTGGCGAGTCCATCTCTCATGAGAAGAATGGCCTAATACTTCCAAAGTAAGAACTCTTTTTTTGAGATAATTAGCACAGTTCATTGCTTGTGCCCAGAATCTCTTTCCTATCTTCTTATCAAACAACATATTCCTAGCACTATCACTTAGTGTCCTTTTTAACTTGTGGGCCACACCATTCTGCTCAGGATTTTCAAGGACTATCTTTTGATGTTGCACTCTATCTTCTCTCAGAAAATCCTCAATATGATTGGAGGTATGATTTCCCCAATTATCACTCCTTACTCTCTTAATAGAGGTTTCATGAAGTATCTGACTCCACGCTTTATATTCCTTAAAAACTCGTAGAGCCTCTGATTTATTTTTAGAAATTACCCTCTAGAATACCGAGACAAAGTGTCAGTGATTGTCATCATAAACCTCTTACCCCCGGGTGAAGGCATTTTGGCCGGTCCCCAAATATCACTGTGTACCAAGTCTAAAACTTTTTCTCTTTTATAAGTGGCTTTCTTTGGGAATGGTAACGTGTGTGCCTTACCTTAAGCACAACCACTACAGTCACTTAGGTTTTCACTTTCTCCAAACTGAATTCCTCCCACTATTCCCATCTTTTTCATTTCTTTCAACTTACATAAATGCACATGTCCAAGCTTCTTATGCCACAACATAATATCATGAACACCAGCATTATAAAGTTTCTTGTTTTCATTACCTAAAATTAGCCTAAACATCCATTGACTACCATTTTCAGCAGTGAAATAAACTTCCTAAGGGTTATCGGAGCCCTCGAGTTGACTTGGTTTTCTTCATGGTACTGGGAGGACACTCAGACATGTGGTCCTGAAGGATCCGACTAGGTGAGACATTTCATCTCGCGCGGATTTGCATACACGTGTGGCGGCTGGGGAGGCAACGGCTTTGAAAGAAAGAGAATACGCTCACAGAGACCATTCCGACCACTTTGTTCTAATTCGGAGACCTCCATTGCCCCACAAAAATGTTGAGCTTATATGAAGCCTCTAGGATAATATTTGCCCGTTTGACTATCCCACTAAATAAATGCCACCTTGGCACGCAAATATTTTTACCACCTTTACCCTTGTGAAAGCCTGACTCCCCTAGGACAAATGCAAAAGGAATCACTGAATTTGCTCCCTTGAGTATTAAGATATGGTTGGCCAAAGATGGGCTATAAATACAAAAGGTCTTTGAGAGATAGGTGCCCCAAAAAGGTCTTAGTCCTAAACTTCATTTGTAAACCCCCTATTACTAGTGTATCTGACCAATCAGAAGACTGTAAGGTAGAAGAAGGTACATGTGCTGCTGTACTTCTTCTACGGCTATGGTAAGACATGGTTGTTCCGTTGACGTCCGTCAATTTTTAAGCCGTAGTTGCTCCTCCCTCAATAATTGTTGTCCACTCAAGACTTGCCACGTGTCACCCGCCGACATTATCCCCGCAAAGTGCCAAATGTCTACTCAGGTACATCGGCTCCCATGTGAGCCGTTCGATCTGAGATTGACATTTGATTTCGTCCGTCGAAATGACATGTCGTTTTGAATTTTCCGTGCGGTCCACATTTTGTGCGGTCTATTCCATTTCCTTGTTAAATAAAACATATCGTGTTTTCCAAGTTTAAATAAATGTCGTACCCTATATGCCTAACGCTTCATCAAGACCTACCGAATAAAGCAGACGGTTATGTCGTACGACGGTCATGCGGAAGGTCATACGATCAAATCTTAGACTTGACCGCCTATGTTTTGCAAAGGGCTATCTCTTCTGTTCACTTTGCGTGTCTCTTTGTCTGCTTGCGGCAGCCATAGCTGCTTGCCACTCCTCAGTGACTACGACAAGTATGAGGTAACCATAGACTAAAAAGACCATAGACTAAAAAGATTGAAGATAAAAATAACTTTTTAAACACTCCTTTGTTTTCTAATTTATCTTTTGCTTTAATCCACACTTCTCTCTAGAAAAGATCAATTTGGGAGAAGGAACCGGCTTAGTCATCATATTTGCTACCATTTTTCCATCCGGTCTATATTTCAAACAAATTATTTAATTCTCAACCATCTCTCTAACAAAGCTCAATTGGATATCCATATGCTTTGCTTTAAAGTGATGCTTTGAGTTTGCTGCAATTGCAATTGGAGCTTGATTATCACGAAATATCTTTTGCACTTTATTCTTCATATATCCAACTTCTTAAAGCAAAGATTTTACCCACATTAATTCTTTCACAGCCGAACAAGATGCCATAAACTCAACCTCGATAGTGGACTGAGCAATCACCTTTTGTTGCTTGTTGCTCCAACACCAAGCCCCATTCCCAACATAAAACACATACCCAGAAGTACACCTCCTCATTGGAGCATCCCCATAACTGGCATCACTCCAAATGGTGATGTTAATATTATCCCCTCCTAAATACAGCCACAAATCTCTCGATCCTATCAAATATTGCATGACTCTCTTGGTCGCTTCCCAATCTTTCTCCCTAGGATCATTTAGACTCCTACTTGAAGAGTACAATTCAAAAAAAAGATCAAACTACTGGCAACCTGTCTGTACGGAATAGTTTGCATAAACTTGCTTTCATCTAGTCCTAACTCATTATTCAAGATCAAGACTCCCTTTTTTGAGCTTTCATCTAGTACTAACTCATTATTCAAGATCAAGACTCCCTTTTTTGAGCTCCCCTCATTTCCCTTGTTTATATCTATTGGAGTCGTACAACTATTTGATTTATCCATTTGAAATTTTTCAAGCATATTTCCTATTGCTTCTTTTTGAGTAAGCCTAATTGTTTGCTTCTCTCTATCCCTCTCAATCTGAATTCCCAAATTGTATTTTGCCTCTCCCAAGTCTTTCATTTCATATTTACCCTTTAGATCCTATTTCAATGTATTAATTTTCTCCATTGATTTACTCATACCTTCCTCGTCCTCAAATAGATATATGAAATGATTTGAACTGATTCGGATATATCCCAAACTTGTCAAAAACTCGTCCAACTTCTTGTTCCATTGGCGTGGAGCCTACTTTAGCCCATAAAGAGACTTTATCAATCTGCAAACCTTTCTTTGTTCTCCTTTCTCAACAAATCCTTCTGGCTATCGCATAAAGATCTGTTCTTTTAATTCTCTATGTCAGAAAGCGGTTTTGATTTCCATTTGATGCACTTCCATGTCTTCCGCTATCGCTAGACTAAGTAGAATCGGGATGGAGGGAAATCTAACAACCGGAGCAAAGTTCTCCTCATAATCGATTCCCTCCTTTTGTGTGAACCCCTTTGCCACTTATATGACCTTGTATCGCTCGATAGATTGAGTTTCAACTTAAATACCCGCTTGCATCCTATCCGTTTTTTGTCCAGAGGACAATCCACCAGCTCCCATGTGTTTGCTTCTATAATGGAAGCCATCTCATCATTAATGGTTGTCATCTATCTACTACGTTTTGGACTATTAATTGCTTTCGAGTAACTCTGGGGTTCGCTCAAATGTGACAGCTTAGTTACCTTGTTGTTCACTTGTCTCTCTTAAAGGCTCTTGCAGCTTCTCCTTCCTCCTTCAAAATTTGATGTTGGAATGGAGGGTAATCTCGGATTTCATTGAATGACTTCAACTTCTCCCATATCTGTGGATTCTATCTCCGGACGTTCATCATATATTTCCGATCTTTCCTCGTTCTCGTCTTTGGTTTGTACTGGAAGATGTGACTCCAAGAGAGGGTCACTCTCGATCAGTTTTTTCTCTTCCACTCCAAGGTCAAGCTGAACCGAAGTTTGGTTAGAAGAATCTCAATCAAACTTATCTTCGGATTTAATTCTAATTCTAACCGGTTTAGTGTATTTAAAGGGATCTATGGACTTTCCTTCATCCATGACTACCAAGTGTTTTACTAGATGATATCTTCTCTTCTGACATCTTAAACTGTATATCCTTTTATATTTTCATCATATCCAAGTAGGTATCCCGGCTTTCCCCTTGCATCTAACTTCCAATCAGATTTTTCTGTGATTAGACTAAACACTTGACTTTCGAACACCTTTAAGTGTGAAGCATTAGGTTTTCTACCGGTCTATCTTTCACAAGGTGTTTGTCTTTTTACTGCCGAGGTAAGGACTCTATTTTTAAGATAGTTAGCACAATTCATAGCTTTTGCCCAAAAGCTTTTTCTTATCTTTTTATCCGATATCATATTATGGGCAGTATCACTTAATGTCCAATTTAGTCTCTCGGCTACACCATTTCTTTCGGGTTCTTTGGAACAATCTTTTGGTGTTGAACCCTTTCCTCTTTCAAAATATCCTCAAACTCATTAGAAGTGTATCCCCCCTCATTATCACTCCTCACTCCCTTTATAAGCTTCTCACTCCATGCTTTATACTCTTTAAAATAGACCGAAGCCTCAAAGTTGTTTTTCATGAAATAGACTTTAGAGTATCTAGACCAATCATCAATGATAGTAAGCATAAATCTTTTCCCTCCAACTGATGGCACTTTGACCGGTTGCCATATGTCAGTATGAACTAGATCTAGGACCTTTTCACCTTTATATGTTGCGGTTTTTGGGAAAGGCAATCTGTGGGCCTTACCTTGAGCACATCCACTACAATCATCGAAGGTCTCGTTATTTCCAAACGTATTCCCTCAACTACACCCATTTTCTTCATTTCTTTCAATCTATCTAGATGCACTTGTCCTAATCTTTTATGCCACATCATCAAATCACTTACACTAGCATAGTAAACTCCCATCTTTCCATTACTCAAATTCAGCCTAAACATTCCTAAGCTACCCTTTTCAGCTTTGAAATACTCTTCATTCTCATAGGTAGCAGACTCTTTTCTTGGTACTAGTTTCAAAACCCTTATCATCTAAGATTGACATAGAGATAAGATTTTTGTTCAACCCTAGAATAAAACAAACATCAGAGAAAGTGACTATGGATGTCTTACCATTGACTAAAACTTTCAGATCCACAGATCCCACTAAACTAGTGGTTGCTATTCGCCCATCCCCATACTCTTTTTCTACGGTAGGGATCTTTCGCATTTTTGTAAACAATTGTTTTTCTCTACACATATGCATAGAGGCACGTGAATCAAAAATCCATCTTTCTTCAAGAGCTTCTTTTACTCCACCGAAAGCATACTTCTGCCTCCTTAGAATCTGCGGCTCACCTTTCACCTCCAACTCTTCGTTAAGGAGGAGTTCTCCATTGTCGTCATCGGAATCCTCTCCCATGACTTATGTTGCCACAAATGATTTTTTCTTTCTTGCGGCTAATTTACGGATCTGCCCCTCCTTCAATCTCGGCTCCATCAGTTTAGTACACTCTGCCATGTAATGCCCTAGCTTCTTACAAAAGTGACAGAGCCCCTTCGGAGGCCTTGATCTAGATTGGTCGGATTGGTTTCCTCTTCCTCCTCCACCAAAGTTGCCATAAGGTATTTTTTGATCCTTATCCCCCCAGTTAGTTCAACTAGCCAATGCTTGAACACTCTTCCCTCCTCTCTGAATCTCAATTGTACTTTCGCGAACCAAAATCATCTCGACAACGGAGTTCTAGATCCATCGATGATGTGGCAAATCTTAAACCGTGTTAACAATGTTTTCATAATCATCAGAAAGCTTCATTAACAAAGTATTCACCTTCTCTTTCTCGCTCTTCTTTATCCTTGCACTCTCCAACTCCATAGAAAATGCGGCAAAGTCATTACAAAAGTCTAACATTTTTCCTCCTTTGTAAACATATACTTGTACCCTCTAATCTGCAAGCTTTTGCTGCTTAATCGTACCACTCTTGTAAATGTTGACAAGAGCCTCCCACAACTCGACCGCCTTTGCCACATAAAGGTGAGGTGTAGCAACTGCTTGTGTGAGAAGCCCGAGAATAAAATGAGTTGCCACAATGTTGTTGAAATCCCAGATTTCAGTATCATTTGCTTCGGTTTTCTGAACATCCACTACCGGTACCAATCCAGTAGCTATAGGTGAGAGTTTCTCCTTCCCCTTCTCCTTCCCTTTGTCTAACACGATGTTTCTCCATGGTCTTCTACCACCTCTGTCTCCGAAGATCCTTTGTGAATCTAGATCCTCAAAGATCCTCTAGTGAATCAAGATCCTCCAAACCTAGGTGGAACTCATAATTTTGCAGTTGGCCCCCGCACACGACCACTCATAATGCCCCCTAGCCGTTTTTCAATCAATGCACCCCTCATCATGGTTTCCCAATAGATGAACCGCGTTCCATAGAAAATGGGCACCCTAGAGGGTGGGCCCATAACGTGTAATTTTGTGACCTCCATTGGCCCACAGAAATTTCAAGCTTATATGAAGCCTCTAGAATAATATTTTCCCTTTTGACTTTCCCCCTCAATAAGTGCCACCCGGCAGCAAATACTCACCACATGTGAAGGCAGACTCCCGACTTCGAATGCAAAAGAATTATTGAATTTGCTCCCTTAAGCATTAAGATATGGCTGGCCAAATATGGCCTATAAATACAAAAGGTCTCTCAGAGAGACTCAGAGAGAGGTGGCTCAAAAAGGTCTATGTCCTAAACTCCTTTTCTAAACACCTTAATACTAGTGTAACTAACCAATCAGAAGACTGTAAGGTACAAGAAGGTACAGGTGCTGCTGTACTTCTTGTACGACCATGGTAAGGTATGGCCGACCCGTTGACGTTCGTCAGTTCTTGAGCCGTAGTTGCTCCTCCCTCAATACTTGTTGTCCACTCATGGCCTGGGACGTGTCACCCGCCGACATTAGCTTCGCAAACCACCAAATGTATACTCCAATACATCCTCTCCACTGTGAGCCGTTCGATCTGAGATTGACATTTGATTTCGTCTGTCGAAATGAAATGTCGTTTCGTATATTCCGTACGGTCCGGAATTCGTGGAGTCCTGTCCATTTCCATGTTCAATTTGTTCGTAAGTTGTTAAATGAAACATATCATGTTTTCCAAGTTTAAATAAATGTCATACCCCATATACGTAACGCTTCATCAAGAACTACTAGATAAGGCGGACGGCCATGTCGTACGGCGATCATCCGGAAGGTCATAGGATCAAATAGTAGACTTGACCGCTTATTTTTTGCAGAGGGTTGTCTCTTGTGTTCACTTAGCGTGTCTCTCTGTGTACGACTCTCTGTGTGCGTTCGGCAGCCATGGCTGCTTGCCAGTCCTCAGTGTCTATGACAAGTATGAGGACTGTAGTAAGACCATATACTAAAGAGATAGAAGATAAACATACCTTTTTCAACATTTGTTTTTTTTGCAGTGGTGATTTTTGTTCTTTGGACAGGTCCTTTGATGACTTCCTTCGTCCGTGTGCGCGATAAAAGTTTGAATCTCAGGGTCGCGGGAGTCCTCCACCGAGTCTTTTGGTTGCGTTCTATCGTCAACGTGTCTCAATTGCACTTCAGCGGGCGCAAGCTGCGACTCTCCTTCGCCGTAGCACACTAGATGATGACAGGCGAGGAACCGGTTCACATCCATGATCTCTGTGGTTGTGGACCTTAACTTGTTTATCGCTAGGCTGGTCTAGGTTTTTTTCATTTGTAGGCGTTCTAACTCTAGTATTGTTTTGTTCTGGTTCTTTGCTCTTGCTATTATAGTTGTGTTTCATTTCTGTTTTTGGGCGTAACTTACTTTTTGTGACTTTTGTAGTCTCCAAATGGTTTTTATTGAGTTTTACCCTTTTTGATCTCAGACGGTTTTACCATCGTAACTTTTGCAATAAAGTTTTCCTTCCATTTACAAAAGTAGCACTAATATTACATTTGGTGACTTTACATTCACGTTTCTGGATGCTCATATTTTTGTAAGGTACACTAATCTTGCTGCACCGTCACGTCTATGTACAGTCACGTCATTTTACGGTCACGTTAATGTAGGGTCATCAATATTCCTTTACAACCGAACCCTACAAAAACTGGCATAGTACACCATGTATCGCTATTAGTGTTAATGTATTTTTTGCCACATAAAACATCTTTTCTCCGTACACGCTTGTCGGATTGTGGATCTGACGGTTGCGATTAAAAGGCAAGATTCTCAGCTTCTGATTAGTGGTGTTGATTGAAAATTGAGCAAATATGTACGGAAAGAAAATGTTTTAAGTGGCTAAAAAATATTAATATTAATAGTAATGCACGGTGTACTGTACTTTAAAGTACTGTAGCGATCACCACAAGTCCACAACACAAAACCTAGCAGGAAGTGCATAACGTAGTGTTGTCAGAGCGGGTCTGCGACTATCCGTCCTTCAAAGCCTTAGGGTGCGTCTTCATGTGCCAAAGTAAGGGTTGTTTCCTGTCGTTTTCCTCTAAAACTTAGCGTCGTACCGAGTAAGTTTCAACCGTACAAAAAAATAGAAAAAAAATGAGTAAGTATATTTTGCGTCATCATTAAATTTAGGATGTACTACATGTTGTCGTCTTGTGTTCTTCGACCCACGGCCACGTCAAAAAACGTCTTCAAACTTTTCTTTAAAACACAAGGGCGATGTGTTTTTAAACACGGTATTTTTGAAAAACAAATAAGAACACGTATTCGCACGTGTAAAAAATTTCACAAAAATTTCAAACGAATTCAAGCGATGGCGAAAGGTACACTATTTGTTATGTTTTGTCTGTTTACATCCATCAAAGTACACAATTTGTTTTGATTTGTCGCATTTCGTTCAGAACAGATTTTTTTATGCCAGTGGTCTGAAAATTACGGTGCCATTTCACGAAATCGTGAGAAATCTCTGAAAGCGCCCCAGCAACTCGCACACGCCGCCTCTTTCATGTTGCCTCGCATTCACTCCTTCAAACGTCTACAAATGTCACAAAACAAATGTCACAAAACAAATGTCACAAAAAATTTTGCGATGTCACAAAAAATTTTGAACAATCCGGTGCGCCATCATAGATTGTAGACGTGGACAATCGTCACGGGCATTGTCAACGTATACAATCGTCACTTAAGTAACATTTTTTTTGTTACACATAGGGACACCTAATATCTTGGTCCGCTAGATCTGCTCTAAAAAACAAAGTAAGTTCGCTAAGCTTCAAGTACATGGAGACGCACCCTTAAAAGAAACAAAACAAAATTCGTTGAAGAAAAATTGCAGTAGTTACGTAAAATTGACGACAAGAAAGTGACGACAGTCGACGTCAGTATCGTACAGGTACACCGTGAATCGCTTTTGGCGTCAATCACGCTAAGGGTAAGATTCCATTAGAGGAAAAGTGGGGTTGTTTATTGGACGCCGTACGTTTTCGTACAGATTCGTACCATTCTATTTTTTTTGTCAAGGGAAACATGTTTACCAAATAGATGTCAGAATGCTCCAATACTAAAGACGTAAGTATTGACCGTTGGATGTTTTGCTTTTTCAGATCCGTGAAACAATCGCGAGGAGAGTTGTGAAGTGGAGAGTTGAATCACACTGGTCGTATACCATTGATACACGTGGAAAAGCAAAAGAATATCCACCTCGAATAGGTGATTACAAGCCTATGATCGCTTACACGTCGTACATGCCATGTGCCACTTGCCACGCTAGATGCAGATCAACCGAAAGCATCCTTGCACGCTCCGCCTAAACTCCACCGATTGCCGCGTCTTTTTGCCATTCCGTTTCGAAATTTTTATTTCCATTTTCAAAATTAAAATTGAGCCGCAAAATTTTCGTACGAATCATTAACTAACTCCGCTGGTATAGATATTACGCTATGATTTTCCGTTAAGAATATTTTTAGATTTTCAAAATGTGAACAGTAACCTCCGTGGCACCAATCATAATTGCGAAAGGTTGTTTACTGGCCCGACAAAATGGACGGTAAACCCTGTCATTAGAATACCCTGTCATCAGACGTGTCTGTACGTATGTTTACTGGGACGGCCTAATGGAATTGAGGCCTAATTCAGCGCCCCCAAATATTGACCCTCGAACTTAAAATAGAAGTAATGACTCTAATTCTTTTTATACGTTAATAAAGATACAGTCGAATTAACTTTAATAACTCTAATTTAGACAGTTTTTAAATATTGTAGTGTGCTAAACGTGTCAATCCGTAGTAAAACGTTCAGCTATTTTGTACAATCTTACAGAAAGTGTCAAATAAAAGCGTCGACACGCGAAAGTGAGTGCATCGACACACAAAATCACACAGATTTTGATTCCGAGTGATAAAGACGGGGGAAAATCACGCACACCTGTTCTCACATGTTCGATGTGAACGTAGGCTAGACTGGCTACACTATGGGAAAAATATACCTAAATTAGAGTTATGAATAAATTAGAGTAAATTTTTTTTTGGGGAAGGGTCGCTACCCAAATTAGAATCAATAACACTTACTGTTTTTTAACACTAATTATTTCTTAACGCTAATAGCGATTCACAGTGTACTTCCATAGATGACTTCTATGAATACCGCTGCACACCATACCATGGAGGCAACATTTTTCAACACACCTTACCACCCATATAACATGTGGGTAATTGGCAAACGCTCATGAAACACCCACGGACGTCGGAAAAATCTGTATGAAATCAACGTTTCACAAATCCACTAGTCCCTAAAAACAGTTGATATTTGTTTCATATTCAGCTAGTCAACTCTATTTAAGTCGTTCTACACTTTCCTCCAAACATTGCACCAATTTAACCATGGTAACACTATCCGGCAAGGGTCAGAATTTTTTTTCGTATGTAAGCGCTTTTGTATATTAGTCCGGCATGCCAAATATATGACAACTTTTAGAGGTTTGGTTTGATACAAACTGAACAACCTACTATTCTTGTATGCGGAGCTTTTGTGGAATCGTCGTTGGATGATACTTCCACCAGTGAAGGAGCATCATAGCGGTTGACAAAGAAAGTCTAGTACGCTTTTAGCTCACGTTTTGGTACATTGGTACATTCAAATGGAACCTTTATTTCGTTTCGCCGACTTCACCTCCCCACTCTCTCATCAATCTAATCAAGAAAAACTGCTACCTCAGGTTTTCAATTCCTTACTTTTTTCACCTTTGAATTTAGTTATCATCTTCCCTCTTGTTCTTAGATTGACAAAGTCTTCACTGACTACAGTGTCTAAGATAATGCGGTCTGCTCAAAATGTACCACGCCAGGTACTCTGATACATAAAAATAACATAAACTTTTGAACTCACCTTTTCCTTTTCGGGGTTTTGGAGTTAGGCATTCATTACCAAGTAAACAACTTGGTTTCTGATATGCAATAGCGCAAAATCCCCAAAGCATCTGTGTGGTTAGTTTTCAAAATTAGTTGAGTGACCTATATTTGAAGATATCGTCCTGCTGCCAAAATGGGAGACATTTGAAATATAATATTGCTGAATATTCGCTGCAACGAGATTTCCTTCCAACCAATGTAGAATGATTTTGACTGTCTACTTGACAAAATTTTGTGAGGACAGATGAGAAACCAGGTAAAGGTTTTAAGGCTCTATATGATGTTTCAGGACATACAATTCTGTGGAACTTCTAAGAACCTCAATACTCCGTTTTCCAGAAGATGAGTACACGTGGGGTTTAGGGAGGCTGACATTTGTTTCTTTCCGTACAAGGCATGGCCTATACACAGTATGTTATAACCCAATTTGCCGTGTGAGACAAACTTCTATTCACGTTTATGTCATTTTGTGTGAAAAATTGGCCCACTACTCTTGTATGGTTGATCTGCGATATGATTCATGATGTGTGTGTGCCACTATGCACAATATCACATCGAAAGTCAAGACCAAGGTTAAAATATTCCAATTTAGCTTTTCGGTTCTCATCTTCCCATGCACTATGATGACCTATCATCATCCTTCCTTAACAAAGCTCTGTTCTTTTTACATGAATGGAAGGACAAAGACTGTTTAGACTTTCTACATGCATATTGAGAAAAGTGGCCAAAGAGGAAAAGAAACATTAGAATGAGGTAGTGCAGAAAAAGGTCATGTATTTGCAATAGAGAAAAGGCACAAAGCAGTCACAATCATTGATCATGACAAATCATTCAGGCATCAAACAGATAGTGTTGATAGCAAGAAGGAGATCAATCAGAGAATACACCCAAACAAGTTAAACAATATAAAACAATGGAATTGCATTTAAGAACAGAAAATTAGGTCCTAGTTTTGATAGAAACGGAACTTCTATGCTGCAAATCGGCAAAAGATTCATGAAGCACAACTGGCTGAACAAAAGCCAAGGACATTGACCACCTGCTCACTATTATCTGCCAGACTCACAAACCCACAAATACGCGTGAATCTGCCATCAAAAACAACGAAAAGAAAGGCGCAACTCAATTACATATACAAAACAAACTAAGGCAGCATCCGGTTCAACATGGCAGCAAAACGTGCATAACATAGCAATAAAGTTGATAATATAGCTTTACTGAACAACAAAAAGAAAAAACATTCATACACAATTTCCGTTTTTCAATGATCTCCAACACAAATAGCCCCTGTGTGACTGACAGATAAGCTACTGCCTGAAAAATAAACATTATTTCCAACTCAATTGCAGGTCGTGACAGAGCAGGTAAGAGGGCAAGCAAAATAGCACAGGTTGGCGAGTGAGTCAGTAAAAAGCATCTGCCCCCACATAGACATCACCCATTATTTGAAGGAAAGAGTTGAGAACAAAAATGAAAAGAAACAAAATGTTGAATGTTCAAACAAAATTCTGCCAACCATTGCTTGGTATCTCACTGACATTTCTGCGCAGTAAACCGTTGTTTATGCATGCCAACTCCCTCCAAGCTCACCCTTATACTGCGATAGGCCTACGTCATCTTTCAAGCAACAAGCAAAACTGAAAAGACGGCATAACACTGAGAACAGCCGAATAGCTGGACCTCAACAGAAAACCGGTAGTCTACTACATCTCAAAGGACAGTAAACAGACTCTTTCGCCATATGCATAACAAATCAAGAACTAAGCCATGAGTACAAGCACACAAGTAGCAGTCAAGTGCTCGCTACGTTATGTCAAGGAAAAGGTCACCGGAAATCCTCATTTGAAACATACATACAAAAATTGACTGATGACATGCAGCCACATAAATTGGCTCCACATCAAACCTAGGAGCAACATGCATACTTTCTCTACAACAGAGTGCAAACCATTGCAAGATAAACCAGCAGGCTGACAATGACCCACCCTATGCTTGGCCGCCAGTATTACCACCAGTGGTCTGAGCTGCGGCACCATAGTCATAGGATCCTCCAGTGCTTGCAGCCTCAGTCGAAGGTTGGGTATAGCCTGTTTGAGTATAAGACTGTTGGTTGTACCCTTGCTGGCTATATCCAGCTGCTTGATCACTAGCTCCTGTCCCTTGCTGCGAATAACCATACCCGTTGTACGAAGTAGCTGGCTGCTGCTGGGATTGCTGCTGCGTCTGCTGCTGGCCGGCATACCCTGGCTGTGTGTATGGCTGCTGCTGCTGCTGGCCATACCCTGGCTGCTGATAGCCAGCTGCCGCAGGCTGTGTCTGGGGCTGCTGATAGCCGTAGTAGCCTTGAGACTGCTGCTGGCCATACGAGTAGTTGCTGTCTGTCGCCGCAGCAGCTGCCGGCGCTGGAGCGGCCACAGCCTGAGTCTGCTGCCCATAGTAGTCATACCCGGACCCAGCCGGCGGCTGCACTTGCTGTGCCGGAGCAGTTGGGCGCTGATCCCAGCCAGACTGGAAGCCGGCAGCTGGCTGCTGGGGATAGCCACTATACTGCTGCTGCGGCGGCCCTCCAAACTGCTGCTGTGGCGGGCCTTGGTAGGCAGGCTGCTGATAGCCGCCACCATATCCACCTCCACTCTGCTGCATGGGAGGGCCAGGAGGAGGGCCCCATTGGGACTGGCCTCGGTAACCTCCACCACTACTGAATCCCCCTCCACCTTGAAGTGGAGGTCCACGGCGATTCTGCATGACAAATGAGATTAGGATGTTACTATCCAGATGTTTGATCCTGAAAATCCATCAAAGAAACAAGAAACTAGTGCATGTTACAAAACCAGAAATAAATAACAAAGGTAGCAATTGGAAATCCTCCACCAAACAAGCAGATAAACACAAACCGCAATCGTCCAAATGCAAGCAGAACAATAGCTGACAATTTCTCTTTGTCAATTCAACCAGATTCCAACGCAGGAATGCAGAATTCAAACAATTTTCAAGTCATCGACGCCAGAACATACTAGGTCAAACATATAAAGTGAATCGAAGCATCTTCCGCCAGACACTCCGAGAGATACCTACAAGCAATAGGCAGGGTCTACTTTCGTCAACTAGTTTTCGAGGTAGCTCAAGCATTGGCATCGAGCATCGCGCTGTCAATGCATTTAGAGGCCTGGGTAACACTCATACCTTTCATTGACTGGAACTCGGAGGTACAACGTGAAGGTGAGTTAGCACGCCTGAACTTTCCTACAGGTGGAAGACCAAGCCTTTCAATAGCCCGACACAATGGATAAAATTGCATTACTACTAGTCAAGTCACAACTGCGCAATTCAGATACTATAAGCTTTATGGAGCATGTCTTTCCCGTCAAGACAAACAGAATCATGAGGGAGGCATAGCCGAAGAATGTCAGACCCGAGACTAGCAATCTATAAGCCGCATTTTTAGAGAAAACGCATCAATCTACCGCATCTACAGAGAATCTAAGATTGCTATTTTTCCCGCGAAAGCCAATAGTCTTTACATACCAGCTGACTAGCATCCTCTTCATCCACGTATGGAAGCATGATTCAAATTGAACCCTAAAATTCATTGGCTGCCATACTCGAAAAGGATAACACATTGATAACAATGCAGGTGATTAAACCTGCAATTTGTATGAATATGTTGGAATCCATACCGGAATCTCTCAGCCGTGGACACCACATTAAATCCTTTCTCATGCGTAGACCACATTAATCCCCTTGTCAAGAAGATTGTTAGAGAAGGCCAACAAACTTCCAGTCATAAGTGCAAAAGCAACAGAAGACATAATGATGCAAATTTCAATCTGCAATAGTATTCCGCAAACAACACACAGTCTCTGGTTCCCCCCAACAACAAAGCATGCAATCAGGCTCAAAAAAGGGATCACAAACTGCAAGAAAGAAGTAGTCTCAGCAAAAATGAGACACTGAGCTACCTCATGGGAAAAAAATCTTCAGACTGGCTCAGTACCTGCATACCGATTTCCGAATGTGAAACATACCTCATCAACAACCTCAGCAATAAGTTCGGAGGCCATTTCAGTAGCCTTCTTATTTCCAATAAGCGTCACGGATCTCTCAAGTGCCCCGGTCTCAACTTCTCGGTCACTTTGAACCTGAACACATGCATGTTCACATGTCAGTCACCAATAAAACAAATTACTCCAGGTCACACATTTAGTGAAATGGTAATAAAAAAGGATAAAACCTGCACTAGACAAAGTATATCAGAATGAGACGCTGTAACAGCCAACATACCTGAATTCTCGCACCGGACCTGTTCTGGAGATTTTTTATTGTTTCTCCTCCGCGGCCAATGATCAGGCCCACCTGCATGACATCATGAGAATCACACTCAACAATTAGACCATAAAAGACCAATTTGCTTTCCAGATGCATCTACTCATTTAAAACTGCAAATTTACATTTGCCATTCCTAAAGTTGACGTCTCAGACACAGCCGTTCAGAGTCAAAATAAACTTTCATACCTTGTTATTAGGCACTTTAATAATAACCGAGTCACCTGGTGGCCCCAGGCCTCCAAACCCTCGAGCCACCAGCGCACCAGACCCACCAGCGCCAGCCTGTCCATTACGAGATTGATATTCCTGTTATGTCCAGGAAACGAAAAAAAGTGCAAATAAATCTGGAGCGATTGCAAAATTCTTAACTTTGAAGGTGTCCAATTCGTCAAAAATCCAAAAGCATCAGGAATAAGCAGACAACTACCTCATTAATAACGTCGTTGATGAGCTTTTCTGCAAGCAATATCTGGTCCGGTGTTCCCACAAGCTCCACAGGTCTGGCCTGCGACCTTGGATCAGTGTCGGCATCTCTAGTGACCTGGATTCTTGCTCCAGACTGCTGTTGGAGATACTTGATTGTTTCACCGCTTTTCCCGATAACCAGACCGACCTACAGTTATAAACGCCCCTGCAATACCTTCGGTAAGGGCTTCACACTTACTGGGTCATAGTTGAGAGATTTGGTGATACCATAGCCTGCCTATGATGATAAAGAACTAAAGACACAGTCGCGCATCAAATCTTTGAAATAAAACAAACACATTACAGAAGCGTCATTGAGGTTGTTTTCGAAAGCGTTAATATTTGCACAAATCAGTCTACCTTCGAATTGGGCACATCGATTTTCTTCGTTGATGCACCTCCATCTTGCTGAAACTGATTAAACTCGCTCTGCTGTCCACCTAATCCGTGTGAATCTCCACCTGGAGGTGGTTCTGTAAACAAGAGGTAATCGTTCAGAACCTCACCGTCGCCTTCATCAGCTTGCAGAAAATCCCGACAAAGAAGTGTCAACTACAGCATTCGCAATCATAAGCAAGGACTAAACCAACAAAATACCTTCAAAGGCGGGCGGAACATCTTGGCTCTCCAGATTGTTGGACGATGGATCTTGATCAGAGCGTCCTTCTTCCAATTTAGATCGTTTTGCTTCGCCATCGGCCGAAAACTTCGCAGCCAGGTCTGCTGCTTTCTGTTTCAGCAAGTCAAAGTCAGAAGCAGGTGGCGGAACAGTGCTGTAAATTCCTGGCAAGGCAGCTGCAGCACTCTCAGGACCTGCATCTTCAAACTTGCGTTTATTATTGCCTTCGGTGCTGGGGACAGCAGCTTCAGGATCTTGCTCCTGATTATGGAAAACCTCCGGAGGATCTTGAGCAGGTTGTTCAGCCATTGATGAGCTCAGAGGATGCTTGAAATGTAGACAGCTACGGCTGCTTCTTTCCCAACCTTCGCTTCAAAAACAAACTTTGTTGAAGGTTGAACACACAAATAGCATTAACCCTGACAGGAAGTAGACTTGGAACAGGGGCTGCCCCTTTACGTTGGCCCGTTGGATTTTGCCGGTCCTGGTACGGACTGCTTAATAGAACCTGAGCCCGTGCTCCGCCTTGGGTTACGATAGAAGGCAAACCCCGAAAACACTTAGCATCGAAACTCGAAATCTCTTTTCCACAATACTGTACCTTATGTCACTGTATAAGTGTTTATATTGGGATTTTCCAAAATATCGTATATTTTTTTGAACGGTAAAAATGAGCTGTGCGAGAGCTTAATAAGTTACGATTACCGCATACGAGAGTGAGGACGTCTATTAACTATTTACGGTTTGAGCGTCATCTGTTGCGACAAGCATCAGAGCTCTTAACAAGTTATCATACATATGGCTAACTTAGGGTGTGTGCCCATGTAACCGAAATTCCGAAACTTTGAAATGCTACTTTGGATTTTAGCGCAGATTTTACGGTGTACTTTTAAAAGTGTTCCTATGTCAATCGTTACTTGCGCCTTCATTAAGAGCGTTGTTCCATTAGGCGGTCTCTGTAAACATCAAAAATTCGTTTACTGAACGGACCGTTCCATTGTGTCGGGTCAGTAACCGACATTGTTTTTGCGTGGCACACTTTGATTTGGCCACGTAATAGAAGAATACGATTCTGCTAATCTTCAGAGAATCTCTAACAGCGAATTGTGACCACATATTTGTACTAGCGAAGGTAAAAAGTGACTCGTACGACATATCGAATCAAATCTGTACGGTCTGACGAAACTTAAAATGTGTAAAAGCGTACGAAAATGTCAGAAAGGTTCGTGGATGGCAACAGAAGCGTGAAAATATCATACGTCAAAGATTTTCTTGCGGCTTCTGGTGGCATCGCATCCTCCCTGGCGGAAGGCACATGTCATATGCGACGTGTACCCACCTGGTCGCGCGGTCGTCGTGGATATTTGAGCACTTTTCCACGAGGCACGATGCTATTCGTTCAGGCGCTGAGAATTGACCTACTCCTGGCCACTTGTTGCGAACTGAAAGTGTCAGACGATGGCGTATCTGATTATGCATCCGACGGTCCACGTTTACGCCCATAAACGTGGAGAATGAAACTCTTCATGCAGTAGCCTTGTTTTTCTGGCTTTTTTGTTGGTACGGCACTGCACGAAACAGTACGGCTTTCAGTAAACAACGGCATTTTTCCCCTAATGGAACCTCACTCTTAGGCACATGGAGACGCACCCTTAGGTGCGACATAATGTACACGCGGGAATTTGAATTCGCCGTTCGTCAATTTTTGATCTGGTTGAAAGGTCGATGAAACGATGAGTTGGCAGGAGCTCTTGTTCGTTTCCTTCACTGTACGGCTATGTACGATTTGAAGTCCAGTCGCTTGACAGATTTTCAGTTCGTTTTTGAAATAAAGTTTTGCTCTTATATATTTCCAGTGCGTTCGAATGTGAACTTGACGACTTGCATTTTTTGTACAGGAATGGATTCTTCCGCTAACGCCTTTAATTCCATCGCTGAAAGACAAAAAAGAGCAAAATTCCGTGGATGGGGACGCCCACTTTGTTTTAACTTTTAACGCCACAAAACACGGGAAAAATTGTCGTAAAATGACATGAAGCTACAGTAACAGGCAGTTTAACTGCGAACTAGAGTAGCATAGCATGGCGTTTCTCGATTGTCTAGGGATACATGGCATAGTATTGCATCTTATCTTTCCATTGTATTGGAGAAGCTGGAGTACCGCGTTCTTGCACGTGATCGAATGTGATGTCTCTGTCGCCGATACGTTAGTGGACTAAAGGTTGAAACGACTGCTGCTAAAGCTTTTTCTCAATCATTAAAGGCGGTCTGTTGTTGAGATATGTTAAGGATGAAACGATAAACGCCTTGCCGTAGGCAGTGATTAAAGCAGAAACAACAAAGATTTTAAAGGTTGCTAGATTTCAAAGTTTAGAAAGCTTTTCAAATATTCAAGTACAATTATGAGTGACGACAAAACAACTTCTTTGACTGTGTTGCCGACTGTATCGTCATCTGCTCCTTTCGGCAGTTCAAAGCCGTCAGTAAAACCAATGTTTCCTTTTGCAAGAGAAATGAATATGGCTCCTTCATCAGGAGGAACTGGCCCTGGTCCTTCTATTACGAGTGCAGTCGGTGGTCTCTTTCCGATTTCTTCACAGGTATTAACTGCATATTATCACCGGTAGTTCACAAATTCTCTCTTTCGATGTATTCTATTTAATCGAGATAATTGACTCGCGGATAATGAAAGTGGTAGAGCCAGTATGATTGGCTTGCCGTGATCTTGAAGGCAGAAGGGTTTCAATCTCTATCGTGTGGGACTTACATATTTGCCCACAATACAAGTGATAATACAATTAATAAGGAGACGCATAGGGATGTACCACACGCTGTGGTCTCGTTGAGGATCAGCTTAGTTCAAATCCATTAACATTGTTGTAATTTGACAATATTGAGACAGAAGCTGGACATTTACGTTTAAAGAGAGAAGACCCAGTTAACTAAGGTTGCATTCAAATTCAACAATGTCGATAAATAATTTTGCACTTGGAGCTAAACACATCTCGACAACATGGCAGCATTCTCCTTGAAACAAAATAGTTTCTACTTTAGTTATCATTATCCATGTTGAGAAGGAAATGACGAAAGAGTGGATTTTAAATATTGCTGCATTACAGGCAATGTTTTTACTAACGGTTTTATGAGTAAAAAACGAAAGGAAATTTAAAAGGTAGCTTTTTCATGTCATGTATTTTGTTAGCAAGGCGTCAAAATGGAGGCCAGGTGTCTAATTTCTACCATCAAAGATAATTTCGTTGAAAGTTCTTGGAGCAAACAAGTGGTGTTAAGAAACAAAATTGCCATTATTCTACTTCATGGAGACAAATCCCGATTTCTGGAAATCAGTCACGTTGCCAACCATGAAAAAAAGATAAATGTTGAGTGTATCATAGGAAAAGCCGATTCTACTCCAGAATAGGGCTTTATGCACATGCTGCGTTTCATACGTGACTAGTACGTTGGCATTATTACATAAGAGGAGTATTGTCAATTGCCTAGTAACGAGCTTTTGCCATAGATTGTGTAAATCTCTTGTTGAGTTTACAATCTAAACCTGCTTTTGCGCCAAAGTTGTCAAAGGTTTGTATTGCCATTGTTAAGAAGTCGCAAGGAAACACACATATCCTTTCCGTCTATTTGTGCATAGGAAAGCAAGAATTTACGGCCCAGAGGTGCACACTGAACATTGAGCCTAACTACATGTCTAGATTTACCAAACACATGTATGTGTGTGCGTAAATAATAGTAGATAAAGTTGTTTTAATTCGCATTATCTGCTGTTGTACAAATAGTCGAATCCTTTTTTTTTCATATGATATCCAACTGACCTCTTCGATTTAATTATACGTGCAATTTTTTTCTTTAACTGCCTCAGCCTGTCCTTGCCAAATATGATTTCAGCAATATAATTCTCATTTAGCCCATTTATTCTATAACTGTGAACTGCTGCAATTTGTGCAAGGAATTGAGCCTTTGACTAATAGAAGTAGACATTGATTGTGAAACAACCTTGTCCATGACATTCGTGTTGACTCAGTGAATCACAATTAAATGTTCAAGTTATTCTCCAGCAAGTCCACCTTTCACTCGACATCTTGTTTCAACTGCCTATATTTGTCAGGCTCTTTTCGTGGTTTGATTCAAGAAGATCATTGAATGGTTCTCACTATTCATCACAACATTTGATTTTTTTTAATGGTGGAGATTTTAGTCGGTCGTTACTCGGTTTCCTGACTTATCCTACCCCATGTCTGGCGCATTTCCATGTGAATTGTTCACATGCTTGTGACCAATGCTTTTTTTACGTGCCATCTATACCACTACCTACTTTTTGTTTATGTCGATCTTTTTGGGTTTGTGTTCACCACATTTGATTTTTCCCACCTGGACCCTCATGCATTCTATTCGTTTCGTTCTTTTCCCGTAAGGCAGATTCTTCTCTCCTTGAGACCTTTCAAGGCCTCCATCATATGTTTGCTCCAAACCTCTTTGAAATCATATTCCACCTAGCCATTCAGGCTAGGATATTCAACGTAAGAAGTTGATTGAGTTTTGTTCCTTCCTTTATTTTGACCCCCTAGTGCAATTGTGCGTTTTATGCAGTCTTCTAGAACATTCTCTACTGAAAGTTACAGCTGAGTCTCTTGACCACCACGATCTAATAGTCAGACTTCTATCGTAGTTTTATAGAAGAATTGTAACAGCTGAATATAAGTAATTTTTTAAATTGGATACCTGTAACTTTCTGCATAGCTGGTGACAGTCTGCAAGATTTTTCGCAGTAGGTGGCTTAAGATTCCATCAAGGGTTTCCGAAATTTTTCATACTCAGCTTTCTATCCCTCGGAAATCATTCTTTTCCTCGCGTGGCTGCAAATCTGTTGCATTCATGTGTCTGGACTTTGGTGCTGGCTGGTCTGAACTCATTGTGCTTGATAAGTTCTCTAGGTTTTTTCTGCGTAAATTACCAGTCTCCAGGTTTTATTTGCATGAATAGCTTGTTGTTGATGCTTTTTGTAACTTGGGGTACTGTGTCAGAACCTCACGAACAGGGCAAAGTACTCCGCAGGCTGCAACAGGTGGAGAATTTTCGATTCCTGCACATGATTGGTTGGTCAACCCTAGTTTTTCAGCCAGCCTTCTACCAGAAGACAAAGTTCTTGCCTCAACTTATGATAAGAGGGAAAAGGAAAACGACAAAAGGGACGGAACATCTAAGGGGAAGGGGCAGAAATGTGTCAGTTCAGATGACGACTTATCAAAAAGTGACAACAGTGACCAGAAGAAAGAATCCAGAAGGAGAAAAAAGAGAAGGAAGGAAGGCACAGAAAGGGATAAAAAAGAAGACCGGAAAAAGAAAAAAAGAAGAAGGAATGAAGAAGCAGAGATTGGTTCTTTGGCGGGTCTTGATGTGGAGCGAAAAGCTACTGTAAAGACATGGTTAGGTGGTTCTGGAAATTTGCCCAAGGAATACTTTTTTGACACTAGGGGAGATAAAGACAACTTGGCTTTTGGATCACTCTATGCGTAAGTTGCTTGTCTCACGTACAACTTTTTAGATATTTTTATTTTGGTAGTACAGTAGAACCTCTCTAAAACAATACTGCCTAATTCAATAACCTCCATAATTCAATACCTGTGCCGGGCCTAAGGTTGGGCCTTTGTAAATTATGACCCTGCTTAATTCAATAACCTGTCTAATTCGATACCAACCCTCGCTCCCAAGAGTATTGTTTTAGAGAGGTTCTACTGTACCAACTTTGGTATTACACCTTAGTTTTGATTCTTCATCTTAGTACCAGAGAAATGAATGGCAATCCTAATTTCCCCTCCCCACCAGCGGCTTTTTGTGGTTTTTTCTGGGCATGGTTTATTTGAAACCAGATGATATGCCATGGGACGTGTTATAATTTTTTGTCATAAATTTGCGTTTTCGATTTATTGCACCAATCGTCTCCTTTGTCTAGTTTGCTGTGAGCGATAAACCAGCATCAGAAAATAAAAGATTTCTTTTGGCAGATGAGAATTAGACTTAAATCTTATGTTTGAGAAATGAGGATTCGACTGATTTTTAGTGTGAAGGACTTTTTTTGCTATTTCCAGACTTGATATCGCGAGATATCGGCGCAATCTCACAACTCTGGTCGCCCCGACATTTGGTGGTCGGAACCATTCCGAAAATGTTCGAGGTGGAAGGATTCTGGATGTAGATGATCCTAACTTAATTCCGGAGAAAGGGAAAGGAGGAAAAAACAGATACTGGGCAGGAAAGCATTTGAATATCGAGAAAAGCAAAGATTTTAAGAGGCTAAATGTGAAGGTTCATCTTCTTGGAAAGGGCACTAAGGCGGATGAAGGTGGAGATTCTTGGGGGGATTATGTTTCTCTTGAAGACGATGGACCTAAGCCAAAGAGCGTAGAAACTAAGGGGATAGGTCTTGGACTCGATGAGGAGTCTGATGAACAGGAGGAAGGGGAGAGCTGGGAGGAGCATTTAAGACGAAGAACCAAGGAATTAAACGAAAAAACTAGAGACAGACCAATGGACGCTTCTGTTTGGGTTGAATTCGCAAACTTCCAGGTAGGCTGACAATTTGAATCTGTTTCCGACATTCTTCCTTTGTTCATTTTTTTGGTCTTCAGTTGAAGATCAATGGTGCATTTTAAGCCTCCATCTTTTTGATACCACATGGATTCATGCTTAATCTATGTGCTTGTCGTGCACTTTTTTTTCGTCTCTAACTCAAAAGTTGTGGACAACTGACTGGTTAGCTGACTGACTGAATGACTAACTGACTGGTTGGTGACTGTATGTGTTGGACATAGGATGAATTTGCGAAATACGGTTCAAAATCGGCATCTTTGCAGCACGCTGTTGAGAGAAAAATATCCATTTACGAGAAGGCTTTACTGCATCTTCCCGATAACGAGGATTTGCAAGTGGCTTATTTAGAATCCTGTCGTCTCAGGTAAGGCAAAGTTGTTAGGTGAGAAAGCGCGACAGTTAAAATTTGTAGGCAGCAAATAAAAGCTAAGATGCCGGGTCTATTAATAGCTAAAAAGGGTTGTCTCAACTATAGTGATGTTTTCTTGATTTCCTATCTTTAGTTTCCAGGGTATTCTGGCTGCGTAGGTTGTGCATTATATTGAAACTAGAATATCTTGGTTGTTCTTTTTGTTTTCCAGTCTGAGAGCAGAGTGTGTCTCTTGCGTGTTTTTCCCTCTGTTCTTCCTACATTTTCTGGAGCCAATGAAATTAGCACATCAAATATTAACTGGATTGTTGAGTAATTGTTACAGCATCGATTTCTGTAATATCTTCTTTATCCTGGTTTTGTTTGGCTTATTTTGCAGGGATGAAACAATCGTTTTGCAGAGTAAATGGGAGAATGCATTAAAAAGAAATCCTGGCAGTTATCTTCTGTGGCACGAGTATGTTCATTGGCGTAAGGCACAATTCACGTCTTTCACGGTTCCAGTTATCCGGGAGGTGTTTTCTCGGGCAATCCAAGCGTTGATTGGAGAACGAAATCGTAAGCGGAGAGAGGTATTGCCTGGCAGGTCTTATTCTGCAAAATAGAGAGTGTTTATTGTGGGTTGGTGAGAAGAGTCTCTAGAGTTCTTTTAAACATGAAGACAAATCTTTGACTAATAATCACTTTGTACATGTGGTCAGCTTTTTTTTTTTTATGTCTCCTTGTGTATTAGGAGGCTGTCTATTGTGGTAAAGAAAGGTGTATGAATTCATAAGTTAAAATAATTGAAGAACAGTTAATGCGTACAGTACATGTGAAGGCCAATGGTTTCTTGATCTCACTATTGTTCATTTATTGTTAAACTGTTGTTATCATTACAATTATTGTCATCATCATCTCCTCGTCAGATTGCCATCTTGATGCCATTTTCATCTTCTTTACGAGTAAATTAGCGCTTCAACTGAATGGGTGTTGTGAGTGGACACGAACTTCAGGCAGGTACAGAATACAGACATGAGAGCTATCGGACTGTATTTTGCTCTATCGCAATGCGAATAGACAGGCTTAGCTTGAAATATCACTAATTCTGCCTTGAGCTATTTGTCATTAAATACCGTAATGTATTCTAAGAGACATGGACCTTCATTTTACTCAAGTTTTTGAAGATTGTCCAGCATAAAAATGCCATATCATTCACGATTGCTTCATTGAATTGACCACTCATGATGCCACTCGTTGATATTTAAAGAACAGTCCTGATTTTGCACAATACTGCAGTATTGATTCTGATCACATCCTTACGACAGTAGATGCCCGATTGATGTCCCTTTGTCAAAACAAGCGGTATAGACTTGCATTACAGAAGAATTATGATGTCAGAAAAGCCTGTCATGAAATTAGAGTTATTAACTATTTAGTTTCTATAAGCGATGAAAGTTATAGCCTCATGGTTGTATGTGACGGGACTCTACAGTGATTTGGTCCATTTGAAGATGTCGTCCATCTAATGTGTTGTAATTGATGTTTGTAAACAACAGATTCAGTCAAGGAGAGAAGTTTTTTCTTCCAGCAAGCAAGTTATAGAGGCAGAATCTGCAGTAGTGGAGATGTTTTTGGAGGCTTGCCGCTTCGAATGGCAATGTGGCCATCATGAAATGGCAATAGGCATGATGCAGGCAGAGATGGAGTATGCAGTTTTTGCTCCTCCTCTCCAGGTTTCAGAAAGCAGTAAGCGAAGATTATTTGAAGAATTCTGGGATGGGAGGCTCCCTCGTGTTGGAGAGGAAGGAGCCCATGGCTGGTCTGCACTGATCGAATTGCAAGAGGAGATGTTGTTGAAAGCTCAGAAGGAGGAGGAGGAGGAGCAGGAGGAGGAGAAAAGTGGAGGCTGGACAGGATGGATGGAGAAGGTCCAGAGCAGTGAACTTGCTGAAGAAGAGGAGGGTGGCAAGGAAAGCATAAAGCAAGCAAAGGAGGCTGGCTTAGAAGAACAGGATGTTGTAGAACTTGATTTAGAAAATATGACGAAAGATAATATGGAGGGGAATGACACGGAGGAGGATACTGACAGCCAGGACAGTAAGGAAGGAAGTGAAGCCAGTGGAGATGAAGATGAGGGAGATGATTCTGCTTTGTTGGAGCAGTTGGGCCTAGCTTCTACCAGTGGAAAGGAGACAGAGGTAAAGGACGAAGCTGTATGGCGAAGATGGGCGGAGGAAGAAAAAAGACGTGACAAGGAACAATGGTTACCTGTACGGCCACCTCCAGGTATCTAAACATGACTTCCTTCAAGCCGCTGTGAGTTCAACGGAAACTGTCATACGGGCAAGGCTTTAGTGGATGGAGTTTTTTATTTTGTTCTTTTCTTCTGAGCAAAAGCGAGCACTGGCTTTCAGTCTGAATAAGTTGGCAACTTGATGCATCTTAACTAGAGAGTGCATTGAAATGTAAGCAGATTTTTGCAGCCTGCTCCAAAAGTAGGATGGATGGACAGTTTTTTTTCCCCTGGTTGTTTGTATAGGCAAGTGGCATAAATCTACTCTAAAAAACAGCAACGTTGTGGGTTAAACTATTGTTCTAAATTGTGAGGAATAATCCTGTATTGCATGTATTTTGTTTAGTTTACAAAGTAGAACTTGGAGTATAAACAGGTAACATGGCCACAGTTTTACGCACTTTAGTACTACTTTGTCACTTTAAACGAGCAATGCTAGTAGGCCGAGCATTACTTTACTTGTACACCAATTGTATTTAATGTCGAAGGCCTTTTTTAGTATGTTCTGTGATCCAGTTATATGACAACCGAAATTGGTTTCCCAACTTGTACTTTGCAATTTTAGGCAAGACCAGCAAGAGCCTCACACGTACAACACAACAAGATCTGGAAGGAGAGTTTGAGCTTGAAGATGAAGTTGAATTAGAGCGAGTAGTGTTGTATGAAGATGTACGGGAAATGCTATTTTCACTCGATTGCGAACAATCAAAGATCCACTTGTTGGAGTCTTGCATTGACTTTTGTGATGGACCACTCTTACCATGGTAAGGAAAGCACTTGTTAACACACATAAACACGTATTGCTATTGCTGTTATGTAGCGTAATGATAACTTTTATAAGAATTTGGACTTCCAACATTTTTGTGGCTACTTGTTTTCCAAGTGGCAAACCGTTCAGTTTGTCAATTATCAAAATGCAAGTGGGATTGAATTTGTTTAATATGAGAGAAGAAGTGGAAAGTGCCAACACCTTGTTTTGTGTTGCTGTTTTTCCTTCTCCTCTTTCCCCCCCCTATTCATTCCTTTCCACATGTAATTGTGACAAGAACAAGAAGGCGAAGGACACGTTTGCACGAACATTCTAAATAGAATAACTCCCAGCAAACCATTGTAGGAGCGAATGTAAGGCTGATTAACAACTCAAATAATGGCAGTAATATTTTTTGGCAATAAAGAGTCATTCTGTCAGCTCTGTGTCCAGAGTGTGGCCTTTTTCTCTGGGTTTTCATTGTTTATGTGTAATTGCTGGAAGTCTTTTGTTTGTCTGATACCATCTATTTATTGCCTTCAATTCTGCAGGCAATCAACGAACGAGAGACGTTATCGAGAAAAGGTTGAATCACAGGAATGGGCAGTCTGTCCTGTCCTCTCTCATGCTCAAGCTGCGATATCTCATTCTGCAACCGGAGAGGAAGAACAGGAGCTATTTACCGCCACAAAGGGGGCTAAAGAAATTATGTCTGAGCTTGTGGAGGGATCTTCCTGGCTTTCTGAAACAACGCGTGCGGCTTTTGTACGAAATATTTTGAAAGTGGCAGTAAAATATTACCCAGAGATGAAGGCATTTAGAGAAGCACTGGTCAATGCAGAGGGCATGGCTTCAGAGGATGAGGGCACTGCTGAAAAGAACTCGTCTTCTCGGGCAATGGCAAAAAACATGTTAAAATCACGTCGACAGGTAAAGAAATGTTCCCGTTGAAAGCTCCCGTTCCTATTGTTGGACCAGCTTCTTTCACCCTGACTTTCTTACTGGCCCGGCTTTTTCAGGGTTTTCCGCAATCACTAATCTACTCAATGGATGGCGAAACAGTTGACCTGAATCCATAGGACAGCCATTTAAGAAGGTTATGTTATGTATGATGATATTCTTTGTTTGTTTGGATACAGGATTTGCCATTGTGGGGAATCTATGCATGTCTGGAAGCAGCTGTAGGAAACATTTCGTCCGCCCGGAAAGTTTTTGATACTGCTTTGGCCTCTCTTGCTGCCCTTGCTGCTGTAAATAATGTGAGTCATCGACCAATTTTTTTGCGTATATGCATTGGTATATTTTTTTATCTTGTTATGTATACTTGTGTATAGATGTATAGATGTTTATGTTTATATATATATATTATATATGTACTTATATTTTCTATTATGATTACACTGTAAATGGAAAATTTGTTGTTGCCCCTGCAGTTTTAGCCTCTATTTAGTCAATGTCAATCCCAATGGTATAAAATAAAACGACACTCTCCTTTTCTTATCAGGATGGTATTTATATCTAAGTCTATTAGAGAATCTAGTCTGTCACCTCAATTATACTTATGCTGAGCACTATTTTGTTTGGTTTGAATGCACATTCTCATGGTCTTTTCCTATCTATGTGAATGTTATCCCCTATTTCTTGACCGCACCGTTCTTAATGGTAGAATCAATGTGGATGGAAAAACATTCAATCGCTTTTAACTCTTAACAGAAAAAAGAATTCCGTAGTTGTAGAGTCTCATGTTCTTCGCAGAATGGTTGCTCGTCAGGATGCTGCCCAAGATGGTGTCGATCTTTTTCTCACATACGCCGAATTGGAGTTATCTCACATAACTCCGACAGAAAAAAACTCATCGACCTCTGATCGATTTTGGGCAGCGGTTAATAGTCCGGAATCTCCTGCCCATATCCGTGCCCTATACATTCTTTCTACCTTTGGTGAGGGTGGAACTTTTCAACCTCTACCTTCTGGATATATGGGAACTGTTGCAAGCACAAAAATTTTGAAGGCCAGAAAGGGTTTCAAAGAGATGTTGGTGGCCACAAGACAGTCGACTCTGCGAGGGGAACTTGAATCTTCGGGTGCAGCCATTATTGCTGCAGCAGCGCTCTTTGAGAGACTGACAGCTGGCGTGGATTCCGCAGCCGAGATATTCGAGGATGCTTTTGCTATGAGTTTACCCGGTAAGCGACTCGATTATCAGCATTTATTGGCTTTCCCGTTTTCGCAAGAGAGAGATTTTTTCGTTGAGCTTACCAGTTTTCTTAGTTAAAAGAAGCCCTAAAATAGACTGACTTGCGTAGGAACTTTTACGTTTGTTTTCTCTAGCAGTTATTGTTCACTGTGAGTGTTTTTCGATGCCTGTCCGTTGGAGTTGAAATTCCAAATCTGAACATTTTATGTAAACACAAGGTAAAAATTTATGTTGAACCTACAACGAATTATGTGCATATGTGACTATTCATTTTCACAGTGAAGTAAAGGGATTTTGACTCCAATGGAAGAATGCACGGCCTACATTTGGTTGGTCACCAAAATCAAAAACCTTAGTTAAGTCATGGCTACTAAAAAAAGTTGTTTTCCCAAATTATGTGACACCATGCCTGATCAAATCCAAACTAGATTATTTCCTTTGACAGAATAAACAAATCTGCTAATCCATGGCATGGTGGCCCTTTTAAGGCCCTTCAAGCTAGCTTATGTTTTTTCGAGGTTTGTAGTGCATAAGTGTTTTTAAATTTCACGATTTCATGAACACTAACATTTCTTTATTTATACTCCCTCTTTTACCGCCTGACAGACAAGAGACGACGTAATTTACATTATGAACTCCTTGTCCTTCGATATGTGGATATGTTGGAGAATTCAAATCCTCCTGTTAAACCTTCTCGTATTCGACATGTCCTCCTTAGAGCTTTGGGCGACTATCCTAATAACTCAAAGTTGCTTGAGTCATATGTGCGTTTGGAGTCAAGGACAGCTTTCACAAATCGACTTCGAAGATTTTTTGATGGAATGGCTCTCCGGTGAGTCCTGATATTTACTTCTCATGAATTTACATTTGTATTCAGACAAAATGGTGGCAGGTTTAAAAATAAACTGAAAAATAAAGCAGTTTGTGTTCAGTCCATGCTCTATGATTTGTTTTTCCCGACATAGACTCCCAGACTGCACAAAGACTGCATTTGAAGTTTGTAAATTCACAAGCAGTTATAGGCGGTGAACAAGATCCTTGTTTCCCCCTCTCTCCCCTTCGACCAAAAGTACTTCATTACTGGGCATCACTTTCTGGAGACATTACGTTTCTTAACACTCGGTGAACTGCTCTAAACAATTCACAAAGTTGTCCTTTCCTTCCCTCTCGCCCTCCTTCTGCTCCTCTCTCCCTCCCTGCCTCCATCTTCCCTTTCTCCTCCTATGTAGGTGCCTTTGCATGTACCTAGATTAATACAATACATCTAGACTTATAAGCGGTTTAAACCTTTAAAAATGGGTGGCAGGCATCCTTCCACGACATTGTGGCTGTTTTCCGTCGCCACAGAAGTTGGCCGCCAGGGTTCAGGGTCCAGAATTCGGAGCCTAATGGAGCATAGTGTACAAAGGTCTGCCAGTTGGCAGTCAGTGGTTATATGGAGAGCTTACATCGCATATGAGCTAAGTGTGGAAAAGAATTTGGATGCCGCGAGGCGTATTTTTTTTCGAGCGATCCACACCTGTCCATGGTGAGACAGCTGAAACCTAAATCTACTGTGTTTTAGGGTTTACGGTTTCGAGTTCCAAGGTTTAGGAGGATTTTACGAAGTGTTCATTTTAGTGATTTCTGTGGGTCAACTGAAGATAAACTAAATCAAACGAGAGTGCTGTAAATTTCCGACTGTTTATGTAGTAACTGCTTCTATGTGGTTGAATTTTGTTGGACAGGGCCAAGAGTCTCTGGATGGACGCCTTCACCAAACTGAATACTGTTTTGACTGCAAAGGAACAGTCAGATCTTGCTGACATCATGAGGGAGAAAAATTTACACCTCCGTACAGATGTGTTTGAAATTCTTCTTCAAGATGCTGAGGATGACGGAGTCCAGTCGTAAGATTTAGAAGAAGAGCATAAGTTTTAGAGGAAGATCTTGGCTGTGGGAAGGGCTTTTTAGTTGTTCGATTCATGTAGAGGCAGCCGCAATTTTACCGCTAGGTTCTTTCCACCCTTCAAGCTCTGCAAATGCATTTGGAGGTTGTAGGGTTTAAGGGAAAGCTACTTGTCCAAAAAAAGTGACGGCGACAACTGTGTATAGAGCTTGTCAGCTAATCGTAGAAGCCATATGACCGAGCTATTTTTATGGTGCGCGAATGATAGTGAGAGTGTTGTCCTGTATACGTCCAATGATTTACGCACATGACTGTCATATTCCGATTTTATGCCGTGATCAATTCTGGACTACAATTTTGTCGCATTCGAACATGTTTTATGTGTATATGAGATGGTGGACACTCTCCACAATCCTACCAAACAGACAACAAGAATCCACCTGTTCTAAATTGTGGTCTCTATATGGAAATTAAAACGGTGGCTTAATTTTTATTCTCAAAAATGCTCTTTCTTTTTGCAACGACCTGCTATTGACCTATCTTGACTTGTCTTGATTGCGAAAAAAATGAAAGTCTCACTGAGATCATCTCTTTTTCTTCGCAATAATCGAATGCGCCACAATTCTGTCCTCCCAGGAAAAAATAAGACGGGAGGGGAAAGCTAGAGGGGAAAAAAAAGAATTGCACAAACTAAGAAAAAATGAGAGGAAGGGAAATGATAAAAAAGGTCTAAAGAAAGAAGAGCAGGGAAGCAAAAGGGCACATAGAAAAGGAGAAAGAGGGAGAAAAGTGAAAATGGGAGTAATGAGGAGTGAGAGATAGAGAGGTTATGGGGAGAGAGAAAGTGAGAAGGGTGACAAAAGTGTGAGAAAAGAAAGTCTGTTTTATGGGTGCATGCGGGTTCAAAAGGCGAGGGATGGGGGTGGGGGAAAGGGAGGGAGAGGTATAGAGGAGGAAGAAGGAGAGGGAAGGAGCAGGAGAGAATGCGGGAGAGAGGGAGGTAAAGGGAGAGGGGGAGGAAGGGAGAGGGGGAAGGGGAGAACGGGAGAGGCGGAGGGGGAAAGGAGGGAGAGGGGAGGGGAAGGAGGAGAAGAACGGGAAAGAGAGGGAGGAGGAGAAGAGCTGGGTAGATTGGGAGGGGGAGGCGAGGGGAGGGGAGGGAGAAGAGGAGAGAGGGGAGAAGAAAAGGGAGGTATGTAGGGTGGGAGACGAGAACAGAATCAGGAGAAGGTCAGAATGGAGAAAGTTTGGAAGGTTGTGTGCTGGTGTATGGTGATGCAGCAATAACGTGACTTGATAGCATTTTACACACAAGATTTTTGCTGAGGGTACTGATATGAAGTAGTTAGGGATTTAATAACAACGACAAAAATATTTTTTGACATTGACAAGATTTTGATTTTTTTTGGAAGCATCTGATTCGAATATGTCCTGTGGGAATTTCATTCATTACTAAAACACAGCGTGACATACCGTCCTCAAGAAATGAGTTTTCACTATTAACTTGAAAAAATCAATTCATTAATGAAACACAAAATTGGGTAAAGCAATTTGGAGTTTCCATTTTACAACCTTATTCAACAAACTACATAACAACAAGGAATATAGGTGTCCAAAAAACAGCCTTCCAACAAGAAGGTCAGCTGAAAGTGAAAAAATAAGCATTGCACCCAAAACAACCATACTGACACCCTCAATCTAGAACCGGCAATAGTTGACACCATTAAGAGGGTCAAATTCAATTCACAAGTTTGTTTAGTACAATATGGACATGAGATATAAACGTTACAAAGCATGATTAGTATGCACTATGCCGAAAAATTGGTTCTACAAACACCACCGTTTTTAAAGTTGACTGTAAAGTACAAAATTCTAGCTTGGAAACCAGGTCAACAAAAATCACTATACAACTCAAACTATGTCCAGCCAAGACTTACAGATTCAGAAAAACTAGACAAGACCAAAGATATACAGAAAAGGAATTCTCATCTGTACTCAAACACCTGTTGCAGGAGGTGATACTTGTTCCTTCTTCTTCCTCAAGAGATCACTTATGTCAAGGTCACTAATTTTTGCAGCGAGAATGAAGTCGTTCTCATGCAACCCACCTACACACAAAGAGATACGACTCAGACCATTCAGATTGAGTTGAAACCAACCAGTAAAATACAACTCACGACTGAAATCAAACAAAACATGTTCAGCAAAGAAAGACGTGTTGGAATCCCTTTAACTGGGGTTGAAGTCAAGTTTGTTACATGTTACTGATTGACAATATCCCAAGTTCATGCCAAATTTGAAGTGTGAAGGTGCCATTAATGCAGTGTGATCTTCTCTACTATTAGTCACCTCCGTTTTAAGGCCAGAAAGCAAAGGACAAGGGGGCTGGAAGCTTCCTATTCAGGTTTTTTGAATAACCAAAGAATTATTGTAAGAAACAATTTTTATGCAACTCCAACGACTCGTAACAAGAGCGTCAAACTAAAGGCCAGTCCTTTGTCTCCTGATGGGCATGACAAAGAGATCGAAATAAGATGCTTCAAGTTTCACTTACTGATCGAGTGGGTCCAAATTTCGATGTTGACATTGTTCCAGCCAACCAAGTGAAGGTCAGGGTGATGACCTGTGTCCCACCAATACTCAATCATCTGCGTAAGAAACCATTGAGAGCAGATAGCACCTTCTGGCTGAATACAGTAAGATCAGATACAGGAAACCAGGAACAAACGTTAACCTTCGTCGGAACCACGTTGGCGATTGTGTGCAAAAACTTGCACGCTATCTCCAAGGACAGCATATGAGACACACCATCAAAACATATGACATAAATTTATTCATTTGGGCAAGTTGAAAACATAAAAACATCTGTGGGGCTGGGCATCTGCGTAGCTCAAAACCTAATGTTATCAACCGGCAATACTTGCTCAGGATGAGAAAAGAAGCAAAGGAATATCCAGCAATCAGTAAATCCAAAAAAGGGGAAATAAATAGATTGAGTTGAAAAGGTAATACCTTCTGCCTCGGCAATGCCTGCCACTCGCTGTAAGAATTCAAGGCCCTTGCTAAAGTTGCGTACTTTCCAGCTTCGTCGAAGTCGTGGAATTCCATCTACCTCCACTAATTCCCAGCCAGGAACCTGCAATTTCAACACATGCCCTGTTCTCACCGGATGAAATTTGAAAGCATACCATGTGCTATCTATCCAACTGTTTTCGGCCAACTGTTGAGATCACGTTGTCACCCTCCAACTATTTTCAATTCAACACCAAAAATTATAGCGCTCCTGCCTGTATCAATATGCCCATCTGCAGGAAAATGCATCATTTCCGTTTAGTCAGTGAGTAGCTAAATGTTATGTTTGGGCAGGAGGCCCCTTTTGGTAGATTTCAGCAACTTTGTACAGAAAAAAAAAGTGCACACCCATTGTACTTTTCAAGAACTACAAGGGCAAACTCACTATTTGATCTCTGAACTGCTGTGAAACAATTCAAAGTTCATTCTATTTTGAAGTGGAGGATAACTTTGGCATTTAGCACTCAATGAGGTGGTCATGATTTTTGAAGTCCAAAGATCATTCATTCCACCACCGATGATCTCCAGCTAACACTAAAAAGAGAATATTTTTGCTGGGAGCCAGTGTTAAGGGAAAGAAGCACGACTGCAACAAAAGGGTGCTTGCACAAGGAGAAATAGAAAAGAGCAAACAGGAGAGCCGAGAGGAGGCAACAGTGGGCAATTGTTCCTACGGCACATGATATGTGGGAAAGCCTTCATCAGCTAATGTTAACTGTCCATTGTCTTCTAGTAAAGTAAAGGCTGTGGAACGCAAATAAACTTCTATTCTCTACAATTTACGGGCAGTAATTTGCAACCCATACCTAGTACTTAATCATCTTTGTGATGTTAAACTGTTTTTTCAAGGTGGAAAAGTTAATGCAGTATATGGCCAGAAAGAAACTAAACCACTCGGTATTTATACAGAATATTAGTATGGATAAACTTGGTCCATACCACTTCATGTCCACAAAGCAACGGCCTACGTGAACGCACGCAGTCCATGTAACTTTCCTAGACGAAGTCCTTTGTTTCACAACAACTTATCCGCAAACGTCAGAACAAAGAATTACGTAATACTCGAGGTTGATAATTGTGAAAAGAATTTCTCAGTTTGGATAGCTTTCCAATGCACGAGCCATCTGATGCTGGCCAAACCGAGAATGCATCACATGTAGAATAAAACGTTTCAAAGATCGAGTTGATTTTGTGAGCCGGGTAAACCGATAAAACCACGGTCCTCTTAAACGGAGTTAACAAAAAAAACATGCAATTTACCTTTTCCAGAAACTGTGGTAGCTCACTGGATGGGAGTGGTTGAGTTCCTTTGCCCTCACAAGGGACACATTTTTTTTGAGCAAGGTCCCCTTCACCAAGGTTGCCTGCATTACATGAATACAAAACTATTTTTAGACTTTCAAGAATAATTTCTTCTAACAACACTGTTTTGATGTTTAAAAAAAAAATGAGTCACTTTCGAATAATTTGAATATTAGGAGCTCAAAGCATGCTGTACGTAAATGCATATTTTACATGCTGACAATTTCAGAAAAAAAAAAGCCCATGGAGTGATTGAGCAAGTAAGTACGAGGGTGAACAACTATCCAAACAAACAGAAATCAATATGTCCATACAAATTTTGGGTGATTAGTTTATTACTGTTTATTAATTATGACTAAAGGTACAGCAACAAGATAAAAAAAAAACAAAGGAACGTAATGAAGTGATTAAAAGATGAAACACACCAGACATAATTCTAACTCTTCGCAAGTCGGACTTCAGGCGGTAAAAAAATACACACTGAAATACTGATGAGAAAAGATTTTCTCAAACAGCTGAAAGAGAAGGTTTTCCGCAAGAAAGTAGTCAAAGTTCAAATGCAAAATGGATTAGATCTGATATATGAAAATATAAAAAGGAGCCATGAGAGATACACACTATAATCTATATCCCATTCTTAAGAAACTCAAAGTAAACAGCTTTTATACGCCAGGGTAACAACTCATTAGGAGATTAACCATGACCGCAGGACTTCACGTAAAATTATACTCATATCTTAAGGTTACAGCGGTAGACAACTGCTGGGAAAGAATCCTGGTTCGAAAATTGCAAATAAAAAAAGAAAATGCCTCATACGTATGAAAATCGGAAGCGAGATTTGCCGAACATAATTTAAACGTGAATGAATCTCTTAATGAAGGATTTCAGAAAATTATTAGCTGTGACTTTCTGTAACTATTCACCTGTACTCAATGATGCCGCCAAAAATCTGCTTGAAATTTTCCGGTGATTTAACTTCCCATGAACATCCTTCCATTTACAATTTTCGACGGAAAAAGCTAACGACTGTGGAGAACCAGAAAACCTGGATCCAGAAACTAAACAACGTCCGTACGATCTTATACTCCTTGCAGAAAAAACAGTTTCTTTCAAACTACTAAGAGTACCCTCTCTTCCACGCAGAAATGCAAGCTCACCGACTAATGATACTCCTCCAGCAATGGTAGCCATGGTGGAAAGAAAAGATCGTCTCATACGTTCCAATTGAAGAAGAAGCTTCACAACAGCGAATTATAGTGCACTATTTCTGAAGCAAACGCTAAAGTTGCATGTTATGAATCAAAATTGTGGAAATTCGGTGCGAAATCCGCGCGTCGTGCGAATGTTTCCAAAGTGACTAAAATTGAATCACGGGAAATTTCCGAACAAAGTAGACAAACACGCCAACAGTCGACAGCTTTGGGAGTTTACACCATAAATGTACGGTGTTGCACGGTTTCGTACTGTACACAGTACAGTACAGTACTGTCCTACTACAGTACACCGCCAATCGCTATTAGCGTTGTGTACGCTAATCCCGTCCCGCTTTTTTTTTTTTTATTCTCAAATAGAATTATCCACACTATTTAAAAAAAACCATAATTCCTAATTACAGTAATCGATTTCTTCGAAAATTTCCAAATTCCCAATTACCGTAAACCACGCTAATTATTCGTATACGCTAAAGAAACTTCTACGCTAATAGCGATTGGCGGTGTACTGTACATTACAGTCCTGTACAATGGCTGCAAAGTTTAAACACGATTATACAAGGTTTGCTCGGTCTAAAATTGTGAAAAAATGTGAAACGTATTGAAAAGCATCAGGAATGGTGAATGATTAATGACGAATGATAAGAGCGATCCATCAGCCTGGACGATGCCCATGTAAATTAATATACAAATGAGAAAAAGAACTATTAGAAACTTCGTTATGACTTTCGATAAACATGTTTAAGGAAGCATTGTTTTTAGAATAGGTGCCGTTTTTTTAAATTTTTCTATTAGAGCATAAGATTCAGTAACTTCATCTTTTAAGCGAAGGAGGGCATGAATATGTTGAAGGCGAGAGCTGCCTTCTGTTACCAAACTCGAAATAGATGTGAAGCAGCGGAGCTAAACCTAGCTGCCTTGTTTTGTCCTCTTTTAGTTTCCCATTCGCTAAACTGTAATTACTGGTTTTGTAAGGGTAGGCCTTATGACTCATAAAATCAGTGTTGAAAGAAAACCGTTAAGATTTTTTTTTTTGGTTCAAGTGACCGAATATATCCATCATGACATCTTTTGATCTTGATATTGATGCATTACTAGCTGCTGAGACAGATGAAGAAGACGACAATTTGCCGGACTTGGAGCGTTCCTTGGAGGACATACTGGATGATGCTTGGGAAGAAGAGGAACGAACGGCTCTCGGTCTTCAAATCGACAGCCAATCAAGACATGAAGAAAACGAGGCTTCCGAAGAGATGGTTCTGAATGTAGAACAAATCGAAAGCACACATATTCCCAAGCAAAAGCATTTTCTGCCAGTTGAAAGCCCTGAATCTGGGGAAGACGAATCAATAAGAGTCACAGGATCAGGTTCCCATTCTTCTAACAATGTTTTACCAATGCATTGGGATCCTAAAGCAGGACTAACTGAAAAAATGGAGATTACGGGGCAAAGAGAGAGGCCGGAAACTGGGGAACTAGACATGCCTAGAAATGTTGTTAACATCACAGCAGCTGCAAAAGGGAAAGGTAAGAGTAGTTTCTGGGAAAATACAACTGCAGGCCGACTTCTCAAAAACACCAGAATCGTGTCACAATTTTGGCAAGGAAACTCCTCCTTGTCAAGCTTAGATGGTGCGAGTACATCTAGTGCACCTCTTCCTCCTTCGAGCAAATTGGATGTTCAAGAAGTTGGCCGTAGTGAAGAAGAAAACAAACAGGGAGGCAATGGCGGTGGTTCAAGTCCTGTATGGGGAAGTCCGAGGAGTATTGCCAGTAGCATAGAAAGTGGAAACAGTTTTTTCTCTGTAGGTAGAATTAGCACCAATTCTGTGGTGGCTTCACTGACAAGCCAAGCATCAAAAGGTTTGTCAACTAGGTCAAACCGAGGCGGTCTTCGTCCAGGAGCAGCGTTTGCGGCTGCTGAAGCATTTGCGGCTATGGCAGCTCAACGCCGGGCTGCTGCCATTATTGGGCCCAGTATGACCAATGACATAGTCAATTCTGTTCATGTAGGCACCAGAAGAAATAGTTCATCCGGTTTAGTCTCTACCTTGGGAGATGTATACCACAGGGAGGGACAGACAGCATTGGAAGAGAAGATGGAACCAATAAAACCTGTTCCTGTTCAGGAGTTTTCTGGCACTAATCCGGGTAGTCATAGGAGGGAATGTCTCTCTGATGAGGATATTGAACAGAGAAATTTTGAGGCACCTGCCAATATGAGCTGTCCAGGGTCTCCAGCAGTTTTTTTAGAAGGAGGTTTGACTGAAAAAGACAATGGGCAAGGACACGCAGGTGATTCGTTGCAGCCAGATGACCATCAGAATGACGGGACTCAGTTTAGTCCGGCTCCTTCTTCTCCTTCTAACTCCATGTTAGATTCAACGGCTGTTTGTACATATGTGAACTCTGAGCAAGAGGATTTAAAGGCTTCTTCCGCTTCTCAGCAGCCACAAAGAGATTCCCGTGTTTTCACTATGCCTGAGGATATGGAGAATACGGAGAATATTGAGCCGCTTAAAAAGGCAGTGACCTTGACACAAAGTGAGGTCCAGGTCTGTCCAGTTGGAGGAACAAATGTGGGAAGCACAGAATACACTCGTCCAGAATCAGAAGATAGACAAAGCATTGGGAGTGAGGTGGCCAATGAAGAAGGCCAGTCTGTTATAGAAAAGCAAGCTGAAGAGAGGACAATGACTACCGAAATTGAGGAGATTTCAAGCATTACCGAAGTAGACGATGATTATAATTGGGTAGACTTGGAGGGATTGGACAGCCTTCTGGCTGTGGACTTGCACGACGCAAATATGGTGGATGCTGTCGAGCATCAGATTCAACAGAAGTCACCTACTGAAGATGTTCCGATATTTGGAGGGAAAAGTCAGAGGGAGCAAAAAAGACAGAGGGAGCAGGACTCATACCAGGACGAGATGGTTGGCAGTCAGGGAAAGCGAAGATTCGATGCCAAACGTTTGGAAGCCCTGGAGCATGCTGTAGAACTCGAACGGAGAAAAGCAAGTTCGGGATTAACATGGGAAGAAGGAGCGGTAGCACAACCAATGAGACTAGAAGGTATTCAACGGGGTCCACCTGCTATCGGGCTTCTCCAATTGGATATTGTAGGATCATTGTCGGCTGCGCTGGCCAATCCTGCAATGAAGCGAGATCATGGCGTCCCTTTGGCGTTAGCTGTGCACTCGAACTTTATTGCAGTGGGGTTGTCCAAGGGGGGGATCCTGGTCGCCCCCAGTCGCTATTCGCCCAACCGGAGTGCTGATAACACTGAGGATAAGGTTTGTTTCTCTCATGTTTTAAGTAAATGCTCAAATTCTATGGTTAATTTTGGTCAAACTGGGATACAACAATTGCTGATGCGGTGCTGATGATTGTTGACTACTACTATGTTTGCAAAATAAACTATGAACTAGATAAACTATGAGTATGTGCATACCATAGACCTCATCACATTTCGAGTAAATACTTCATCACAGACATGACAAACTTTACAGTTCAGGTAGCCAGAATATGCAAAGAAAGTTGGAAGGAGGAACAGACATTGGAATATCTGTATAAAATCTTGGGAAGTAACCTCGTCACATCACCGTTTTCATCTTTTGGATTTTTTTTCCAATTTTTGCAATTCATTCAATCAACTCGAAGACATCCAGAAGCGATAATGCTCATGGCTAGTATCCCTTCTATTTATAGGTGTTCAAGCATCCACTTTTTTTATTGAATGTGTTCTGCATAAATGCTTAATGATCATCCTTCATACTATTTCTCCTTTAGTTTTTCGGTGTATTTCGAGTACAGCTAATAACTAAGAATGTGTGACCCATCATCTTTAAAATCTGTAATCCATCATCTTTAAAATCTGTATTCATCATCTTGATTCTTTTAAAGACATCACTCTTCCTAGATTATGATTTTTGTAGAGGTCTTTTTTGTTGCATGAAGGCTAAAGCAGAAGGTGTTTGTGTGCTTGTCATTCAGGTTGCTGTATAATTTTTATTTTTTCAAGCCTTGGTATGTATATGCTTTATGTCAGGTAGCTGTGTTGTCACATCGCTGTTGTTTGCTGATTGACATAGTGGGCTGATGATTTTTAATACCTCTACACCCAGTTTGTACATATAGCGGGCAGCATAGTCGCCTCAACAGGTCAACCTGCTTGGAATTTTTGAGTTTCTAAATGTATGGTATCATTCATTTTAAACATGCCATCATAGCCATTTGATTTGCAACGTGTTTCGGTTTGCCGTGCTCTCAGTCGCTTTTGATTTTGCTGCTGTCAGGCATTTCTCCTCGGAGGAACAGCAGCTTCTTCTACTGGGTCTGCAGAAACTCTTGATTTCAACCAACAAGGAGATTTGCTGCTTGCGGGTTATTCTAGTGGGGCAATCACTCTGTGGGACATAGTTCGGGGAACTGTGGCGAAAGCCATTGTTGGAGAGCATTCCCAGCCAGTTGTTCATGCTCGTTTTATTGGACAAGACCAACAGTCTAGCCGCAGTCCTCGGGCCCTTACAGCCGATTCACGGGGGGCAGTTTTATTGCACACATTCACTGTGCTGCCACTATTGCGCCGGTTCACTGTGACAACTCAGGTGAATTTTCCTTTTTTTTATTTGGTATTTTGTCAAAAGACACTGATGGCGTGTTAGAATGCATTAACGTCTGAAGTGAGTTATACTTACTCTTTTGCACGTATGTCTGAAGTGCACTTGTTACTGTATCATTCACTGTGTGCCCCCGGTTTCCATGTTCGCTTTTTTGTTCACTGTGACAACTTATCTCCCTTTTGGCAGAATAATAGCTGCTGGCAGAAATGTTGTGTGGGAGAGTGAAGCTTCTCTTCCTTTCTTGACCGAGGACAAATTTAGTGCAATAAGTTTTGTGTTTGTAACTTTGATGTTGTGATTCTGACATTCAATTTGGTCCTTCACTATGCAGTGCTTATTGGACGGTTCAAGGGGCGGTCCGGTGCTTGCAATTGCACCAGTGTTAACAGAAGAGGGCTTTGCACCTCTTGGTACTGCCACAACTTCCACTGCAGGCAGTATGGCAACAACAGGAGGTCTCAGTGGAGTTATGGGCGGTGTTGGTGGTGTTATGGATGCCGGGAAGAAGCTCCTTGAAGGCACTTCTCAGGATGAATATAGTGGGGCTGTGGCACTCATCACTGGCTCCATGGCACTTTTGGTGCGACTTTTTTCTCACACTCATATGCATTTTGATTTCTGTGCAATGGTTTCATCATCCATTATATCAGTTCCGCAGATGTGTTAAAACATTGCAAGTTGATACTGATGGTGTATCAGAGTGCATTAACATCTGAGGTGAACAATGCCTTACTCTTTAGTATGTATGTCTGAAGTCACTTGTTACGGTACATTTTCTACACCTTTTTGTAAGCTTTAGTCCTACGTTTTGCTTCTGAAATAACTAGATTTTTTATTAGCTGAAATGTATCGTATCTATAGTTCTGAAATCTATCATGCACTTTTTGTACTGAATTGTATACCGAAAAGCTGCTGTGCCGGCGAAACAAATTCATTGATGCAAAAAACTACCACAGTGTTTAGAATGTAGCAATCGTTGATGCACGCTATGTAATGTGTTAACCGTAGTGCGCTGGAACAAAAAAAAATCTTAAAATGCTGACTGCCTTTTTGATGTAAATTTGAATTATGTCATCCGTACTAAGCTGGAAATTCATGCAAGCTTTTGGTCTGTGCTAGCTCTTATTCCAAAACAATGACAGTGACGCCAGTTTGTAGGACCATCTTGTTGTTAACCATAGCAGTCGACAGAACAACCGAACACAGTGAAATGGGCACACCCAAATGATGGATGAAGGATCTGTATTCTCTTTATATGATATGAACTTGTCAATTTCTGGCCACAGCTTTTTATCTCTCTGATGCATTTTACTCTGGCTGTTTTTTTGCAGGTCCGGTTGGCGCCTTCTCTTGAAGTATTAGCCCGTTTTGAGCGTCCTACTAGAAGTGGACACCTGGCGGCCCCATCTGATGGATCTATCCCATATGCGGCCTGGAGGCGAATTCGTACACGCTCCTCATCGACCATTCAACATGCATCTTCTCTCCCTACCACCTTACCACCTTCTTCAAGTAAAGGCTCGATTGCCATTGACGGTTTGGGAAACAGAGGCCAAGGGGATGTCAGAGCTGATGGAGCTGCTGAGGGTATTCCAGGAAGGGGAAACAGTAGCTTTTTAGACAGGGCAAGTTCTGGTGGACTTCTCTCAGGGTGGAAGACAGGTTCGAAAGATGGTCCCATTGTGAAGCAGATCAGTGATGCGGACCTTGGGGGCATGTTGCCGAAAAGCAACTTACAGGCTGGGGTTTTGTCGAAGAATTTAGGAGTCGAGGAATTTTCGGAAGAGGACAAAATACTTGCTTTGGCTTGGGATCGCCGTGTTCAGGTTTTGCAGTTGCTGAAAGGAGATGTGAAAGTTGTTTATGAATGGCAACTCGACTCACCAGCACGTGGAGTTTCGTGGGTCGCAGATCAGGCATGTGGGACTTTTTTCCATGAAAGGGAGTGATAAATGTGGGGCTTTTTTCTATGAAAGGGAATGAAAAATGTGGGGCTTTTTTTTTTGTGAAAAGGAGTCAATAATTGGGGCTCTTTTACATGAAAGAGAGTAAAACCTGAATGCATGTGGGACTGTTTTCCATGAAAGGGATTGAAACCTGAATGCACGTGGGACTTTTTTCTATGGACGAGAGTGAAAGCTGAATGTGTCTTGCTGCGCACCTCATGGTTCAATAGGAGAAGAGGATGACGACAGAAATGATGTGCTCTTGTAAAATTGTCTGTTCCCATTCCCCTTGAGATTGTTGAGGGAATCACTTCCACGCAACATCCTTGGTGATGATCCATATTGTTAATTTCTGGTGTTCCCATTAAAATCCAACTTCCAGGCTTTGTATTCCACTCCTTCTAAGGGAGCAATTTCCCTGTCTTGAGCATAGTTCAAATGCGTGAAAGTAATTGGAAACACAGACGACCACTTACTTACACGTATTGTATGGTTTTTATGACCAAAATACCCATATGGTACAGATATACCACCTGTAGCATTTCCAATTGTTCGAGGCACCAGCAGAGTCAGACCTTATTGTCAAATCTGACTTCATTGAGCTCTAAGATGGTTCAGCAGGCAGGTCTGCTTAAGTGTATCTGGCCCCCGGGGGTCTAGTTTTCAGGGTCACTGTGTAGAGGTCCAATATAGACCCCTGATCAAGTGATGATTCTTGCATGTTTGCAGATGCTGGCTGTCCTGAATGCCAAAGACCAGCTCTGCCTGTTCACGATTGATGGTTCTGCGATTGAACAACTGGGCCTGGAAATGGGTGAAGAATCATTGATATGCCACACTCATTTCATGGATGGCCCCAAAGTGTATCATAATGCAATTGCGGTACGAGGTGCAGCTATTTATTGCCTTGGTCCAAGCCTGTTACGACGAGCACGTTTGCTGCCTTGGCGAGAACGTATTAAGGCTTTGCAGGTATGGTTTACTCCCAGAAAATGTTTCTTTAGAGATCTTTTCAATCGGGTGTTGCTGGTCGCATCTCAAACCTGAAAATGACCTGAGGGTTGGCCTAGATGAGCTGTTGTGCGTTTGGCCCCGGGTTTGGGTGTGGACACAAACAGGTGGATTGTCTTTGTAGTCTTTTTTCCTCCGCTTGTAACTGACATCCACACAAATGAGAACAGGAGCTGTTGTAACATATGCTTGGCAACTTTCAAGGTCATAAGTGCAACAGGTGTTAGTTAAACTTTGGTACAACTGTGGTACACCCTGTAAAGCTGTTAGTGTTGATTTTTGGGCTTTAACTTACTCTTCTCTTTTCACACTTGTCGGATTGTTAATTCGACTGTTGCAATGGAAAGGTAAGATTCTTATTTTCCCAATTTGCGATCTCCTACTGAATTTTGGACCAGTCTGCACAGGGAAAAGCTGTTTTTAATGGCAAAAAAAAACATTAACGCTGATTCACGGTGAAGTTTCCAGGTTTCTTACAAACACGGGATGCTTGAAAAGCTCAGTTTTTATGAATGCCTGCCATCATTTTGCTGTGGATGGTGGGCTTGTCACTCTGTCCAGGATGCAGGTGATTGGATGGGTGCGTTTCGCATAGCCATGGATCTTTACGATGGTCGGGCAGAGGGAGTTACAGGACTACCGCGAGGTCTCGAGGCAATGAGAGCTGCAATCATGCCTGCTCTTTTGGAACTCCTCTCTGCCTATATAGACGAAGCGTTCGCTTACGTTCACTTAGCCCTTGGTTTTAGCACTGGCCATCCTCCGGTGGTAAACCACACCATGAATGGGTCGGCTGGAGTGGATAGGACAGTTAATGGAACCAGCTCTACATGCAGTGACTCCCCAGGATCACATGTGAACGGATCGAAACCTCATTCAACGCAGAATGGACTTGTTGAGGATGTAAAATCTGGAGACGATAGCAATAAAGACATAAATAAGGGAGGCTCTGTAGGGTCTTTTCGCAACGGGTTTGGAGGCAAAGAGGGAGGAAAGGACAAGGAGAGTGGAACTAAAGAGGAAAAAGCACGAGAGCATTTGTCAGGGCCGATGACAAATGGCATTTCCAGTTCAGCAGAAGGTGCTTCAGTGATTGCCACACGAGAGCAGTATGCACGTGTTGGAGGTGTAGCAGTTGAATTCTGTGTGCATCTGAACCAGACAACAGTTCTTTTTGATGATGTTTTCCGAAAGTTTGATGCTGTCGGACAAAGAGGTATACAAGCCTGACCCAGTTTTTTTTAATTTTTTTATGCAGCTATGAAACTGGCTATACTGCAGTCCTTGGGCAGGGTTTACAATACTCAAAGATCATTCACGACTCTGTATCTTGCATTTTAGTCGGTAGTTTCAACAATTCAATTTAGGACTGTCGAATGCGCCAACAAAGGATTTTTTGCCACTACATTCATGAGCTGCATGTCAGAAGTTTGTAGCCGTTTAGCTGCCACATTTTTCTGGTCAGTTCTATCTTTTTGTACAATCTTTCTGAATAATAAGTTCAAAGATGTCAGGTCCGATTCTGTTCAGTCTGGCTTTGTTCAAGCATATCAGCTAATAAGCTGGGACAAACTGTCTTAAATCTGGGGGCATGATGCAGGCATATTTCTGGAGCTGCTGGAGCCATATATTTTGAAGGACATGCTGCCAGGTTTAGCACCAGAGGTGGGCCCTTTTGTTCGTTATTGATACCTTGACAGTGACATTGTGTGTAGAAACATCATCTTATAATTCTCTTTCTTACCTTCACAGTGCTTAGTCTTCTTTGTGCGGGGATGCAACTTTCTTAAGAGGCTGGGCTGTAGGGGCATGCTTGACCTAATCATCTCTGCATTCTTTTCTTTGGAGCCTCAACAGATAATGCAAGCTCTTGTGGAGCACTACAGTACACGGAACTGGTTGCAACGAGTTGAACACTGCGTTCTTCACATGGACATTGCCTCCCTTGACTTCAATCAGGCATGCTCCATAGCTACTTTACAACCCCCGTTGCTATTAGAGTTCAATTACTCTAGTTCAAGGTAACGTTGTTTATTCAAAATCAGAAATTAATGTCAATAACACTAGATAGTTAAGTGGTCCATAGCGAGCCACATCGCAGAACATAATTTTTTGTAGTTTATTCTAAGAGTGTGTTAACTAGTGTTGTGTATCGGCAAGAAATTTATCGCGATAACACCGATACCGATAGTTATCGGTTATCGAACGGTCAGGAGTCCCGATACATCGCTCCGAGACCAACAAATTCTTTATCGGCGATAAGTGGAAAAATATAGTACGCTATATAATAGTACTTTATAATACACAGTATCATATTTTTCACTGTATATAGCGTGGCATGGCACGTGTAACAATTTGTTCCGTACTCTGTGTAACGGAATAACGGCGGTTCAGTATGACGGATTAAACCGTACAATTGTACGGTACAAGCCGTACAATTATCGCCGATAGTTATCGGTATCGGTGTTATCACGATAAAAAACCGATAATCGGTTTTTTATCGCGATAACACCGGTTTCGATATAGCGTGCCAATATATTGATTATCGGCAAGCCATAAAAAGGTACATATCGATTATCGGCAAAACCTTGCCGATACACAACAGTAGTGTTAACGCTAGTACTTCACTAACTGATAGCAATGAGCCGTTTACCTTTCAGCTTGCCTTGTGTTTCAGTATGCATCTGGAATGGAAACCACTTATTCATACAAGTCATCACATGTCTACATTTGAATGAAATGGAGGTTGTTGTTGGAATATGGTTTAGGGGGGAATAGACATATGCTGTTATCCAGAGAAACTTGCTTTTACTTGTGTACCATTGAGTTACAACGAAACCAGATATTGTGAAGCCCTCATGTTTTTTCTGAGGCTGCTTGGAGACATAGTCGCTGTCTATCATGCCAAACCACGTTCTGAGTGCTTTAAGTTATCTGTGCAAACGTGAGCGTCCTGCCTATCAAGCAGAGACAGTATAATTGAATGTGGAATGAGTTGATTAAGGAAAGCTTTCGGCTGGGGACTTATACTGGAATCTTTTTTTATGTCAGAGTTTAACCAAGGATCAAAGTTTTCAGATCTCTACCAGGAGCGAAGGAAGATTTATATCACTTGCCGTTCATCCCTGCATTCTTGGGCAGTTTTTTGTATACCAGGGCTTGTAATCTATTGTGATTGTGTAAAGTCGTGATTTCTAACTATTGGGCTGTGACTGCCTGCAGGTAGTTCACCTTTGCCGTGACCATGGCCTATACAGCGCTCTTATTTATCTCTTCACTCGCGGTTTGGACGACTTTGTCTCTCCTTTAGAGGAGCTCTTGGCTGTTGTTCGAGACCCTAGGAGTTCTCATGGTCAAGAAGTTGGGTAAGCAGGACAATTCTCTATTTTCTCAAAAACCTCTCTTCTGGAAAGCTCAATGTCGTTTTCGATGGACCAAAACGCAAGTCAATTTGTGCCTACTCTTCGAGCAGTGTGACTGGTTCTGGTTCCTTTGCTTAAATTTCATTGCACATCGTTGAATTGTTGAATCAGTTCCAGCTGCAGTTTTCTATTGTGGTGTCCTCAAAAGAAGTTTTGTTTTGTTATGTTTTTGTTTTTTTCCGTTTGTGTTTCGGCTGAGGTTTGGGTGTGTCATGCTGTTTCTACATTAGCTCAGTTAGGAGTTGCCTCAAAAGAAGGTTTTTTTTTTCCTTTCTTTCTTTGTTTTCTTTTTTGAGTTTTGTTGGTTGCTTGGATTTATTTGGTGTGTCGCAGGTATAAGCTGCTTGTATACCTCCAGCACTGCTTTGCTGGCCTGCAATTTCCACCTGGTAAGCGGGGTCAACTGCATGTCGATTTTTTTTTCATGGGTTCACGTTGGACTCAGTGTATCATCACGCCAAGCATATTCTCCAACAATTTTAGGAAGTCTATGTAGCCTAAGCTCACTTACTTTTTTTGTGGAAGACACTCACTCCTCAACCTGTTCCTCTTCTCTGAGGATTCAAGGCTCATTGCTGGCTTATGGTCATTTCTTGCTTAGCATCCACTGCCTTTTCCCCTTTTTCTTCATTTTCAATAAATTACTTTTAGCTTTCCCTTCTCTCAATTCAGCTTTCAATTTTCTTGCCTTCGCCCAATTGAGGCTCTTCTGCTCTGTGTCTGCACGGCTCCCATTTTCATTTCATTGTTTCATTTTCTTGCCCTCCCCCTCCCCCTCCCCCCCTCCTCATTTTCCTCTCTTTCGCCTCTTTTGTTGTAACCTTTCTTGTGTTCGATGTTCATTTGAGTCTTTGGGTGAATTTCTATGCCAGGCCATGGTAGGCTACCTGCAGACAAAGTTGCCTTTATTCGGAACAAGTTACTGTCATACATTTTGGAGAGGACCGGGAGGCCTCGCTTTGCTGGACCAAAGGGCGCCTTTCCTCGTCTTAGGTGTCTTCTCGCTCTCGATACTGCTGCGAGTCTCGCCGTACTGTCAGCTGCCTTTCAAAAGGACGAATCCTCGGGAACTGGAGATAACATATACGAGAAGCTGGGAAACGGGGTTGAACATGGAACCGTACCAGCCATAGAGGTTAATAAAGTGGACAATGGATCAAATGGGAAGACTGATGAACTATGTATAGAGGGGCCTGACAATAAAGGAGCAGGAGACAGCCTTCACGCGCTTCTTGTGAATGCCATTGTTGAGATCTATGAAACCAGCGTTATCTTATCTGACCCAACAGAGTTATGCCAAATAAACCAGGAGAAATTACCTTACAGAAATGGGAATCATGTTGATCAGACCTTGTCAGATTTAGATACAAGAGCAGGACTTGCAATGGTTTCTAAGGAGGATGCTGCTCTGTTGTTGGAGTTCATAGGACAGCATACTGCTGCTGGTCACGCAACTGTATCACCTACTATGTTTGTTCGAATACTTGAGTTTCTTGCAGAAGGTGAGGTAGAAAGACAACCGGACTGTTCAGGTGAGGGAGAGGAACGAGAACTGGGAGGTGATGGAACCGGGGATGAACAGACAGTATATACAAGGTCAGAAAAAAACCAGTTTGTGGAAAAGCGCCAGCGGGAAGGCTTGATGCTTGCTCTTCTTGAAGGTGCTTCTGAAAATACATGGGATTACGCCAAGGTTGTTCAACTGGCAAGAAAGGCAAAATTTTGGCAGGTTAGCGTAACATTGCTTTTTTTGCAAGGAATGCAAGTCTAACGCTTCTAAGCTGTGGACTTGTAATGTTTGTTTTAATGACTGCCTCTCGACCGTTCTGCAATGCTCTTTTCTCTGTATGATTTAATCAATGGCCAGTTTTTTGCACATTATCTTTCAGCTTTGTGACAACCGTTTTGAAGACTTAAATCCAATGATGTCATTTGCTGCATAGAACAAAGATATGACCGTTCAGTTTGTATGCTGTACGGCATTGTAAAAGTAAATTGAAGTAAAATTCGTAAAATTCGTTAAATAAAACAAAAAAGTAAAATTTTAAAAAGTTAAATTTGTTTCTAAATTACGAACTGCTCGTTAAAGTCTGTACTCAGTTCGTACACTTTGTTCTATGATTTGCAGGTGAGTGCACTGTTGCATACAAAGCGGGGTTTTGCCTATCTGCCATCTGCACTTGACTGCCTTCTTCGTGACAAGGAACATCCTCAGGAGCCCTTTTCTTTTGTCCGGAGGATGTTGGCGGATGGATCCTCTCTTCAGTCTGACGAGACAGCACTGGAAGCGTTTAGTTTGGCAGTCTTGCAGCGTTTGCCTGACCTAATCCACCTGAACAGGTATTTTATGTTCTCCTCTGACTATATGGACTCTTCCGTTTAGTTTTGATCTACAGGCTTTGGTCAGAGGATTATTTGTCTCAAGTAGAAAACTTTGACGCCAGAAATTAACTCCGTAACTGTATATTTTTACGTTGTTGCAGTGAGGCGGCTCTTGATCTTATTCAGAAAAATTTCAGTGCCGATATTGAGCACATCCTCAAGGAACTTTCTCCTCGCCCTGAACTGCAGTTTTCGCTACTGAAGGCCATACATCAAGGTGCCTTAGAGAGGAGGACAGTCCTTTCAACAACAGTTGAGTCCTCAGGAGAAAACTTTCCACTTTCCACTCAATCAGGACTGGTTCCTCAGTCTGGCGGACTGAGGGCTCTTGGCAGCCAAAAATTGGAAGCAGGGTTGGAGACTGGATTCAAAAGCACAATAAGAACGACAGTCGGGACAGAGAGTGGGAGATTGATGGATTCGCAAAAGTTTACCGGGTTGGAACTGACTGCCACCATGGCAGAGTTTTATATTGAGGTAAGCTTATCTGAACTTGAAGGATTGGACAAACTCCATAGTTGAGAAATTGTTTATGCGCATCTAATAAACGTTGTCGATTAGGGCAGTCGAGTATCGATAAACTGGCATTGGACTGGCAGAGGAAATGTTTAATAGGGATAGGTCTATGGGTCATGACCTAACTGAGAGTTTGGAGACTATACCGCGTATTGCTTTTAGAGTTAGTAACAACATTCGGTTCTTTGTTTTTTTAACCTCAGAACACAAAAGCCACCAATTGCATATTTGAGCAGCGTGTGACCCTATCTTTAAATCAAGTTTTCTTTTACTTGTCAACATTAATTTCTTCATGATAACGATGTCGCTTGTCTTGCTTTGCGTTGGTCGTCTACAGCTCATTTGTCCTTGCTTTATAAGATGTTTCCTGTGAAATGTCTCTTATATACCTATTTGTATACAGTGGTACATGTTCACAATGGTCTTGCCCATCTGAGTTTAATGCAAACTCCAGCTAGTAGTGCGAATGCACTCCACTTGTCTCCTCTTAGGCTGTGTCATATGTTGGTCATATCTCTAGGAGCTTTGGCCAAAGCTTTCAGGTCGGCCCACTCATTGTAACTTCTTGCGATGCATTACGGTTGTGTTTGTTGATTGATAATATGCTGACCAATGCGCACCTCAAATGTCTATGAGTATTTTTCATAGTGATGACCAAAAATATTAATTCAGTGACTGCTGATTGAGTCTTTATCTGCTGATCCATTGTTATAGCTTTAAACGTCTCGAAAATTGAAGGTTGGGTAGTATTTACTCTTAAACTGTTGGATCAATTTAATCTTCGTTGTCGGAGCTCATGGCTGATGACGCGTCATCTGTGGGGCAGCTTTTGTGCAGGTTCGAGCCGAACTCCGTTTTGCCCTTCCTTCAGGGCCATGAACAGTATCGCCTCGAACACTGTCTTTCTTTATGCCACCACTATGGCGTTACCGATGCTGAGGCTTTCTTATTGGAGCGTATGGGGAAGGTAGCGGATGCGCTGGTACTGGTTCTTGCCAACCTGGAGTCTAAGATTCAATCGATGGATTTAGCAATTGCTTCCCAACTAATGAGGAAAGACTCAGCAAAAGGGCAAATGACATTGGATGGGCAGGCTGAGCAGCAACTAATACAGCCGCCGCAGGTTAGCTGCTCCAAAAGCTGATGTAAACTGTTGTTGTTACATTTTATTTTATTTTTTGTAACATGCTTGTGTTGTGCAAACAGCGACGGGTAATGATTGTCGCCAGCATGCATCAAGTTTTGTAGCAAAAATTTTGGTTTGTCTCTGCTACAACAGAAATACTTTGCAGAGAGGCCGTGCCTCAGGCTGATTAGAATGCATAGTCGAGGGAATAGTGAATACTTACGTTGAGTCTCAAGAAAAAATTCAAAATGCAGAGGTTGTTCTAGAATGACTTCGACATTAACTGAAACCAGTCTTTCCTTTTACCTATGTCATTGAGATCCTGACTTGTTTTCTCTTCTCCAGGTTGCAGAAGTGAAAGAAATGGTTGGTGTCTCTGTAACATTTTGTCAGAGGAATACACAACAGTTGCAGCAAAAGGAGGCGGAAGCCCTTTGGTTTCAGCTTATTGACCGGTACGCTTTTTGCACACTTGAAGGTCGATTTCTGATGTAGAAGTTATTCACAGTCCGCGATAATCATTGTTTGAGATACGTTGTCGCTCGAAGGTGGGCAGAAGATTATTCACAGTCCGTGATATTCACTTTGTCATTCTAAGGTGGATATCTGATGTAGAAGTTTATTCACAGCCTGTGTAATCATTGTTTTAGATACTTTGCCAACCATTGCCGACCACATGTAACTTCCAATTACACAAATAATGTTACTTCTATTGTTCCCTGATCACACTGGTAAGTAGTGACAAGCTCACCGTCGCTTGCGGAGTTTTCCTGGCTGATTGCTTGTTGGTATTTTATTTTATTTTCCCCTTTCCAGGCTGGTATCACCTCTCCGTGAGGTCAAGCAGGCCACTGCAGTCCGAAAAGTTAAGGTTAGAGAACGAGCAAGAAGAAAAGAAGAGACTGGCAATAGCGAGGATACGACTTGCAGGAGTGCAAAAAATGATTTGAGGGAGAACATGTGGCAAAGCAGTCGGAGCCGGAGGACGGCGGATTTGATGCGCACCATATTGGTAGAACTAATGGTGGCGGTTATGGATGGCATGAGTGGTTATGTACCACTTCCAGTTGTACTGTCACAGCTTGTGGAGCAAAATGTACAGGACGAATGTGGGGACTTTCGTGGCCTTCTTTTGAGTTTATTGGGTGGCCTCACTTTCGAATGTAGTGTGCTTGTAAGTTGCTCTTCAATATGTCAAACACTTGGTTAGGCATGTCATTTGTGTAGGCAAGCTGATGTCTGTCCCTTGCCTTACCTTCTAAACCTTTTTGCAGCTTTGGCATCTAAAATAATAATAGAGTAGCTTCACCTTTCATGGGCAGTTTTGGTTTATAACTTGATGTCTATTGTGCCATTGTCAAATTGGATTTTTTTTTGCTGTGATATGTTGTGACACACTCGCATTCTCTGTGTCATTGTGGGATCCCCAGAAAGTCGGCGAAATTTTTATGGTGTTGAACTGTGAAGCTAGATAATTATCAGAATTTGTGTTTATATGTTCCTTCATGTGATTCGGTCATCCGCAGGGCACAGTGAAACGGCTCATCGAGGCTGATATGTTTGACAAAGTGGAAAAATTGCGAAAGGGAAAAGCAGCCGGGTTGGCTGCCCGTGGCAACTCCTGTTCGGTTTGTGGGGAAAACTTCACTTCTGAAGATTGGACGAAAGGTATTAGCACTGAAGGAAGGACAGTGGATGGCAGAGAAAACAACAGTGTTGGGATTGTTAGGAATGATTCTAGTGTAGGAAGCCCATTCGGAGTGCAGATTTGGTCCTGTGGACATATGTCACATAGAACATGCAGAGAGGGAACAGAAACAAATAAAGTGGAAGGTGAAAGCACGAGATATTGTCCACTTTGCCAACAAATGGATTTAAAAGGACGGGCGGGTGGTGAGCACTTGAGCAAAGGTTCATCGCCGCATTCCGGCTTAGAGAGTCAGGTAGTCGGAGGAGACGGTCACCGAGACTTTGAGGAACAAGACCAGAAACAGTTGAAGGAGGATCAGTTGCTGAAAGGAAAATCTGCACTAGCGCAGGTGAGATTTCGAAGTCAACCCAGTTTGGTTTGCAGCTTTTTTGTAGCTCAAAAAATCAGGGACTGGACTGCCATTCTGTTGAAGCTGTGTGGTGTTGATTTTGCGCGCCTTTTTGTCTCTATCTTCTTCACACATTGGTATTAGGTGCTGTCACGGTTTATTTCTCCAGGACTGCAAAAAATTGGAAGCAAGAATGTGGTGTTGATTTCAATAAACTGGAAGATTTTAGCAATGGAACTTCTAGGGGTATTCGTACTTGCGCAATGCTGGGAATGTTTACAGAATGTTACTCGATGAGTAGGATTCTGGCAAGTTACATTCCGTAAATATTCTGTAAACATTTGATAAATATTCCCGGCATCGCACAAGTATGAATACCCTTGATGTCTGGCAACTTTTGTTGTGTCAGTTGCTGTTAAGATCTTGAACCTGGATTCATGTTTTCTTGTGGGATTTATCGCTTCCTAATATTCTTTGAGAAACTAAGTTGTTTACTTTGTTGTTCTCCTTGTTTTGGATAAGAGAGTTTTATCTCTTTCTAGTATTCTTGGACAAACGAAGTTGTTCAGCTTGTAGTTCTCCTTGTTTTGGACTAAGACGTCCTCCTTCTTCTGTGCCAGTTATCCCTTCTAAGCAACCTAGAAAGAGCACGAGGAGCACGACAAGCCCGGTTTGAGTTAAAGATGCCTTTGGCCCCTCCGAGGGGTCCATCTCGGGCTCAGATGGTCCTTCAAAAGTCTACGAAAACTCTTCGATAAACTGCGACTACCTCGCCTGTGGCAATCTGGAGACTGCATAAAAGAGAGGTGAGGGAATTCCTCTGTTCCAAGGCACGCAGTAGGATCAGTTCTCCTTTTCCTTTTCCTTTCTGTCTTTTACTTGTTTTCTTTTTTTGAAAAATATCTTTGGATAATTTAGTTCCTCGCTAATGATCTCTCTGCTGGCACTTTTTTTTACTTTTCTGTCTTTTTGCTTTTTTCTATCTTTTGTATTACTGTTTCTACGGCGTTTCAGTTATGATCTTAAAATCCTTTCCCATTGACTCTGTACCGAGTGCTTTTATTTTGTGTTAGTGGGAGATATGAGTGTTATCTGTGTTCCCTTCCACTTTGCCATTAATGTACTTAGTCTACTTCACTTAAATCACTTAATGTACTTAAACTTTTACATGCCCAAATTACTTCACCAAAATTTTCGTAAAACGAAGTACTTTTGGGGTGTTTTGGTGTCTTATGGTTTCTATGGGAGTGGATTGCAGGGATACTAGGGAAGGTACCTCCGACACTGTTCTCTTTAGACTTCTTGTATATGTCTTCAATGCCAATCCTTTTCTCTTTGCCATTTTTGTAAATCGAGTATCATTTCCAAGGACTGGGTAAGATTTATAAACTTGTCATTTTTGGAACATGTACAGTACTTGCAGTCTTTTTTTTGGGCAAGCCTTGTAGTCTATTTTCTACTCCTTCTCCTTGTATATTTACTTAACATATGCATTATTTTTTAGCAGTTTTTTGACGTTGTAAGAAAAAAAAATCACCACTCACCACTCTTCATTTTGTCTCTGGGGTTGTAACTCTCCTCACCACTTATCGAAAAACGTTGAGAAGAAAACAATTAGTATTCTTAACATAGTTTTGAGGTCAGAGGGGAATAATTTTGAGGTCAGAGGGGAAAAAAAAACTGGCACCAAATTAGTGTTGTTAACGCTAACAACGATTCATGGTGTAGTTTGCGTTTTAGTCACAAGATCTAATGCTCAGAAATAACATAGGTCTCTTGCTGTGGTAATTGTTTCTGTGAGCATGGACAGAAAGAATGGGATCGCCTATGGGCTTCTTAGAGCAATAAGCATATTGACAATGTTTTGTAGAAGTACTGGTTCAGGTATCTCAAAAAAGAGAAGACGAGGGAGATTTTCATTTTTTTGCATTTGTTACAGATAACAGTGGTTCTCAAAGTCGTAAAGTGATCACTGTATTCCAAGTTGAGTAGACTCCAAAATTTTCCCATTTGCAAGCCCGTAAGTTGAGACAAAGATTACTGGGGAAATAAATCAAGCATCTATGGTTAAAAACTATCATAAATTATTGCTGTCACTGCTTACCAGTCTATGGGCACTTATTTTGCTAATGAGCAAATCTTTCTCACAAGCTCACCTTCTTTGCTTAAAGCTCCAAAAGTAGGTCTATCCAGAAATTATAACAGAACGTAAATAGGAGAAAGTGTGGTTGCGGAAAAATTGTGTACATGAACACAATGAATGGCAAATGAAGGTAAAAACCAGATTCGAGATAACAGAAGACCAAGAAGACTTGGAAAAACAGACGACAAGCAGAAGGCCACAGAAAAAAGTTGCAAAAAGCACACGCCATAACCAATATTCATACAATAAGCGTGGTGGTAAACCATCTGAGTACATGATATAGTAATGGATTTGGACAGCTTAACATGGCAGTCTACAAAACAAAGCAGATGCATCAATGATAACTAGTCTTTTCTATGTTGTAGTGGTAAGCTTGTAAAAAGATTTGTAACCACTGAACACAGTGACAAAAACAACTTCAAAAGTCAATGCTTAGTGGGGACCACCGCCTCAACCAGCTCAGCCACAATTGGAGAGGCTATGATTTGAGGATGTCCTACCAGACATTCACGGACTTAAAACATCAAATTTACTTACCATCCCGAGTTCTTGTTAAAACCTCCGATGGTACATTACCTCAAAGGATAGAGCTGGTATGGGAACATCGCCAAACATAGGGAGATCCAGTTGCACACTTTCTTCTGGGGCATTAGCATTTCTTCATTCACCTGTTCAAGAGAGAATACTAATCGTTTGTTCCATATGGTTCTCGTCGCATTTCAAAGGTGCTAATTCCTTAAACGGTTTATAACGAACCACGTCATTCAGTACTGAAATAGAATTAACAACACTAATAATCACGCGATGATAATTCGTCAATGTATACGATAATCGGTATGCTGTACTGTCTGTAAATAAAGCTTTCTTACACCACCGTTACCGCTCATAGTAACTAAAACAAGGCTTCAAATTCCAAAAGTTTCGAACTTTTTCTGTTCAAAGTTCTTTTTTTCTCTCACACTGCCCTCTACTTTTCTCCCAACCTTCATCTTTTCGTTTTGAAACTAAGGGTACTCTCCACCTATTTCCAGGGTTCTTTTTTTCAGTGTTTTTTCGTGTATTTCCTTTCCTAAATCCCTTTTTTTTCACAAACTTCATCATTAATGTTCTTTCCTGTCCTCTTATTGTCTTGCCTGTGAGCACAACCTTGATATTTTTTAGTGTCATTTCAGGGTTGAACATCTCACTAACCGGTTCATATTCGTAACTTTTGTTCCTGTTTCAGTTTCTTTTGACACTCTGTTTCTTTTATCTCCGTCTAATAGATAAAGCAGGATAAATTAAAAAGCACGATGGTAACCCATCTGAGTCCAGAGTACAAAAGGGGTGGCATGGCCAAAACTGAAAAACTACAATAAAAAACAAATAGAGACGGTTTGCCATCACACTTTCTTAATACATCCCTTCTTTTATAATACTCTACATTTGGGTTAACATTAACACTCTTAACTGATGAAATTTCGGTAAGCCATTTATACATACAACGAAGGAGGAGCTCATACAATTATATACGAAATGACTTTCAAACAACATCTAAAGTAGAAAAAAAGGTGCCATTTTTTTATGTGCTAAATATTCATTCTTTTTCAAGGCAACATTATACCATCAACACCGTTACCTTTGATTTTAAAATCTGGTGATCAACACAGCAAATTTCTGGATAGGAGATGCTTGACATTAAAAAACTGTTAATAATTCACATAATTAATGTGGCCAGCCTGTGATAAGGTCAACACACCGTCTTTCGTTTTTAGCGTCAATGACACTGTATCGGTGTCCCTGAATTTGAGTTCTTGAACCTAAAATAGTGTCAATGACACTAATGTTCTTTTTCTTAGCGATATTCTTTAAACGGTTCAAAACCAGCCCCGCCATCGGAACTGGAATTAGAATGAATAAACACTAAATATACCCCACATTCAAAAATTCTTTGACACTAATAGCAATTCACGGCATAGTCCATTGTCATCCAGATTTAAAACAACAACAAAAGACAAAACTATTCGGTTCTAGCCAAGTTGATCAGTATAGTTACTCAGTTGCACTTTTTTGTTTGTTCTACGCAAAAAACTATTGTAAGCGTCATTCCTTCAATCTGGCAAACTAGCTTTAGATATTGTTCTAAGATGTGGAGTTGACTTTCATACTTTAAAATTATTCACAGATTTTATTTTTCGTAAACATGCTTTGCATACTTTAGCTTATACAAAGGGTCACTGCTTAAACTCTCGTGTGGTATACCTGCGCTTTGCCCAAAAAAACCTCTATACACAAAGGTAAGAAAACAGTCATCTTATATCCTGAATGTAGCCTGCCCTTGACCCGAGGATTTCTAAAGTATTTTCCGCACCAACTTTAGAGGAACTTCTCGATATAAAATAAGTAAAACGGCTAAATAAAACCTCGATATTAAATTTGAAAGACGGCCCAATATAATCTCAACGTACACCTTGTAAAACGGCTCAAAGTAACCGCAATAAAAAAATTTCATACTGCAGAGAGGAGGAGGAGGAAAGATTTCTGAGATTCCATTATGCAACATCTGGAATGCAATTAGTGGAAAATGGATTCAATAAGGAGGCTAGTTGGACTCCATATGAGATGAGCTTAGAGCTCACAGTGATCCTGGTCCGTAAAAGTGAACCGCCAACCTCCACTCATCAAGCGATCTTCAACCTGGCTCAAGGATTAAACCACAATAATGCTCGTGCTCAGTCGCAAAGAAGGGTAGAAGTGATGCTGGAAAGCTTCTTGACCACGAGACTGTCTGTCTGTCTCTCTTTCTCTCTCTCCCCCTGACTGTCTCTCTTTCTCTCTCTCTCTCTCTGCCTACCTCTCTCTCTCACTGTGTCCCTCTGTCGCTGCTGTGTCTCTCGCTCTCGGTCCCTCTGTCCCTCTGTCAGTGTCTGTCACTCTCTTTCTCTCTTTTTCTTTCTCACTCTATCTCCCTCTCTCTCGCAGTCTCTGAGGCTCAGGGCGCCTCATGGCCAAAGTCATCATCGCTGTCGGGTTCTCCTGTGTCTGCGTCCACTTCGTCTTGAAGGCCGTCAAAGTCAGCTTCTTTCTCTAAACCACTGCGGCCAATAGGAAGAACATCCTGATTGGCTGTGCGGATTTTGACCAGCTGCTTTGACAGGTGTCCAACCGAGCCCACCAGAATATGAGTAGTGAACGTAACATTTTCAAAGGCAAACAGTATAAAATATGAGTAACAAACAAGGCAAATAGTATAGAATATGCGAAACGGAGTAATCTCTTCAGTGCCGTATTCCAAGTTAGGGATCATACAAAATTAGGCGGTTAAACAAAATAAAGCAAATTATAAGCATATGACGCCCACACGGCCCTGGAGTTGTCATGCAAATGCAATTCCATGGGCAATTTAGAGAACAACGTTATTTCCTATAGGGGAACAAATGGCCTAACATCCATGGCAGGGAGCCATTGTTAAACAAAAGTTATTTTTTGTCCAATATTCGGGCCAACTGGCAATGTATTTTTCCCTTTCAAAATACAAGACATAAAGTTCATTCATAGAATTACGGAAGGACCTTCTAAAGTTCAACAAATTAAAGCAGTAAAATGTGAAAAAACCAAAAAAAAAACAAATGGTTCGTTTCCCAGACCTTTGAATTGACTAGCAAGGAAGGTGAAGGTCCATTACCAACATGAAGGAAGACACAGCGACACTTGAATAAAAAAATATACTACATTACCCATTGCCAATAGAAGTGGAAAACTAATCTAGTGTAGGGTTACAAGGCGGATATTAATAAACTCCCTTAAATAGGTATTATTAACACTAATTTGAGACTTTTGGTCAAAGAATGCCGCGAACAAATTACTGCTATTACCAATAATATTCATGAACATGTATATCTTAAGAAGCTATTAAGATTTACAAGTCTAATTGGAGTGTGTGCTTTCTTGAACCAAAATCATAGATTAGTGTTAACAGCACTGTTTGTATGATTGGTCCACAACGAGACACGTTGCAAAACATAATTCACTGAAGCTCACACTCAATCTGCTTTAGAGCTAATAATTCGCTAACTCCATGGTGTAGTTCAACAGGTAGGCTAGTAGGCGACACCAATGTCACGCTATACTACATGATCAAGAACCGCAAAAAACAACAAGATTTATTCCCCGGAAAAAACGGAGATAACTGAAACTTAAGGATACCAGGAAACTGAAAGACTGGGTTTATCAAAACCAAATGGTTTTTCCATGGTTGCGTCTAACCAAAACTATAGATGTAAAACAGGATAGCGCGATCATATCAACACAGACATTACTGCTAGTATATGTTTTAAATTGCTATACATTCTTGGAACATGGTTTTTCAACAACAAAAAAAAAATACGTGAAACATGAAAACAAACAGTGAAATTTTCAGGCTATCAGATGAGACAGCCGGATTCTCCTCCATTGAAAACCTTTCCTTTACGGTTGTTAAGGGTTATTTGGAGTTATTTAGGGTTATTAGGGTTATTTAGATTGTTTTACAGGTTAAAAGCTCACCTGTACTTCGTACTGCGCCTCTTCCTGAGCCAAGAGCGTCTCTTCGCTTTGACCAACAGACGTGGCTGACATCATCGCCTCCACTGACGGAGGACGAAGACGAGGGATGAGAACCATGGAAGCCATAGGAAAGCATGGCGACAATCAGAAGATGAACAATTTACTTTTGTAAGTGTTGCGTATCGAACCGGAATTGACGAGTTCCTTTTTCCAATATCGAGAAGGATCTCGATCTTTGACGATATGGAAACCCTAATTTCTGACCAGGTCTCGAACCGCAAGAAATTGCATACGATTTTGTTGGTACCCCATGAAAGCATTTCCGCAAAAGAAGGAAACGTCAAAATTTTGAGCCGTGAATCGAAAGCACAAAATAAAACTCCTTACAACCATAAAAACCTTCTAAACCCTCAGATCGCTACAAAAAAGCCCAATGCCCTTAAAATTCTTAAAATACCCCAAATAGATTCATATCAAACCCACTATACTCTTGATATTGTATTACTTGATGGTGCACGTCGCATATTTGATGATGTTGTTTGGCGAACCCTACCTCAGATACAGCCGTCAGTCAAGCAGCGCGGCATGTTGGTGTGGCCGCCCCTGACACGGCTAGAAACCCACCGCATGTTATGGATGGCTTCATTCCGATGGCCGTCAAAATATTTGGTTGTTTAGGTGTAGCTTTGGATGAGTTTCTCCGTGCTTGTGGTCGGCGCTCGTTCGAGCACCGGGGACCAGGGACCCCTTCTTTTTCAATCCTTACTTGTTTCTATCGTCAACGTTTAACTGTGGCCCTACAACGAGTGTGGACTTCTATCCTCCTTCGATTGTCTATTGCAATTATGGATCGTCGGCGTGTTTCGGAACTCCCTCCATGTGATCCTCCGGGATTCGAGGACTTACGCGGTTTCTTTTCGTAGATTTGTAGTAATGTCGGGGTTTGGTTGAGTCATTTTGGACCTTTCTTTGGTTGTTTTGTTTGGTGTTTTTGCTTCTTTGCGTGTTTTCGGTTTACCTGCCACCTTTTTGTATTTTCGTTGCTTTTACCTTGCATATCCTTTTTGTTTTGTTTCCTCCACATATAGTTTTTCAGTTTTAGCATTGCTGCCACCTTTTGTTCTCGTGGACTCAGATGGTTTACCATTGCGCTTTTTAATAAAGTCAGCCAGATGGACTATACTCTTCACAACAGACTTAAAAATTTAAAGTGGAACTAGGGGACAAGTAACTTTTAGGACAAATTTTAAAAAATAGTCAGTACTGTACAATTTTTAGGTTGAACGTCGCAACGAGCAGAACTACACTATTTCGTTGCGCGACTTTACAAGCTCCTTGCCCACGCCATATGCACGCTAACAATAGCCCTCGTGAAAAAGTTTAAATTATGAAACAGATTGTACAACAAAAAAACAAAATAGTGGTGTGCTAGATATCCTCTACACGGTGAAGATAAAAAAATAAAGAAGAAAAATATTTTGCGAGTTAAAGGTAAAAATAACAGGCGTGCAACACAAAAGGTACCTTCGTTCAAAGTGAAGCGGCCAACATCATCATGATCATCATCGTCAAAAGCATCCATCATCGTCGTCATCATCCCCATCATTATCATCACCATCATTGTCATCACCATCTCCACCGTCATCACTTGCATCGCCGTCATCATTGGCGACATTGTCCACTTTATCTCCGTAACAATCATCATCGTCACCATCATCGTCATCGTCATAATCACCATCGTCACTACAACACCATCATCACCGTCAACATTATCAACACTATCATCACCACCATCATCAATATCATCATGTTTTTAACATCAACACCATATGCATCGTCAACATCATACAAGATCATCCACATCGTAAGCAACATCAGCATGATCACTATCATCAACACAATCATCGTCTTAAACATCAAATTCATGATCATTAGCATTACCATTTTTTTTTTTTACGAGCATAAACTAGTAGGTGGGACTAACCTTATTTATCAATATATAAAAAAAAAGTAACAAATGGAATCACATGATATCTATTACACAACTTGAAAGTCTTTCATGATTTTCTTTGCTTTTTTTCTCCTCTTCCTAACACTACTACTTCTTCCCTTCATTTTGCCTTTCCTTAATTCTTCACATATCCCTTCTTTTTCATCTTCCCTTTCTTCCTCTTATTCTCCTTCTTCCACTTTTCTCCACTCTTTTTATTTATTCTCGACAGTCTTTTCAAACTTCTTTCCTCCATTTTTTTTCGTGCCCTCCTGCTTTCTTTACACCCCCCTTTTTTTTCTTCCCCCACTGTTTTTCCTCCCGTTTTTCCAAATTGTCTTCACCCCTTCTTCTCTCCTGCCCCTCCCCCTTTCTTCTTTTTTCCCTCTTCTTCTACCTTCCATTTTCCCTTAATCTTCCCCACCCATTCCCTTCCCCATCAACTTATCTCGCCCTCCGCATCTTCACACTTCACTCTAACTCCCTCTTTTCTACCTCCCTCCTCTCCCTCCCTCCTATCTACCTCCAAACCTCCCTCTCTTCCTCCCTTCCTCTTTCACTCCCCTCCCACCCACCCTCTCGCCCTCCCTCCCACCCTTTCGCCCTCCCTCCCTCCATCCCTCCTTCCCAACCTTCTCATTTACACTCACTCCATAAATCATGGTTGCACAATATTCCATGTTTGAGACTGTGTGTGTGTGAGATAGCGTGAGATAGAGAGAGGGATTAGGGACGGAGAGAGTGAGGGGTTGAGGGAGCGAAAAGGAAGGGGGGTGAGAGAGCGAGAAAGATAGTGAGAAAGTGTTTTGAGTTTAGACGTCAGGGATCTACAAACAAAATGGTTTATGTCCGGGTTTTTCCAACATGCTACTTTTATATTTATCAAATATTGTGTTTTCAATAGTATCGTAAAATGTGTTGAAGGCTTCATCAGCAATGCCAATGGGGATTATCGCAACGCATTTGCTTTTTGGATGGACGCCATGTTCCAAATAATAGTGTTGTTAGGAGAAACCACTTTTGGTCTGCCCAATGTGAATATAACGTACTTTTTCAAGGTTGTTAACTTTGTTTTGGATTGAAATTTATTCCAAAAAGAGGTGAAAAAAAATCGATCAAAATTTAGCGATAAATTGATTGCGTACGGAGGATGCGCAAAACAAAGGAAAATGGGAAACGACAATGTTATCCGTGGATGATATGCTTCTAGCTACGATCCTAAAAAGCCTCTACACTCCGATTAATTCCATTTTTAGGTAAACTATTTATTAAAATGTCAATCCTCTTTATTCATTCCCGCGTAGAAGTCTATAGTTATCATCTTCATTAGCAAACGGAATATAACTTGGACAACTCACTCTTCGATCTTTTTCAACCACGACAACACAAAAATTAAAATTTTGTTCCTCACACCTTTTGTAAAGTTTTGAGTTTAACCTTCAAAGTTAGGATGTTTTGATGAGTACGTGACCAATCATCGCTCCTTTGCCACAAGACAACGAATGAATATCGCACCGATTACTAAAAAGCAACGCTAAAACCGACAATGGATTGCGAATTTATCCGCACACGCACACAAAGAGACACATGAAGAGGGAGGGAGGGAGAGAAGGAAAGAGGGAGATGGGAAGGAGGGGGAAGGGGAGGGGGAGGGGGAGGGAGAGGGAGAGGGAGAGGGAGAGGGAGAGAGGGAGGGGGAGGGGGGTAGGGGGCACGTACGGAGGCAGGGATGGAGAGTGGCACGGAGGAATTGACGGAGGGACGGACGGAGGGGCGGATGGAAGGATGGAGAGGAGGGATGAAGGAGGGGGTGAGAGGGACATGGAGAGAGAGAAAGAAATGGATTCTCCATCTGTCTTTCTTTCTTTAACTGAGAGAATTGGCGCCCTCCTCTCTCTCCCTCCATCTCTTTCCCCGCTGTAACATGGTGTGCGAGGGAGAGGAGGGGAGGAGGAAGACGGTGAGGAGTAGCACAGGCAATCGTTTTGAAGTTCAAACGTTTTTATTGGCGGTTAAACGCACGCAGCTCTGCACGCGCACTGAACGTACGTTTAATTCCGTGCGTCGTTGGCAGGGTTTAGTACTGTACTGTATAGCATTCAAACTTTTTGTTCTCTGATTTCAGCCGTGGATCGTTGTTAGTATTAATGTTTTTTTCGTCTCTTTAAACATCTTTTCTCCGTACATGCATGTCGGTTTTTAGATCTGACGGTTGCGATTGAAATTAACATTCTCAGCTTCCGATTGGCGGTCTCAAATTGAAAATCGGACAAGTGTGTACGGAGAAAATATGTTTTAAAGTGGCGAAAAAAACATTAACACTAATAGCGATTCACGGTGTAGTGATTTGGATAAAAAATAGTAAAATACTCTCATTTGAAAATAGAGTTTACAACTATAATTTTCTAACCAAGTGTACTAATGCGAGCCTCCACGTAGGCTCTCTGGATATATTGGTGCCACGACGAAATATGAGAGTGCACGCCTACACTAAATAGTAATCGCAAAATTACAAAATAGATGCACTGCCGCACACGGCTTTGACGGCAGCCGTCGATTTATCCATGTGCTTAAAGAAAATGCCTTTTGGAAGGTCAAGATTTTTAACTGAAAAAGATATTTTTAATCGGACGGTCAGATACTCTCCATACACTACGGTAATTGGCTATTTATTCTGTTGTCCAGATACAGCCGCCTGTCGGTGTGACAGATGCATCGCATCGTTATGTTACTCCTGTCAGAACCGAGGGATCTAGATCGGACGGTTAAATTTATTTTCCATGAATTACATTGTGAATTATCTGCAATAAAGCGAATCCTCCAGCATATCGACCGGACCTGGACATTCCCACGATTGCATCAGCAAAAGTGAATTTTCAGCCGTCAGATCTTACAGCAGTCTCAATCCAACTGTTATACAGTGTGACACGTCTTCAAAAAAGTAGGAAAGCGTGGCTCTTTGCCGACGCTTAGAGATTTCTTTGCTCGTCTGTCCGCTGCCAACCTGTACTTCATTTACTGCAGAACTTATCACTTTTACCATTCAATTTGTTAATTCATTGTAGCTTCTTATAATTGAATACTTGAGAATGTTTTACATTAATTGAAACTGTTACAGATTCCTTGAAGTAAAGAGTAGTATAAAATAGTTCATAAGTACAGTACTGTAGATGTCATTTCTCTTTACTGCTATTGCTTGAAAAGACTAAGTTGAGTTCAACTCCAAGAACAAGGGAGGAATTGACACTAAACGTGATGCTGCAGCACTATCTCGTTTAGATAAACGCACCTGTCATATTTCTTAAAAGGACCTCCAGGGAATGTTTTCTCCCTTGCGTATACGATAAATCCGATTTTAGTTGAGGTTTTGACGGTTTTAGGGTTCGCAAAATCGTTTCAAAATGGTTTTTTGGGACGGTTACGTGTCTGATGACGTGGCAGGCATAGCTGGACCAATCGTTGTCTATTGGCTCTATGCAGGCATGTACCACACACTGGATTATTTGCAGCTGAAGGTAAGTGAATATTGATGTCATACAATTTCTGTTTCTTTTTTGTTTTGTTTTTTGTTTTTTGCTTCTGTTTTTTTTCCCTTTTTTTTGTGTGTGTGTCAGTGCTGCATATAGAGATAATGCATACTCTTTCCTCTCTTCGTCCCTCTTTTTTTTTCCCCTTCTCTTTAAAGATTTGTTGCGGTTAACAGTGTAAGTCCATTGCTCTCCTATTTTTTTTTTTTTCTTTTTTACCGCTGAAATAGTTTGAGAAAAAACCGTGTATCTGTCCATTATCACCCATGTCCTGACATCAGGTTTTCTGTCCGGAATTTATTTCCTCTTCTTAGTTCGGTAATATGGAAGCTGTAGCTTGTTGCTTTACCGGTTTTTTTTTTATTTCAAGCTCCATTTCAGAATTATTATGACCAAATACACACCTCAAAAATGTTTTTTTTTTTGTGAATTAATGTTCCTCGGATACCCAAAAATGATCAAAAGTTGAAATCGAGTCTTACCTGACATCATAGTTCAAATGTGCAAAAACAACTGAAAAGGCTAGACTTGTATACTCATATTGGAACCCTGTAACTTTACACTTATTATACTCGGAAAACCCATACGATCTGTGTATAACACGGGGCAGCCACATACAGTGTTCCACTTGTTTTGCACATTTTAACTATGGCTGACATGGTCATTTGTGATTATTACCATTTTACAGTATTTCGCGCCCCAAAATAAACTTTTTATTTGGGGAAGTAATGTTGTTCTCTGGCTCCTCATTGATGTTGAAAGCTGAAGTTGAGTCCGCCTGACTTGGCTGTTAGTGGTTATCATTTTGTTTTAGTAATTTTCATTTTATATTTTTTCTCTTTCTCTTTTTTTCATTTTATTTATTTTTCTCCTTCTTTTTTTCTTTTTTTATTACAGAATTTGGAGTCCCATCGGTTACACTCGAGGCGGGATGAGGATCAAAAGAACTTGGTGACGATGAAACAAGGTATTTACAGCACTTATGAAATGCAAGATATCTACACCAATTATGGAAGGAATGCAAGTTGAGTTTTTTATCTGTTGGCAATATTTTTCCCAGTCATTATTGATTATGAGGAGTGTTTATGATTGGTTAAAGTGAATTAGTCTCTTGTTGTTCATATGTGTCTGCTTAAACTTTGTTCGAAAAGCAACTGAAACAAAAAACATTTGAAGTGCAAGTTATGTCACTTGTTTGGGCTTGTAATCTGTTCGGTAAAATTCCTTTGCAAGGTTTTTTCATCACCTTGTAAGCTAGCATGCTGTTTTGAAGGAAGTAAAAGTTGAAAACCCCATTCGTAGAAAGGCATAGTTGCTCCCAACATTGTTTAGACATTTGTTCACACCTATGAACTCTTACTTTCATGAGAGTAAATTACACTCATAAATTTTTATAGCTTTTTCAGTGAGCTTTTGACATTTTAGGGTACGTGAAGAGGCATTGTGGTTAAGTGGAATATGAAATTCCCTAAACAGATGTTTGAACACACACATGCTGGTTTCTTGTTGCAATGAAGCATTTGGTTGAAACAGTGTGCCATCAGAAGGTGGGAAATTTAGAGGTTTTTTACTTATAAAGAAAAAAATGCCTACTGGTTTAGCTGATTAAGTGAAGTTTCTAAGAGTGGACACAGCCACTGGATCATAATTTCGAGGGCTGTAAAGGAAAACCCTTAAAATTCCTTAAAAATCTTTGTCGTTCCTTGTGATTGCAGTTGTTCGAGGTGTGCTGTTCCAGCAAGTTTTACAAGCTGCTGCAGCGAGTTTTCTCCTTCTCTTGGACCCAGCCGCACAGGGAAATAAGCCCCTTCCACCTATGCTCACCTGTGTACTACAGTTTTTGATGGGGATGTTTGTTATGGACACGTATCAGTATTTCATGCATCGGCTCATGCACCAGAATAAGTTTCTCTACAGGTGAGGTTGATCCTACCACCTTTTTGTAGTGCTGGCCAGGTGTATAAGTTCTTGTTGTTATTTTCCCTTGCACTCCTTTTCCTTGGCATTGCAGTAGTGTTCAGTTTGTCTTGATGGTGAAGTTACTGCTTTTTGGATTGTTATAGCATTGTATTTACTATTGTTTTTTTGTATTTTTTGTAATATCTGGTATGCAGGACTCTTCACAGCTGGCATCACCGATTGCTTGTTCCTTACGCTTGTGGGGCACTTTATAATCATCCGGTGGAGGGCCTAATCATGGACACAGTTGGCGGTGGTCTTTCATTTATACTGACAGGTGCGGTCAGTACTCCTTGTCATCAATTGTTAATTTAGGTGAAAATGGGCTAGTTGGAGAAGATTGTCTATTGTAGTTGCTTCCAGGTTTGGTTATAAATGTAAATCGCATTGCCTGTCCAAATACCCACCATATATATCATTTGCTCATTAATGGTCCATTATCTCTATATTTACTTATATGTCCTCTACTACCGAGGCCGGGTCAAAGGACCACAGCATGTGCTCCTGTCATTTAGCTGATGGTAGTGTTTATCGAACAGGCGATGTAACTTTCATCTACAATTTTAGAAGAGTGTCATTCTGCATCATTTCTATTCAAGGATGTGGGAAGAGTTTGAGGTCAAGTTAGCTGAGGTTTCTTATACGTTGCTTGTGGTTATCTCTGAACAGGGATGCATCCGAAGGTCGCTGTTTTCTTTTGGTGTTTTGCAACCGTGAAGACGGTGGATGATCATTGTGGTCTGGCGCTCGCCAGCAACCCTTTCCAGTTGTTTTTTGCTAACAATGCATGTGAGTTTTTCCAACCTTTCTACTGCTGCTTTCACGGCCCTCATTTGCCAGTTCTATGAGAAAAAATCTGGTGGAAGATTACAAGTAGTGAAGCAGGATAAAGAGACAAGGTTCAATATGTGTCGGCTCTTACAGTGATGCGCGAGTCTTTTGCCTGAACTGAAAAGGAGAAGACATGATGCTTTCTTTCCTCAATTTTATTTGGTTTTTGTGCATTTTTACAACTGGGCTTCGGAAAACAGCCACGATAGTAGTACCTTTGGAGCTTCGGATAGCATTCTATTACCCTTTTATTATGTTAGAGAATAACAAACAGGCTTTCAAGTCACGATAAAACTCAGTCTTGTGTCGTCGGGACTATTTCCGTGTGCAACTACACCTGATAAGCTTTGTTACCGTTGTCACTAAAAATGTGTGGGAAGAGGGACTTCGTATCATCGGCTGATGTCATACAGTTTGACTTTTTTGGTGCAGCTTATCATGACATTCATCACCAAATGTCAGGATTGAAGTATAATTTCTCACAGCCGTTTTTCCCTATCTGGGATCACCTTTGTGGGACATATATGCCTTACAAACTTCAACCCCGAGTCGGTGGTGGAGTGGAAGCAAAAGCGATGCCTCGATCATAAGGAAATGTTCCCATGTACAGATTGGTCCAAGAAACCACAGCTTATAAAATGTGTCTGTTTTGCATAGTAAGGTAGGTCTCACAGATTTCGGTCGACGAGTAAGGGATCTCGTCAACCTGAGAAAAAATATTCATTTGTTCAGGATGGTGGGATAAAGTGTTGTCCTATTATCTTTTAGTTTGAGAGGGTTAACAAAATAAATCTGCGCGTTTTTTAACAATGTGCTTAAATACTCTTTTCTTTTTTGGAGTATGTCCATAAGATTTGATACGGCAAAATTGATTCGAGGGAATAGATTGTTTCTGAAAGTGATGGTGGGAAGCAGTCGATTGTTTCCATAGTGAGTGTATTTGTGAGGGCAGAGTAAACATCACAGCAAGTGATTCTAGTTTTTTATACCTATTTTTTTCATTTAGTCCCTAATTTTTTTGTCTAGATTTGCTGTATTAGGGGTGTTTATTTTTACCGTGAAACCAGGCCACCACTTCCCTGTGTACTTTGATTGGCTGAAATCGACAATAGATCTTTGTGCCACTAGTGACTTTTTGACAAGTTTCAGCGGTGATTTTTATGGTTCTCTACAGTTTCACCATCGTGGGACTCGCACATTTCTTTCTTTTTTTTGTGTGTTATAAAATCCTGGTCACAATTTCTTACTGCAAGACTGTTTTATTGCACACAGGCTGTTGCTGATGTCATGCGTGACACTACACACATCAATTGGTAACTATGAAAGTTAATTTCTTTAAAAAATAAGACTTACAAAATATTTTGGAAGATGACCTGTCCTGCAGTTCATATGGATAGTGGTATTTGTTTAAAGTCATCTTTCTGTCCAAATGCTCTAAAAGATTATGTTTACCTTTTCCTCTGACGTTTCTTGCTTAGATGGAGCAACACTGCTTCGAAATTTATTATCCTTGCTCAGAATTGCGATTCTACTCCAAGTAAAAAATAAGCAGCTAAAATAAGGACACTTATCTTTCAGTCAGCTGTAGGGCTATTGTCACCTACGTTGCCTAGCACATAACTATGTTTGCTTTGGATTGAAAAAGGAAGAAAGGTAGCGAAAGTGAATACTGGATAGGGATGCAGAAATAATTAATAGAGATTGTCCCCAACAGTTCAAAACTTTGAACAGTACACACAGGATAGGTTAAATTGACGAGAAACATGTTTGGATAGGAAACTTGGGGTGCGCCAATTAAATCACCTGATCCGTAATTTAAGATCTCAGAAATTCAATGAAATTAAGGTATGTCTTCATGTACTTGTATCTTAGTGAACCTTCTACCGCAAATTCTCCAGACTCGGTATCAAGTGTCCCTTTGTGTAACAACGAAATTGTTACTGACGGGTGTGGCAATTGTATAGGTCGACAATGCCCGTGACGGCTGTCAATGTCTACAATCTGTGATGACGCACGTTATTTTTTGTAACTGCTTGTGACGTCGCATGCCTTTCCGTGACATTGTAGACATACCCCCTTACAGCCTGTGCCGCTTCGTGGTTGAAGAAGATGTGCTTTGCCTTTGCGTCTCCTATCCGGTCGACGTGAAATGGCATCAGAATCTTAAAACCCCTGCAAGAAGAAATCTGTACCGGACGCAAACAGACAAAACAAAACAAATTGTATACTTTTCCTCGTCGTACTGAACGCAAACGGACAAAACATAGTGAATCGTGTACTTTTACTCGTCGCTTGAAAAGTTGAAATTGTTTTATTTTTAAAAAATTTCAACACGTGGGGTATGTGTTCCTATTTGTTTAGCGGTGATACTTTAATTTAAAACACATCGCCGATGTGTTTTAAAATAAAGGTTGAAGATGACGTTTCTTGGCGTGGCCGTGGGTCGAAAAACACAAGACAACTTACGCTGTACGACGCTGAATCTGGCAACTTTTTGGCCCCGCAGGGGTGCCTAAGGCGTCTACGTCGCCCGTGTTATCCGCGCGACCGCTCGTTTAGGGTTTATTTTTTCTGTTTCTGTTTTTTTTAATTAAAAAACAACCCTAAACACAAAACCCTATTTCTCATACCCGATCCCAAAAGGTGCCGAAGGTCCGCGCGAGGTGCCGAGGGTCCCACACTTGTATGGAGGTTTGTTCGATACCCATGGCTAAGTTTTATAGGAAAACGATAAAAAAAAACCCTTACTTTGGCACATGGAGACATAGCCTTAGCTTCAATATCAGTTAAAAAAAAGGTCGTAAGAGCGAATAAAGCCGATCTACAGATACGACAGACATTTTCATGTCACGTAGTTCAGAAAAATATCAGCCTTGTCAGCTACACCATTAATCGTTATTAGTGTTAAAAAAAAAGTGTAAACGCTAATTTAGTGTTAATAACAGTAATTTGTGATTTTGTGTCCAAAAAAAAAGAATTAACATTAATTTGGCACTTAACGCCAATTTGTGTATCGACTTTGTAGGGTGTACACCGAGCTGTCATCGATACTATTTTAAGTTCAGGTGTACTATCCCTTTCGCCGAAATACGTATTTGTGCGGTTTGGAAATCGTACGAAAGATGTAAATTAGAGTAAAATTAACACTATTTTATGCTTTATATTTCGTAATGTTCCGCTCTTTCTGGCAGCTAATTGGTACTGAGATTTAATTTACGTGCGAAGAGCACTTAATGTTGTAAAATTGAGATGTCACGACGACGCGATGTACGTAAACGAGCTTCTCGTACATCACACTAATTTCGATGAACGTAATATAAAATGGTTAACAATAAATACTTTCCATATTAGCTTTAATTCTATTTTAATGTTAATAACACTAATATATGATTTTGGGCCGGAAAAGCCGCGTCAAAATTAGTGTTATTAACACTAATAACGATTAGGGGTGTAGCAAAACAACGCGTTTCTTTGCGGAGCACAGGAACAAAAATGGTAAGACTGGGGTTTTTGGGTTATCGATACGATACATTGGGATAAGTTGATGGTTAATACCTACAGAAGCTAAATATCTTCTATCGAGATCCTTTGGAAAAATACATATCAATTATCGGAAAATCCTATGCACCAGTTATATATACCTTTGGCCCAACCATGCCCTTGGTCTTAAAAAAAAAAAGAGCAGAAATATTGAAGCACAATTTCTCAAGGGCAAAAAATTTACAACTAAACATCAAACGTCCAAAAAAGTTTTTGCCGATCGACAACCCTTGTGATGATGATTCAAACCATTTAAAATATTTTGTACCAAAAAAAATTTAGGAACGCTGGATACTTTTGTTTGCAGCTAAACTTGATATACTGGTAGTCGTATCTTAATTTCCCTATCAGGCCTGTTCTCCATTACGCGGTCCCAGTAAACATGCGGACACGTCTATTTTTTATGTTTACTGGCGTTGCCTTCCATTATGTCGTGCCAGTTAACATCTTTTCTCAATTATGATTGGCGCCACGTAGGTTAAAGTCAAGATTTTTAAAATCTGTCACATATCTTCAACGGAAAGTCAAAACAAAATATGTGGACCACATACAAATTTTGAAAATCTGCAAAATATCTTCTTCAACGGAAAGTCAGAACGAAATATTTGTACCAGCGTAATGTACTTAAAGTATAGTACGAGTATTCTCTAACGTACTATTTGTACCTTCATTAGGGTTTGTAACAAACCCTAACTTCTTCACTGCAATGGCTTTTATTTGAACGCCTGCCTCCAACAGAAAGCATCTGCCGTATTATGTGACATCCGTCACACTTTTACGTGTGTTAATACTTAATAGAGTGAAAGCGCGGCAAACTGTGGACAGTGGATGGCGTGTACCACGTGTTCGGTTCTCATCGCCTATTCCTGTTGGCGATTTTTTTTACTCTTCACTTGAACATCGCGCACATCGTCCAGGGTGTACATCGCGCACATCGTCCAGGATGTACATCGCGCACATCGTCCAGTTTGAAGAGACTCTCTTCAAACTGGACGATGTGCGCGATCGTTCAGTGTGGAGATACTCTCCTCGGCGAGGAGAGTGTCTTCACACTGGACGACGTGCGCAATTGCTTCGCGAATCGAGAAAAGCTAAAAATCCAACGGTCGATATTTACGCCTATAATGTTGGAGCGATCAAGTAAACATGTTTCGAAATGTTTAGTCACAAAAAAATAAATTGTACGAATCTGTACGAAAGTGTACGGCATCCAGTAAACAACACCACTTTTCCTCTAATGGAAGTTCACCCTTATTTGTACTTTACTACTTTTCCTTTAACCAAAATTGTATACGAACTTTGCCGTTTAGTTCGAACTTCCAATGCGTACGTTAATCTGTTCAGAAACTTCAGACTTTTGTTTTAAAGTACGATGCCAAAATAGCCTAATCTAATACTCACCGTACCCACCAAAATGCCCATCAGAGATATTGGGGTTCTGACTGTCAAGGGGTCAGTCACTTGGGTTTATATTAACTTGGAGTCGGCACTATCTAGATTAGCTTCTTTTGGATCTGCATACTCTGAGGGCCAATGGAGGTCTCAGAGTTTCAGAATCTTTCTCATGTTAGTGAACAGATGTTTATCCTTACAGATGTGCATGGACGCACCAGAATACACAATCCAACCTCCTTCGCCTTTCAAACCTCCAAAATCACATTTCTGCCTTGGCATAATTTCGACCTCGGTCTTTGCCTCCATCTCCTCATCCAGCAGGAGCTCACCGTCCTCGTCCTGGGATTCCTCCTCGTGTACCTGAGTCACAAGAGCCTTTTTATTTCCTCTTGGAGGTCCACTGATCAGCCCCTCCTTTAACCAAAGTTCGGTTAGCTTAGTGCACTCCGCCATATAGTGCCCTGGTTTCTTACAAAAATGACACAATCCCTTGGGAGCCCCTGGTCCAAACTCCTCGGTCTGATTGTTCTGCCCCCCCCCTCCATAATTTCGGATCGGTTTCCTAAAATCGTTGTTCCTCCAATCGGTCCCAGCAGCCAAGGCTTGCCCACTCTTTCCTCCCCTTCAGATCTCAACCGTGTTCTCCCGAACGAGAATCATCCCTACCATTGAATTCCATATCCACCTTAAGTCTGGTTAGTCTTGCACACGGTTGAGTATGTTCTCGAACTCATTTGGTAACTTTATGAGTAAACAGTTAACCTTCATCTTTTTAGTTTCAACATGTCCAACACTCTCCAACTCTATGAAAAGTGTTGCGAGCTCATTACAAAAATCCAACATCTTCCCCCCTTGTATATATATTCTTTAATTTTTGATCAGCTAACGGCTGTTGTTGAATCGTACCACTTCAGTACATCTCTATGAGAGCCACCCAAAGATCGGATGCCCTCTTTACCTGCAAATGAGGAGATGCAAGCCCTTCAGTAAGATGGGGGCGGGGTGAAGTGCTTTGCCGCCATATTGTTGTATTCTCAGGTATCGATATCATTTTCTTCGTTCCTCGGAATAGTTGAAATGAATGCCAAACCAGTTGCTATCGGTGTGATCGTCTCTTTCTCCTTTCCTTTGTCGAACACCTCCCCTTCCTTTGTCTCCTCCGTTAGAGATGGATCTGCATCTCTGGTGAATCTGCTTCCTCCAAACCCTGGAGAGATGCCAAGACTGGATGGACGCCTCACCCGTCTAGTCACTATTTCCCAAAACCTTTTCTCACATAGAGCTCTTGTCATCATACTCTCCTAGTATATAAAGCATGTTCCATTAAAGATGGGCACCGTAGAGGGTGGCCCCATAGCCTACAACTTTGAGACCTCCATAAGTCCTCAGAGTAGGTAGCTCATACGAAGCCTCTATAATAACCCTGACCCCTTTGTGTTTTAGCAAGAATAACTGCCACCCTGGAAAAAAAAAAATGACCACTTTCACTTTTGTGAAGGCAAGACTCACTTGAGTCTATAGCAAAAATAATCTCTGAATTTGCTCCCCTGGGCAGTAAGTTATGGAGGGTCAAAGTTGATCTTTTGAACAGAAGCTCTCTAGGAGAGAGGGTCCCATCTACCAAATTTTCCTAAGTCCTATCTCTTTCTAAAACTCTACCTACTCAAGTACAACACCAATCAAAATACTATGTCGTACACAAAGGTATAAGTGTCGGTGTACTTTTTGTACGACCATTGTACGACATGGCCTACCAGTCGACACATGTTATATCTGGATTCGTTCTTGTAATCATCGGAGAAGCCATAATCCAATGTGGTCGTGCAACGTGTCAGTCGATGTGGAAGTGACCGAAAAAAGCCAAAATTTTATTCCACGATCTTTGCATTTTTCGCGGCCGTCTCATCAAAACCGGGTTTTAATCGTAGCCGTCATAAATCTTTGCGCGATATTTGTTTCGTTGTTGAAACAAATTGCGCGGTATTTGTTTCGTAACTGTACTGTATTCCGTACTTTACAAAATTGTATTCAAGCGCGACGTTTATAGTTTTAGTTAAATGAATTAGTTCACGTTTCACAATTTATATATTTATCAAACCCTGTATGTTTTAACACCGATCTTAGACTTGTAGCTAACTGCTACCGGCTAGCTTGACAGACGGCAGGTACCAAGATCAAATCCTAGGTCTGTCAAGTACCCTTTTAGTAAGTCTACTAAAACATCTACCTGTCTCTCTCTGGATAGCACAGGCAGCCAAGGCTCTATCTCCCTCTTTAACCTTCAATGATACCGAGAAGTGTGGGAGCTGAAGAGAGGAGTTAGAGGGAGACTGCCTCGGCTTCTTTTCTGCAAGTTATTTTGGACCTAGAAAATACTAAAAAGAACTATGAATTTTTACACATTTGTCCTCTAATCCGCCTTCAAAATGAAGTCACTGTTTAAGACGTTGTTAATTCTAGCGCTCACCTCTAGTTCGTTGCACATGTCAGTTTTTAGGTTTTTCAATATTTAAATATTTGAATTTGAAAAGTACAAAAAAGTACGAATTTTACCTACGAAATTTAAGAGTTTGAAATTATTTTATACGCACTCTACGTAGTATTCGTTAGTTTACTTTGTGCGTTTTATGCGCATATGACATCTATGGTACATACTCCTCGTCACTATGTACCTACGAATTTGAAAGCAGTCGTCTTCTTCCTCCCTAGGCGACTGTACCTACTCCTCGTCACTATGTACCTATGGATTTGGCCTACGGCCGTTGCCAAACGCACGCCCACGGGCAAAATCATAGGTGCGGGTTGAAACTCTGAGACCTCCATAAGTCCTCAGAGTGGACAACTTCCAAGAAGCCTCTAGGATAACCCTGACCTCTTTGTGTTTCAGCAAGAACAACTGCCACCCTGGCAGACAAAAACTCTGACCAATTTCACTCCTGTGAAGGGAAGACTTCCCTGAGTCGATAGCAAAAAGAATCTTTGAATTTGCTCCCTTGAGCAGTAAGTTATGGAGAGTCAAAGTTGACCTTTTGTACAGAAGCTCTCTGGGAGAGAGGGTCCTATATCCTAATTTTTCTAAGTCCTATCTCTCTCAGAGACTCTATCTACTGATGTACGGAACCAATCAGATTACACTCCGTACACAAAAGTACAGCTGTCGGTGTACTTTCTGTACGAACACTGTACGACATGGCCTAAATGTCGACACGTGGTATGTCCGGATTCGCTCCCTTAATCCTGGGAGATGTCGCGATCCAATGTCATTCCGCCACGTGTCATCCGATGTGACGATGACCAAGAACCGCCGAAATCCTCTTCCGCGATCTCGGCGTTTAATTCCGGCCGTCCGATTAAATTCACATTTAATCGTAGCCGAAATAAATACATGCACGGTATTCGTTTCGATAAAAAAATAAACGCGCGGTATTCGTTTCTTATCCGTACTGTAATCCGTACTTTTACATTAATGGATCTATGTCTCCCGTAAACAGTTTCAGTTAAATGAATAATCCTACGTGTTAATGTTTAAGTAAGTATCAAACCCTATAGTACGTAACACTAGGTCTAGACTTAACGGATAAGGCTACCGGCTACCAGCAGCTTATCGTCCAACAGGTACCAAGATCAAATCCTGGAGGAATCACATATTCTTTTAGTAAACTAATATTTATATCCCGTAAACCTCTGGATAGCATCACTCTCACTGAACTGAATCCCTTCCACCACTCCCATCTTTTTCATCTCTCTTAACTTATCTAGATTCACATGCCCAAGCCTCTTATGCCACATCATAATATCATGAACACCAGCATAATAAAGTTTTTTCGTTTCATTACTTAAAATTAGCCTAAACATCCCATGGCTACCCTTCTCAGCAATTAAATAGCCATCCTCCTCAAAATTAGCAGTAAAGAATTCTTCCTTAGTGCTAGTAATAAAACCCTTATCATCTAATATAGATGTAGAGATGAGGTTTTTGTTCAAATCCACAAAAAACAATACATCGGAGAATGTTACTATAGATGTCTTTCCTTCTACTCACACTTTCAGATCTAACGATCCTACAAGAGTAGTGGTGACTATCCTCCCATCCCCGTACTCTATCTCTACGGTGGGAATCTTTCTTATCTTAGTGAATAGGTGCCTATCCCTACACATGTGCATGGAGGCACCTGAATCTATAATCCAGCCTGCTTCACCTTTCAATCCACCGTAAGCACATTTCTGCCTTCGTGGAATTTCGACCTCGTTTTTCGCCTCCAACTCCTCAACCAAAAGGAGCTCATCGTCCTCGTCTTCGGATTCCGCCCCATGTACCTGTGTCACAAGGGCCTTTTTCTTTCCTCTCGGGGTACCACCGGTCTGGCCATCCAACCGAAGCTCGGTTAGCTTAGTGCACTCTGCCATATAGTGCCTCGATTTCTTGCAAAAATGACATAAACCTTTGGGAGCCCTTGGCCCGAACTCGTCGGCTTGATTTTTCTGCTTCCTACCCCCATAGTTTCCAACCGGTTTCCGCGAATCATTGTTCCTCCAATCGGTCGAAGTTGCCAAGGTTTGGCCACTCTTTCCTCCCCTTTAGATCTCAATTGTATTCACTCGAAAGAGAATCATCCCTACCACTCAGTTCCATATCCACCTTGAGTCCGGCAAGTCCTGCACACGGTTGACTATGTTCTCGAACTCATCGGGTAACTTCATCAGTAAACAGTTAACCTTCTCTTTTTCATTAAAATCTTTTCCCGCACTCACTAGCTCCATGAAGAGTGTAGCAAGCTCATTGTAAAAATCCAACATTTTCCCCTTTTGTATACATATTCCTTAACTTTCTGATCAGCCAACTGTTGTTGATGAATCGTACCACTTCGGTACATCTCTATGAGAGCCATCCACAGATCGGATGCTTTTTCTACCTGCAAATGAAGACATGCAAGTCCTTGAGTAAGATGGCGTAGGATGAAGTGCTTTGCCGCCATATTGTTGAAATCCCATGTTTGAGTATCATTCTCCTCGTTCCTCGGAATAGGTGACATGAATGCTGAACCAGTTGCTATTGGTGTGGTCTTCTCCTTCTCCACTCTTTTGTCCACCACCTTTCCTTCCTTTGTCTTCTCCGTTGAAGATGGACCTGCTTTCTTTGTGAATCTGCTTCCTTCAAACCCTGAGGAATTCGAAGACTTGATGGACGCCCCAATCGTCAACTCACTATCCCTAGAACCTTTTTTTGCATAGAGCTCCTATCATCATACATTCCTAGTATATGATGCTAGTTCTATTAAAGATTGGTACCTTAGAGGGTGGGCCCATAACGTGAAACTCTAAGACCTCGGTAAGTCCTCAGAGTGGACAGCTTCCAAAAAGCCTGTAGGATAACCCTGACCTATTTGTGTTTCAGCAAGAACAACTTCCACCCTAGCAGACAAAAACTCTGACCAACTTCACCCCTGTGAAGGCAAGACTCCCCTGAGTCAATAGCAAAAAGAATCTCTGAATTTGCTCCCCTGAGCAGTAAGTTATGGAGGGTCAAAGTTGACCTTTTGTATAGAAGCTCTCTGGGAGAGAGGGTCCTATCTCCTAATTTTTCTAAGTCCTATCTATCTCACAAACTCTATCTACTGATGTACGGAACCAATCAGATTACACTTCCGTACACAAAAGTACAGCTGCCGGTGTACTTTTTGTACGAACACTGTACGACATGGCCTAAATGTCGACACGTGGTATATCCGGATTCGCTCCCTTAATCCTGGGAGATGCCGCGATCCAATGTCATTCCGCCACGTGTCATCCGATGTGATGATGACCAAGAACCGCCGAAATCCTCTTTCACAATCTCGGCGTTTAATTCCAGCCGTCCGATTTAATTCACATTTAATCGTAGCCGTAATAAATACATGCGCGGTATTCGTTTCGCTAAAGAAATAAACGCCCGGTATTCGTTTCTTATCCGTACTGTAATCCGTACTTTTACATTAATGGATCTATGTCTCATGTAAACAGTTTCAGTTAAATGAATAATCATATGTGTTAATGTTTAAGTAAGTATCAAACCTTATAGTACGTAACTCTAGGTCTAGACTTAACGGATAAGGCTACCGGCTACGAGCAGCTTACCGTCCGGCAGGTACCAGGATCAAATCCTAGAGGTATCACATATACTTTTAGTAAATAAACCCCTAATGGTAAATAAACTAATATTTATATCCCGTAAACCTTTGGATAGCCTAGGTAGCCATGGCGCTAGCTTCCTCTCCAATTTCTCAGTGAATGCGACAAGTTTGAGAGTTGGAGAGAGAAGTTAGAGGTAGACTGCCTCGGCTTCTTTCTATATTTCTATTCAGACCTAGAAAATACTTTAAAAAGACCATTAATTTCTACACGGCCCCCCTCTAGTTAACCATCAATCTCTCCCCCCTTTCCATTAATTGCCAAAAACCCCATCCCCCCCAGTAAAATCATATACAAATCAAAACCTACCCCTAGTAATATTCACACACACGCACACAGAAAGCCACATAAAAAAAAAAAAAAAAAAAATCCTTTACCCCCTCCCCTCTTTGGCCCCACCCCTCCTTGGTCACTACCATTGTCTTATCCCTCCCCCCCGAGCACCGATTCCTCCCCATTTCTTCCCCAAAGCATACGCTCTCCGCATCCGCATACTCTCCACCCCCTTCCCCCCTTCCTTGCGTTTTTTGACATTGATTCTCTCCTCCTCTCCCCTCCACTCTAAAATTCATACTTAAACACACTTCCTCCCACCTCTCCCTCCTGCACTCACCCCCCCCCCTTTTCCTTTCTAATATCAACTTCTTTAGCTTCCCCCCCCCCCTCCTCCACCCCCAGTTTTTTTGATTTTATCCGCCACTTCCCCTATACCAACTCTTGACACGTCAACCCTCTTTTTCCTCCCTCCCCCCCTTGCCTTCCACCCAATTTTCCTTCAGAATCAACTTTTTTACCCTCCCCCCTTTTCCCCCATTGGCCATTTACTGTAGAAACTAATGGTTTATTAGTATTTTCTAGGTTTGAAAAGAAATATAGAAGTCGAGGCAGTCTATCTCTAACTTCTCTCTCCAACTCTCAAACTTGTCGCAGTCACTGAGAAATTGGAGAGGAAGCTAGAGCCATGGCTACCTTGGCTATCCTGAGGTTTACGGGAATTTTATGTTAGGATTTAATTATTTATTTAAAAGGTATGTGCCGGCGGCAGGATTTGATCCATGTACCTACCGGCCGGCAGATAAGAATTAGCCGGTAGCCTTAGCCGTTAAGTCTAGCAGTAGTGTTACGTAGCATATAGTTTGATATTTATTTAAATACGTATACGTGCGATAAATCATTTAACTGAAATGAATTACGGGATACATAGATCCAGTAATAAATAATGTACGACTTACGGTACGGACACAAATCAGTACCGCGCATTTGTTTCGTAAATGAAACAAATACCGCGCATGTATTTATTACGGCTACGATTAAAGCCGAATTTAATCGGACGGCCGGGATTAGCGCCGAGATCGCGGAGGAAGATTTCGGCGGTTTGTGGCCATCGCCACATCGGATGACACGTGGCGAAATTCTGTTGGATTGTGGAATCTCCGGAGATTATGGCACCGAATCCGGATTTGACATGTGTCGACATTTTGGCCATGTCGTACAATGTCCGTACATAAAGTACACCGGCAGCTGTACTTTTACGTACGGAACTCAATTCTGATTGGTTCCGTACATCAGTAGATAGAGTTTGTGAGAGAGATAGGACTTAGAAAAATTAGAAGATAGGACCCTCTCTCCCAGAGAGCTTCTGTACAAAAGGTCAACTTTGACCCTCCATAACTTACTGCTCAGGGGAGCAAATTCAGAGATTCTTTTTGCTATTGACTCAGGGGAGTCTTGTCTTCACAGGGGTGAAGTTGGTCAGAGTTTTTGTCTGCCAGGGTGGCAGTTATTTTTGCTTAAACGCAAAGGGGTCAGGATTATCCTAGAGGCTTCTTGGAAGCTGTCCACTCTGAGGACTTATGGAGGTCTCAGAGTTTCATTTACCCCCCAATACCCCTCCTTAAACACCACTATTTCAATCATCTTCCCTTTCCCACGCCCCTCTTTTGGTCTTTTCTTCCATATCTCCCTTTTCTCTCCGTTGCATCCTTTCTCCCACCCTTCCCATGGTTCCGTCCCACTACCATTTTCACCATCTATTTCCCATGGTTTCCTTTCCCCCTTCCCACTTTCCCCTTCCCCTCCCTCTCACAATTCTCATGCATTTCCCTCTCATTCAATAACCATGTCTGACCAAACATCCTCGCCCCTTCTCCCTGTCCCACCTCCTCCACCTAAACCCCGCACACAAGCCTAAACATGGATAGAATGTACTGGGTGCCATAACCATTTCGCGGCGGGTGCCGGTGTTGCTCGACATACAAAGAGTTGTCGACGATTCTTGGCCAAAAGTGACCCATCCTCTAATACCTTTCCTTCCAAAGCACTCCCGTCTGGACCTCCAAGCGAAGATTGGGCATTTGTACACAAATTAGACATGCTTCAAGCTTCTGATTTGGGATCCCCCCGTCCACGATTATACACGCGGATCCCCATGGCCGTGCGCATTATAGTACAAGACGCCCTCCACCTCCCTTTGACCTATATTTGTTCTAATCCCACGGATGTTGGACCTATGCACCTCTTTTTCATGTTTTCTCTTTGGGTACTAGTCTTACTAAGCCGTGGAGGTGGTAGGGGGGCACGAGAAATTATGGATCAATGCCGACGATTCTTTCGAGGTGATTAGAAGGCCCTTCACCCTGAGAAGAAGGATCGAGTTGTGAGTGCTTCTTTTACACCGCGTGGTAGATCTAAGACTTTAGATGTCTCATCCTCCTATCGTCGTGCGATTCATTTGGGTCGAGTTAGTGAGCTCTTCTTAACAGTTCGGGCCCTCAAGCTGTTAATTCCTGTTCCTCGGTCTATCGAGACTATCGATATTCTGCGAGCTCTCCATCCACCAGCTCCCACCCCTCAATTCCCTCTATTCATACCTTTGAGCCATCAGCGTGTTTTATCCTAGATCGAGACGTTTTCATTAAAGCCTTTGCGACTTCTCCACATCTTTCAACTGGGATCCATCAGGTACAGTATATGAGTTATTTCCCGACGTTTTGCCTCCGGAATCAGGCGCCCGAGGTTTTGATTTGTATTTTCGAGTTTGCTCTCTTATTGTCAGTGGCACTGTCCCCTCTCGTATTTGTGATCTTCTCACGGCCTCCCGTGTCGTAGCTGTCACCAAGCCAAGTGGGGGAATTCGTCTTATTGCAGTGGGCGAAGTGTTGTACTGATTGGTGACCCGTGCCATCTGCATCCAGCTCCAGCCAGCCTTCTAAGATTATTTCTCTCCTCATCAATTCGGAGTGGTGACCCGGAGGGGTTGCGAAGCTGTGGTCCACGGAATTCGACCGTTTTTGGATGCCCATCCGTATTATTTAGTCCTTCATGTTGATGTTTCTAATGCTTTCAATACAACGGATCGTAATGCTATTTTTTTCGAGCTTATAGCTGCACCTTCTCCAATTTTTGAGCTATTTCCTTTTGTGAGGGCCTTTTATTCTTTAAGCATCAGCCTCTCTTTTTCCACTGATGGTGATTTGGTCCCACCTTCCTTCGTAACTGGCACTCGTCCCGGCGATCCTGCTGGGGGCCCTTTGTTTGCCCTTGCTCATTACCGGGCCCATTGAGCTTACATGGCCGCTTTTCCATCTTGCGTCTTCCCTTTAGTTGTATATGACACAAACATTATTGGTCTTTCGGACCAAGTTATATCAGCCTATAACTTTTTCAAGGATCGTTTGGCCGAACTCAATCTTTTTTTCCAACCCACTAAGTGTGTTGTTTGGTCACCTCGCACTATTCCTCTTTCTTTCACTTTTCCTCTTGGTTTTTAGATTCCTCCTCCACCTGAATACATTCGTGTGTTAGGTTGCCCACTCGGTTTTGATCCATATATCACACAATTTCTAAATTGTGCTCTTCAAACATATTTGTCTCATGCGGATGACCTACCTAACCATTCGGATCCCCACGTGGCTTGCGCACTTTTGACACGATGTTTCTCCCATCGCCCCTCTTACCTTACTTGTACTTCCCCTCCCACTCCTACTTTTGTGTCTTCCCTTTCTGCATTTGACGATCGCCTCGTGGACGTTCTTCATACTTTGTTAGGTCGTGGGGCTTTTGATCGCGAGTGTGGGCTTGCATCGCGTATCTAGGCCTCTCTTCCAATCTCAGCATGCGGTTTGGGTTTCCTATCCACGGCTTGTGTTGCTCCAGCTGCTTATTTGGGAAGTTGGTGCCTTGTTACCTCCACTATTGTCTCTCGTTTTTTGGTTGGGGACACTCATATTCTTGCTACTGTTGTACCCCTAGTTTTGAACGGTGTGCTCGCTTTCTAGCAATTCCTTCTCGATGCATCTCGTTGTCTTCCTCCTACTGCTATCGCGAATATGCTAGTTCTTTCCACTTTTGTTTCCACATCAGTTGCACGTGTTCACGAATCCATTTCTGTTAAGGTTGTAGCTGCTATTAAAACCGAGCTTCTTGAGGCACTTTCTTCAAATTCTTCCCGTGCACGCTTTCTTTCCTGTGGCGGACCTGGTTTTGGAGCTTTGCTACTGCCTATCCTTATATTATCTACCCTCCGATTCACCCCGGCTCAGTTCACCACGAACCTTAGGTTTTGGCTTGGCCTCCCTCACCCACCTTTGCTTGGCTCTTTTGTTTGCTCATGTGACCACGTTATTGAGCTCGAGGACGTTCATTTGCTTCGTTGCTCCCACTGGGGCGAGTTGATTAAGGCGTATGACACGACCCAAGACACCATTGCTACTATCGCCTCCGAGGGAGGATATTTTGTCCGTTGAGAAGTTTCCCACATTATTCATTCCGGCCTGATAGACATTGTATTATTTGATGGTACGCGTCGTACATTTGGTGACGTTGTTTTGGCGAGCCCTACCTCTAGTACATTTATCAGTCGGGCAGCTCGACATGGGGGTGTGGCCGCACGTGACGCGGCTAGGAGGAAAGATCGTGATTAAGTCCATCGCCATGCTATGGATGGCTTCATTCCGATGGCGATTGAGTTATTTGGTTGTTTGGGTGTGGCTTTAGACAAGTTCTTTCGTGCTTGTGGGCAGCGCTCGTTCGAGCGGCGGGGACTTGGGAGCCCTTTTGTTTCAATACTTACTTCTTTTTACCGTCAACGTTTATCGGTGGCCCTACAACGAGTGCAGACATCTATCCTCATTGGATCGTCTATTGCGGCTATGGATTGTCGACGTGTCCTAAAACTCCCTTCTCGAGCTCTTTCGAGGTTTGGGGACTTACGTGGTTACTTTTTATAGATTTTTAGTTATGTTGGGGTTTTCGTGATAGATGTTGGCCATTTTCTTTGATGTTTCGTTTGTTGTTCTTTGCTTCAATGGGTGTTTTCCTTTTATTGGCCATCTTTTTGTACTTTGGTTACTTTTGCCTTGCTTGCCGTCTTTATTTCTTCCCCCGACATGTAGTTTTGGAGTTTTTGCCATGCTACTTCTTTTTGTTCCCATGGACTTAGATGGTTTACCATCGCGCTCTTCAATAAAGTCGGCCCCTTTTTTTAATTTTTTAGCGGTGATACTTTAATTTAAAACATATCTCCCATGTGTTTTAAAATAAAGGTTGAAGATGACGTTTCTTGACGTGGCCGTGGGTCGAAAATCACAAGACGACAATATGTAGTACATTATAAGTTTGACGATGACGCAAAATGTACTTATACTTTTCTCGATTTCTTTGTACTGTTGTAACTTACGCGGTATGGCGTCAAGCTTTACAGGAAAACGAGAGAAAAAACCCTTACTTTGGCACATGGAGACATACCCTTAGCTTCAATATCAGGTAAAAAAAAGTCGTAAGTTCGAATCAAGCCGATCTACACATACGACAGACATTGTCACATCACGTAGTTTAGAAAATCATCAGCCTTGTCAGCTAGCAAACCAAAGCTTTTCTTTGCAGAGCACAAGAATAAAAATGGGAAGACTGGCGATATTGGGTTATCGATACGATACATTTGGATAAGTTGATGGTTAATATCTACGGAAGCTAAAAATCTACTATTGAGATTCTTTGGAAAAGTACATATCAATTATCGGAATATCTTATGCACCACTCAAATATACCTGTGGCCCAACCATGTCCTTGGTCTAAAAAAAAAAGGCAAAAATATTGAAGCACAAATTCGTACGGGCGAAAAATTTACAACTAAATATCAAACGTCCAAAAAAGTTTTTTCCGATCGACAACCCTTATGATGATGACTCAAACCATTGAAGATATTTTGTACCAGAAAAGTTTTCGGAACGCTGGATCCTTCTGTTTTCAGCTAAACTTGATATACTGGTATTCGTATCTTGATTTCCCTATTATCTGTACTTTTCCTTTAACCAAAACTGCATACGAACTTGGCCGTTTAGTTCGAACTTCCAATGCATACGTTAATCTGTTCAGAACTTGAGACTTTTGTTTTAAAGTACGATGTCAAAATAACCTAATCACCGTACTCACCAAAATGCCAAATTTGCGCGATGTTTAAATTGCGTCTACTTTGTACTTTTCGAAACTCCCCGATTACCGGTAAACTGTCCTTTCTAAAGGTGAAGTCGTAAAATATTAAATAGTTTACGAATACGTCAAAACTGTTTATCTTGTTCACATACGTAAATGTCCAGTACGGAATTACACGCAAAATCTTTCTTTGACTTTTTTGCTTTGGGAAATCTACAGATACTGATAAAATCTGCGTAAAAAACTAAAAATCACCTTACAGCATGTTCCCACTTCCCCGCTAAAAAGTACATCTCTTGCCGTCGATGAATGTAAAATTTATCGTTCAGCCGCAATCTGCAGAGCCGGAAGATTCGTATGCAAGCGTGGGCATTTCGTGCGCGTATAAAATAAGATACGATAGGATCTCGATTCTCAACTTTTTCGTGGAGCCGATGTCGCCATTTGAGGCATCTCGTACTAATTGTCGAGGGAAACCACTGGGCTTTAAGGGTGAGGTTACATCGGGAGGTCTTTGTAATTGTACGGACAACAATATTTCTGTAATACAGAGGCCTCGGTTACATCGTTTAACGTCTGTAAATAAGTTTTTATATACGTTTTTCGATTTGAGTGGCTCCACGTAGGCTGAGTATCCAATCTTTAAAATCGTCAAAGATTTTGAAACCGACCAATTTCGTTTCAAATCTGTACTTGCGTATTGTGTATGTGTACTTTTGCAATTTGAATTTGTATTTCCAAACAAAAACGACAAAAATAGCGCTCGAAACCATGAAGCTGAAAGGAAGACAAAAACGGTACTTTGAGAAGGAAGGCAAAAACCGTACTTATTTTGGCAAGGAAGGCAAAACTGTACTTTTTTTCGGCAAAGATTTTACGGTCACCTTGTCCCGTGACTTAGGCGAGGTGATAAAATTACAATAGTAGTTCTTCGCACGCCTATATATTGTCTACGTGTAGCGATTTTACGGGTTCTGTGATGGTACGGAGGTGGGTCCACCATTACAGAGGCGGATGGAGAGATTGCGTCGCGGATGAAGACCGAAGTGTAATCGGACGGTCAATGCTTTCTCCCGGACTCTTGTAGAATCATAATCGTATCTTCTGAAATGTTGTTTAATTGTTTTCAAAAAACTCACGAAAAAATAGTACGAATAGTTCGGTTAAGTACAAAATTCTGCAATATACCTCACTTTTCGTCTGATGTAACTACGCCCTTAGTGTCACACTGTATTTATACAAGAGAAAACAAGCTTCAATTTTGGTACATGTGCAAAAAGTGATAAAAGTGCAAAATGAAGGTGAAAATGTCAAATTAGGTCAAGCAATAAAAAACAGAGAACGCTCTCAAGACCAAATGATAAGCAAAAGGACAAGTTAACGACGCAAAATGAAAACCCAGCAAAAGAACAAAAACAAAATAGTAAATATGGTAGCAAGAAAATAGTTTAAAAATGGCCAGAAACAAATTTGACACTTTGCCAGTGTACATTATGTTTGGGGAAACTCACGTATTTAGTTTTTTCCCCCATAATTAAAGAGATTTTGCGGACAATACCATTAATAAGAGTGATGGTCTCCAATTTTTTAAATCCTGTCATTATGAATAAGTTAGGCACATAACTACAAAAAATGCGTGAAGTATTTTTACCGCACCGCATTGATAACCAACACAAAAGGGTTACAACGGACAAGAAGAATAAGAATTTAACATCACTATTGCATTAAAAAACTAAGTTATAAAGTTTACATGACAATACTGAGAAACTAGTTTACCAAAAAATACTGAGAAATAAGTTTATACCATATGAAATAATATTGAGAGCAGTCTGGCTTATAGATATATGGGCCAAAGGGGACCATGTAAGGAACCATGGCTTAATAAATCCACCTCCAAATAAAAATGTCAGTTTTTAACCAGAAATCGATATAATAAAAAGGGCATTAAATACCTTGTCCCTTCACTTGGGAGCACACTATGGGTTATCATAGGATAATTATGATTGTATTACATGCGCAGAAAGCTCCTGATTCATTCCTAATACGCCCTTGGAGACTCTACACCGTGTGTTGCTAATTCGCTAGAGTAGTACTGTAATGTTAATAGTGTTAATATATTTTTCGCCACTTAAAACACCTTTTTCTCCGTACACACTTGTCCGATTTTCAGATTGAGACCGCCGATTGAAAGCTGAGAATCTTTAAATTCAATCACAACCGTTAGATGTACATGCTGACAATTGTGTACGGAGAAAATATGTTTTAAGTGGCTAAAAAACATTAACACTAATAGCGATTCACACCAAAGTTTACAGTCGAGAAACCCTAGACAACCCTCAAAACCAACACACTCTTCAATCACAATAAGCACTACACCGCGAATCGTTATTAGACTAAATAAATTATTAGTGTCAAAAATTAATTAGTGTCATTAATACTAATGTAGTGCCGGAAACATGGCAGATTCTGGTCCACGTCCTTAAATAGTATAGTTTATTCTACTTAAGGTATCAATGTCAAAATTTTGGGGAGCCGATATAGAGTACATAAGTCTAATAACGATTCAAGGTGTGTGTTGGGTATCGAGGACCTATTGTCGATATTCGATATATATCGAATTTCAGGTACCCGATAATTGATATATCGCTTTGATATATCGAAAACCAAATCATCGCGATATATCGTATCGCCAATATATCGTATCGCCAATAAATCGAGGCGTTAAAAAGAAAATTTTCATTTTTTTTCCGATTTTTTTTTTCAACAACCCCCCCCCCCCCAAATCTCTGTACCATTTTCCATACTATGACTGTACGGACACCTATTTTGTGCGATATATATCGCGATAATTTACGTTGGTCCCGGTACGATATATCAAGGAATCTACTCAATCGATATTCGATATATCGAATATCGAAATTATCGCGATATGATCTAAAATGGGAAGATATAATCTTAGTAAAGCATCTAGTAGTTATGGATGAAGGAGAGTCTGTGGATCCGTTCAAATATACAAAGTGAGTAAAAATCAGATTTGAGTCAGAAAATTACGATGACTTTGAGCTTCTTAACTATCCAGGTTTTAGAGAAGATGACATTCTTGTAGGTACAAGTCAGACCGAAAAAGACTTGGCTGCAGAAACTCCAGTGGCAACTCTACCCGAAGCAGAAGACGTGGTGGAAATTGATTCGGAATCAAGGGACACGGAAGAAGCCGAGATTGTTCGAAAGAACCCACGAGAACCATCTATTTCGGCCACAAATTTTGAAGGGGGAAGGAGAAATAGCAAAAGATTGCAAGAAAAAGAGGTTAATAACAAGGTAACAAAACTATCGAATCAAGACGAACCTCAGACTTATGGAGAGGGGATGACTTGTCCAGAAAGGAACCGGTGGAAGAAAGCCATCAATGAGGAGATGGCCTCAATTATGGCAGCCGATACTTGGGAGCTGGTGGATTGTCCACCTAACCTAAAACTAATCGGTTGTAAGTGGGTTTTTAAATTAAAACTAAAACCAGATAACACCATTGTGCGTTACAAGCCCGATTAGTGGCAAAAGGATTTACATAGAAAGAAGGAATCGACTACGAGGAAACCTTTGCCCCGGTTGTCAGATTTTCCCTCTGTCCGCATACTTCTCAGTCTGAAGCAGCGGAAGACATGGAGGTGCACCAGATGGACATCAAGACAGCCTTATTACATGGAGAATTGGAAGAGGAGATCTTCATGCGACAACCCGAAGGATTTGTGGAGGAAGGAGAGGAAAGTAAGGTATGCCGGCTGATTAAATCTCTTTATGGTTTAAAACAAGCGCCTCGACAGTGGAATAAGAAGTTTGATAAGTTTCTTAGCGGTGTGGGATATATCTTGATCAGCTCAGATCACTCAATCTATGTTTTTGAAGATGAGGAAGGTGTTATATTTATTGCAATTTATTTTGATCGTTTGCTTGTTTTAAGTAAATCAATGGAAAAAATTATTAAACTGAAAACCGATCTTAAGAGGAGATTTGAAATGAGGGATATGGGGGAGGCAAGATATATTTTGGGAATTGAAGTAGAAAGAGACCGAGAAAGAAAGATTATAAGTTGACTCAAAAGAAAGCAATAGGGAACATGTTGGAAAAATTTCAGATGGATAAAGCTAATAGTTGCACAACTGAAATGGAGTTAAAAAAGGGATGTGAGGGGAGTAAGGATGAAGGAGTCATAGTCTTAGACGAGGAATTATCTCCTGAAGAACAGAAGTTCATGCAGACTATTCTTTAAAGGCAAGTAGTGGGAAGCCTAATCTATTTTATGAATTGTACCCGGCTGGATTTAGCCGCAGCTGTAGGAGTGTTGAGTAGAAGTCTAAATGCTCCCACTAAGAAGGATTGGGAGGCAGCTAAGAGAGTCCTTAGATATTTGATAGGAACTAGGGATCTATGGTTGCATTTGGGTGGGGAGAATACTGACATCACTACTTAGAGTGATGCCAGTTATGGTGATGCTCCGATGAGGAGATGTACTTCTAGATATGTATTATATGTGGGTGATGGGGCTTGCTGTTAGAGTAGCAAACAACAAAAGTTTATTGCTCAGTCCACCATGGAGGCTGAGTATATGGCCTCTTGCTCTGGTGTAAAAGAATTGATGTGGGTCAAGTATTTGCTTGGTGAGCTTGGTTACCTTAAGAGTGGTGTGCAGAAATTTTCTTGTGATAATCAGGCAGCAATCGTTATTTCTGCCAATCCTAAACATCATTTTAAAGGCAAACACATGGACATTAGACTCAGCTTTGTTAGAGAGAAAGTAGAAAACAAAATTATCAGTTTAGAGTATCGACCAGATAGCGAGATGGTAGCAGATATGATGATCAAACTTCTGCCTTCCCCTAAGCTAATTTTCTGCAAGGAGAAGTGTGGTCTGAAATTAAGAGTGACTAGAAAATAAGGGGAGTGTAGAAATCGATGGTTCTTTTAGTATTTTCTAGGTATAAAATATAATGTACAAAAGAAGGCGAGGCAATCTGCGTCTAACTCCTCTCTTCAACTCCCACACTTGTTGCAGTCATTGAAAGTTGGAGAGGAAGCTAGAGCCATGGCTGCCTATGCTATCCAGAGATTTACGGGAAATAGATTAGTTAATTAACGGCTAGGTAGTTTATGTACTAAAAAGGGATATATCGAATCCAAGATTTGATCCTGGTACCTACCATCCGAAATAGCCACCGGTAGCCGGTAGACTTATCCATTAAGTCTAGGACTAAAGTTACGTGATATAGGATTTGTTAGGTATTTAAATATTACCACGTAGGATAATTCATTTAACGACGACTGTTTTCGGGATACATAGATCTAGTTATGTAAAAGTACGGAGTACAGTATGGATAAGAAACGAGTACCGCGCATTTGTTTTTTTAAACGAAACAAATACCGCGCAAGTATTTATGACGGCTACGATTGAAATCTTCATTCAATCGGACGGCCGGGAAGAATGCCGAGATCGCGGAAGAGAATTTCGGCGGTTTGTGGTCATCGCCACATCGGAAAACACGTGGCACAATTACATTTGATCACGGCATCTCCAGGGATTACGAGACCGAATCTAGATGTGACATGTGTCGACATTTAGGCCATGTCGTACAATATTCGTACAAAAGTACACTGGCAGCTGTACTTTTGTGTACGGCAGTGTAATATGATTTGTTCCGTATATCAATAAATAGAGTTTTGAAGAGAGATAGGACTTAGAAAAAAATTGGTAGATAGGGCCCTCTCTCCCAGAGAGCTTCTCTACATAAGGTCAACTTTGAACCTCTATAACTTACTGCTCAATGGAGCAAATTCACAGATTCCTTTTGCTATCGACTCAGGGGAGTCACACCTTCACAAAGGTAAAGGTTGTCAAATTTTTTGTCTGCCAGGGTGGCATTTATTCTTGCCGAAACACAAAGGGGTAAGGGTTATCCAAGAGGCTTCGTGTGAGGTGCCTACTTTGAGGACCTATGGAGGTCTCAGAGTTGCAAAGAGTGACTTAAGTCACTCTGAACGAAAGAATGAGTACGGTAAGACTCGAACCTCCGACCGGCAAAGCGAGGCGTAGCCGTCACCTCTAACCGCTCTGTCGTAGAAGTTTGTTACATTACATGGGGTGCGATATTTATTTAAACATTGAACAAAACATTAATCAGATTAACGTATTTGAAATTCCGTGGTATCTATTGACCCACAGAATGAGCAACTTATGTAGAGCCTCTAGGTTAATATTTTCCCCTTCAACTTTCCCACTGAATAAGAGCCACCCAGGCACACAAATATTCTGACCACCCTCACCCATGTGAGAACAAGACTCATTTAAGCCAAACGCAAAAAGAATCACTGAATTTGCTCCCCCGAGCAGTTCGTTATGGCTGGTCAAATATGACCTTTATAGTAACAAGCTCTTTTAGAGAGAGGTACCTAAATATCACTAAGTTTTGGCCTGCCTACACACAACTACCTACTACTAAACCCTAGTCGAATAGGAACACTATATAGTGCATGAAGGTACAACCGGCGATGTACTTATTGTACGTCCATTGTAGGATATGGTCTACAAGGTGACACCTCTCAAATCGGGAGCCATGGTTCCTCCTCCCATCATCTCCGGTATCAAATAATGTGGCGCCACATGGCACCACGTGACGCAATCTCCAAATGCAGCCAAAAGCTCACTTTGGGTGGCGACTATAATGTTGGCCGTCCGATCAAAACATTTTTTACACGGTTCAGATTCGCGTACGTGCATGAATTGTTCCTCTTCGTTAGTTTGGTGTTAATTAGCCGTCGCGTTAGTGTTTATATATCTTTGAAATCCGCAATATGTATCGTTTCGTAGCGCCTTAATGGTTAAGGTGCCCGACTATATAGAATCCAGAGGGTGAGGTTCAAATCCGGATGTAGGCAACATTTTAGTAAAATATCCTCTACTTCAAAATCTGCCACTTTCTAAATATGGCGGCAGCCATGGCGTGCCTTTGATCCTCACCCTCTCTCTTTAAAGTATAACTAAAATAGACAAGTGAACCATTAATTACCTCTTTTCAACACTCCCCTTAATTCTTGGTCACTTTTCAATTTTAATCCACAGTTTTCTCTGCAATAAATCAACTTAGGGGAAGGCACTGGTTTTGTCATCATGTCTGCAATCATTTCTCTATCAGTTTTATGAACCAATTTAATATTTTCATTTTCAACCTTTTCTTTGACAAAGCTTAGTCTAATATCCATATGCTTAGCTTTGAAGTGATGTTTTGGATTAGGTGCAATAGAGATAGCAGCTTGATTATCACAAAAAACATTTTGAGTTCCAGACTTCATGAACCCAAGTTCTTGAGAAGAGATTTAACCCACATTAATTATTTGGTGGCAGCACAGGAAGCCATGTATTCAGCCTCCATAGTGGACTGAGCAACTACTTTTTGTTGCTAGCTACTCCAACAACATGCACCGGATCCAATTTGCAACACATATCCAGTAGTACACCGCCTTAAAGGCACATCTTCATAATTGGCATCACTCCAGGTGGTGATGTCAAAGTGCCCCCCTCCCAAATGCAACCACAATTCCCTTGTCCCCACGTGATACCTCATCACCCTTTTGGCAGCCTCCCAGTTTCGCTTTCTTGGTTCATTTAGACTTCTACTAAGGACCCTTACAGCTGCAGCTTTATCCGGACGGGTACAGTTCATAAAACTGATGAAACTTCCCACAATCTGTCGATAAGGGGTATTTTCCATAAATTACCTTTCTATCTCATCCATCTCATCGTTAATGATCAATATTCCTCTCTTTTCACTCCCCTCAAACACTTTTTTCAGATCCATGAAGTAGTAGATCCGTTTGCTTTTTCCATCTGAAATTTTTCTAGCATATTACCGATTGCTTCTTTTTGAGTGAGTCTTATATTCCTTTTCCCTCTATCTCTCTACATCTGAATTCCCAAAATGTACTTTGCTTCGCAGAGATCTTTCATATCAAAACGGCTTCTAAGATCCCGTTTTAGTTCGTTAATCTTATCTAACGACTTGCTTAAGACCAACAAATCATCCACATAAATAGCAATAATTATCACTCCATTCTCATCCTCAAATAAATATATGGAGTGATCTGAACTAATTCTGATATACCCCATACCGGTCAGAAATTCGTCTAGCTTTATATTCCATTGTCGCGGGGCTTGTTTAAGCCCATAAAGTGATTTTATCAGTTTGCATACCTTGCTTTCTTCCCCACTTTCCACGAATCCTTTCGGTTGCCTCATGTGAATTTCTTCTTCCAATTCTCCATGCAAAAAGGCTATTTTAATATCCATCTAGTGTATTTCCATATCCTCTGCTGCGGCTAAACTTAAGAGAATTCTAATAGAAGGAAATCTGACTACTGGTGCAAAGGTTTCTTCATAGTCTATCCCTTTCTTTTGAGTATAACCTTTTGCAACCAACCTAGCTATTTACCTCTAAATGGTATTGTCTGGGTTTAATTTAAGTTTAAAAACCCAGTTACATCCGATCTGTTTTCGGTTCGGTGGGCAATCTACCTACTCCCATGTATTGGCTTCCATGATGGAGGCCATTTCTCAACATATAGCAATGAGCCACCAGCTACTTTCTATGGTGTTTATGGCCTCTAAGTATATCTGAGGTTATTCTGGGTGAGACATCTTTGTGAGTTGGTTATTTACTTGTCTTTCTTGAAGTCATTTACTACTTCTTCTTCCCCTTTCAAAATCGAACACCGGTATGGAAGGCATCCTTGGGTTTCGTTTAGGAAGATTTTTAGCTCCCCTATCTTCCAATTCTCGTGTCTCATCAAGTTCCTCATTGGTTTCCACTTCATATTGTGGCGTTACCTCGGATGTTGTCCTTTCCTCCTTCTCCTTTGGTAGATCTACAAATTTTTCTTTTTCTCCATCTTCATTCTCTTCATTTTCAAAGTCAGAGTCAGAAAACTGATCCTTTTCAAATCTGATTTTGACTTCCTTATTATATTTGAATGGATCAATTGACTTCTCTTAATTCATCACCACTATGTGTTTTACCAAAATGATATCTCTCTTTTTCAAGTCATACACTCGGTTTTCCTTTGTGCTTTCATCATATCCTACAAGATATCTTGGTTTCCCTCTCCCCTCTAACTTCCATTTAGTCTTATCAAAATCCAAACTGTAGACTTGACTTCCAAACACCCTCAAACAAGACAAATCAGGATTTCTTCCTGTCCACCTCTCATACGAAGTTTCCTCCTTATTTGTTGAAGTTAGGATTTTATTTTTGATGAAATTAGCATAGTTCATAGACTCAGCCCAAAACTGCAACCCTATCCTTTTATCAGTTAACATACTTCTAGACATATCTCTTAAAGTTATATTCACTCTTTTTGCTACTCCATTTTGTTCCGGATTATAAGGAACAATTTTCTCATGATGAATTCCTTCTTCTTTAAGATATTCTTCAAATTCCCTTGAGGTGTATTCTTTTCCATTTTCACTTTTTATCTCTTTTATTGAGGTTTCATGTAGGTTTTCACTCCATACTTTATACTCTTTGGAACATCTCGATACCTCTGACTTTTGTCTGATAAAGTATACCTTCGTGTATTTAGACCAATCATCTGTGATGGTTAACATCTATCTCTTCCCCAAACATCAGTGTGAATTAGATCTAATACTTTCTCTCTCCTAAATGTGGTTGCTTTTGGAAATGGAAGTCTATGAATCTTCCCTTGGGCACATCCACTACAATCATCGAAAGTCTCATCATCCTCAAAAGTAATACCCTCCACTATTCCTTTTTTCTTCATTTTCTTTAATCTATCTAGGTGCACATGCCCCAACCTTTTGTGCCAAAGCATCATCTCACTTGCACACGAGTAGAGAACAATCTTTTCATTGCAAAGAACAATTTTGAACATTCATTGACTGACCTTCTCAGCTATAAAATAAACCTCATTATCAAAGCTTGATGTGAAGATTCCTTTCCTAGTTCCTGTTTCAAACTTTTTTTTATGTAGGACACCTGTTGAGACTAGGTTCTTGCGACTAGGTTCTTGCTAAGCAGTGGAATGTAAAGAACGTATGAGAGTGTTACAATTGAGGCTTTTCCATCAACTAGAACCTTGAAGTCAACAGTTCGAACTACACTTGTGGTTTCTACTCTACCATCTCCGTACTCTATCTCAACTGTTGGGATCTTTCTCAGTTTAGTGAACCACCTCTTATCTTTGCACATATGCACTGAGGCCCCTGAGTCTATGATCCACCCATCCTCGAGTGGATCCCTCTTACCTCTGAAAGCACACTTCTGTGTTTGTGGAATGTCGACATGCTTTTGAGTGTTTTTCGGATTAAGAAGAAGCTCCTCAAGCTCCTCTTCCGGTTCAGGTTTCTTCTTCCTCTTCCTCATCATGAACTTGAGTTAGGAAAGCCTATTTCTTTCCTCCATCTTTTGAGGTTCCCTGTCCATCTTTCAGTCGAAGATCTTCAAGTTTGACACACACTGCCAAATAGTGTCAAGGTTTCTTGCAGAAGTGACATAATCCTCTCGGTTTCTTGCAGAAGTGACATAATCCTCCTCGAGAAGTTCCTCTCCCCTGTCTATCAAATCTGCCACCTCCTTGTCCTCTTCCACCAAAGTTTCGATAAGGATTTTTCCCTCTCTCCTCATCACGCTTCCGCCAATCAGCTCCTCCAGACAATGCTTACTCGATACCCAACATTAATAAGCACTATACTCACACCGTCTCCTATTCTCAGCTTCTGAAAACTGAAACTGTGGCATAGGACAGGCACCAATCATCGCCATGTCGAAATAACAAGTTGAAACATTAACAAGAAAGACAATAAAGACTCTTACCACTTTTCATCTTCTAAACCAAGATAGAGAGGAGCAAAAAAAGCTCTATAAAAAAATTAAAACAAGCCAGGGACGAATAAGAAATCTCTGTAGTGAGATTATTCCTTTAGCTAAAAATTATTCCGCCTATCAAGCAAAACAAAAAAGATGAGAAGAAGATATTAACCGTACAATATTATCTTTTTGAGTGAACGATCGGCAAAGAATCGGTATGACACAGGCATCATTCGCACGGTCATAACCGACTTATTTTAGTTCATCTCAACATGTAAAAGGCAATACACAGAATCCCAGAAACATAGAAACACAAGTTTATAGCACACTACTGAAGAATACAGAAGAAACTGATAAGCACCTCTTTTGGCATTACTAAGAAACTGAAAAAACACTTCGTGAAGAATACCAAAATCTGAGTAGCTTCACCAATTAAATCAAGTTCCGGTTTTGCTAAACTTGGTGAAATGAAAACGAACCCAACCCGATCCCAACCTACTTTACTGGTAGTTACCTGGTTGTTGACATTATCCATGGTGATTTTTGGTACTTATTTTGGAATGTCAACTTGATTCATAAGTATGGTATTTCTTCTTGAGTGCACTTTTTGCTTAGCTGGAAACCGGCTCTAAGACCTAAAATAATTTATTCGTATTCGGTCTTTCAATTTCTTTCTGGGTTTTCTTCTCCTTTGTTCTCATATACTCAGATAGTTTACCCTCACGTTTTTCGTAAAGCTCTGTCATCTGTCTTGATGTACCAATGAACTGTAAAGCTATGGGACTCCAGGGTCGGCGAGAATAATCCGTTTCATTATTTTCGAGGTTTCTTTAGGTTTTTAATATTTTTTAGAAGTTTTTGAGGGTTTTTTTGAACGACCAATATAGATTGTTGATCAATTAGTTTCACACCGCATTTCAGGGCCCGCAAAAAGCCAAAAATAAAATTGTAAAATGAGAATAGAGTATAACTTTCGACAAATCAAAAGTGCTTGTGTAAACGGATCCATATAGACGAGGCCATATCCTCCAAGCGCAAACAAAGGACACTTAAAATATACAGAAAATAAATTAATGATACTCTTTTTTTGATATGCTTAACCAACGATATATTCCCACGTGGAGCCTGGAGTAGAGTTCCATTATGACAAGAAAGATTTTGCAACGCTACAAGCTGTCCATGGAGGATACAACTAGTGACAACCATGCATAAGTATGTGGAGAAGGAGAGGGAGAGGGAGAGGGAAGGAAGGGGGGGGGGAGAGGGAAGGGAGGGGGAGAGAATGAGGTAAAGGGAGAGGGAGTTGGAGGGGAGAGGAAGAGGCGGAGGGAGAGGGAGGGGAAGTTGGAGGGGAGAGGGAGAGGCGGAGGGAGAGGGAGGGGGACAGGACGGAACATGGAGGAAGAGGAAAAGGAAGAGAGAGAGGGAGAGGGAGAGGAAGAGGGCGAGGGAGAGGGAGAAGGAGAGGGAGAGGGAGAGGGGAGAGTAGAGGGAGAGGGGAGGGGAGAGGCAGAGTGAGAGTGAGAGTGAGAGTGAGAGGGAGAGAGAGAGAGGGAGAGAGAGAGAGAGAGATTCTACATCACACAACCAAAGCATGCTGGTGGTTGAGGTAGACTTTCAATGGTGAACCTTTTTGGGACTGTCCATCCCATGATGGATTGTGAATTAATTGTTGACATGAATAGTCTCAAGATTGGTCTCCTCGGGTGCAAACATTATTTCGTAAAACGCTGTTAGGGTCAATACCACTACACCGCTCTTTGTTATTAGCGTTAAAGATTTATTAGTGGTAGTTCGAAATTAGAATTAATAATACTAATTTAGTGCAAGGAGGCGTTGCAGGTTGTAGTTCACCTCCTTAAATAATGTTGTTAACTCTATTTTGTGATTTTTGGCCAGAAATAGTCGCAACCGAATTAGGGTTATTAACACTAATAACGATGAGCAGTGTAACCCTATCAGAATTTTCAAACCCCCTGAGCACAAAATAGCATCAACGATGAGATAGTTCTTTTCAAAACGTTCTTTTTTATCCGGCTCACAATCATCCACGTCAATTTGGCTAATAGATTTACGAACATATATAATTTATTAATTCTAGAACATGTCGTGCCAAGGACTGGTGGTAAAAACAGAACAGCTAATTAAGCAAACAAAAACATTCTTTAGTAGAATGGGGATCAATGCATAACTTCCAAAAGAAGAAGGGTGCAAACGAGAATAAACATGTATGGACTTCAGGACACCATAGCCTTAATCCGCTATAAATGTTTTCTCAGAGTAAATCTGTAGAGTATACTGTTTAGTCACACACGAAAATGAAAAACATAAATACAACATGATTAATTTGACATCAGTAACAAATTGTACAAGCTAAAACGTACAAAGTCATGTTTTAAATAGCCATTGATGTTCAAGGTTTTCCGGTGTAAAATCAAAGTGTAAGGTTCCAAGTATAAGTGGGAGTTTTTCCGATGAAAGCGAATATACCCAAGTTGAATTAAAGGTATCAAAAACCCGTAAAAAAACAAAAATACCTGTGAAGTGCTTTGCAACAAATAGAGTGCACGTTGAAAAAACTGGACAAAAAGTGAAAAATAAATACAAATCAAAGCCAAATTCTGTCTATAATCTAAAACAAGCAGAGAAATCGTCGCTCCTTCCAAATCCAAAAAAACACGGTAAGCTACTTGAAGCTGACCTTCTTTTCCAGGCTATAAAAAACTTAACAAACACGGGAGAGTAAAGAAGTCACTTGAAGATGTTATGATACAATGAATAACTAAAAACAAATAAATAAACACCTATTGAATGAAAAAATGAAGTAAATCACTGTGCTTGCATTCTAAATACACCTAAACGGATGCTAATAGCTAAAAATAACTTAAAATGTGTCAAAGGAGGGAGGAGAGGGGGGGGGGGGGGGGGAGGGAGGAGAGGGGAGTGAGAGAAAGGGCGGGAGGCAGGAGAGAGAGGTAGGCAGGGAGGGGGGGAGGGAGAGGGGGACAGAGGAGAGCAGGAGAGGGAGAGAGAGGGAGAGGGGGAGGGAGGAAGAGGGAGAGGGCGAGGGAGGAAGAGGGAGAGGGTAGGGATGGAGGGGAGGAGGGGGAGGGAGTGGGAGGGAGAGAGGGAGAGGGAGAGGGAAAAGGGAGAGGGGGAGAGAGAGGGGGAGAGGGATAGGGAGAGGGAAAGGGAGGGAGAGGGAGAGGGAGAGGGAGAGGGAGAGGGAGAGGGATAGGAAAGGGAGAGGAAGAGGGAAAGGGAGAGGAAGAGGGTGGGGGAAAGGGAGAGGCAGAGGGAGAGGGAGAAGGAGACAGAGTGTGTGAGAGAAAGAGAGAGAGAGTGAGTGAGTGAGAGAGAGACCAACCCAGCTCAAAAAACACTAAAACTTGGAACTGTGCAGCGTCCAAGATTGATCCTAGGGTTGAAACGGAGACTGAGGAGTTTGGTAGGCAGCCGTGGTTCGAGCTCCCTGAGCGTTTATAACAAAGGCAGGACTGAGAGGCTGCGGAAAATGTGCTCTCAGCATCGAAAAAATGTGCTCATTTAAGCTTTTGATTCGACGGGCAATTTCCAAGAAAGCATCCACATCCTGCAAGTCGCAGGTAGGAAAGGTGAAGAATAGGAATGGTGACGAACAAGAAATCTCATAGAAAAAGGATGAGACACACACAATAACAGTATGAATCCTTCCATCACAAAGTCTTCAGGAATTCAAGTTCAAAGTAATTTGAAAAGTGTGGTATTTGGTTTTCTAAACCCTTGTCCTCTATCCTGAATGCCATTTAAAATCAGTCTTATGCTAAGCATTAAACGTTTCTTCAGGTGTTTTGTTTATTTTTTGTGAAACAGGAAGTTCAAGTACCAGACAGCTCAGCCAAACTGTTACACCATCTACTTCCAATAGCGTGGGTCACAACATTTTACATACAGGACCGCACTATTTTTACACCCACAAAATTCAAAGTCACAGAAGTGATAATAGATATTGTACTGTAGACATAATCTGTCTGGAACAGTGAAGGAATGAGCGAGTGATGTGAAAGAAATCATCTTCAATGTTGCAAAACACGAAGACAAAAAAAAAGAGAAAGGAAAGGATTAAAAACAAAAAAACCCTTCTTCAAATGGCAAATTTCCTCACCTTTACTTCCTTCTGAGGACACCTTTCTGCATCAACAAATATCTCTAAGTTGACTTTACCTTTTTCGCGTGTGCCGCAGATGGTCCCCGCGATTTTCGCTTCTCATCCTTCTTGTCCTGTTTTGCTGTCTCAAACTCCTCCATATGCAAAATTTGATAGGAATAATCGTGCAATTCGAACATTTTCTCTTGCCCAAGAAGGTACATAAAAGCACATCCTCCCCAAAAGAGGGCGTCATAACCCCCATTACCGCCTATCGGAGGTTCCCCTCCATAGCAAATCATCTGTCACAAGATTGATTTTTTGAGACTTAGTTTCTGAGAAACATTTGTGACAAAAGGTGTTGGAATATCAGTAAACACTTTTTCTACATTTCAATGACAGTGTTGGAGTTGATACAAAAAAATAAAAGGAAGTTCACTACACCGCTAATCGTTATTAGCGTTAAAGTTTTTTTAGTCACTTAAAAACATCTTTTCTTAGTGCACACTTGTCGGATTGTCAATCCGATGGTTGTTATTGGAAGGTAAAATTCCCACCTTCCTATTGGCAGTCTCGGATTGACAATCCGATAAGTGTGCACGATGAGAAGATGTTTTCAGTGGCGAAAAAAACTTTCACACTAATAACGATTAGCGGTGTAGTAGAGAGGACAAGGAGAGATCGCAGGAAAACAAAATACCATGACACGCTTCTATTTCTCTGGTTGACAATGGGACATTTCGAGGAGCAAATACAAGCCTTGAGTTGTTATGACCATTTTCTTTTTGGAGCTTACGAATTGAATGGCTGAGAAGAGACTGTAAAACTGAAAAGTTGATGTGTTTTTCCCTTCATTTTCCGAATGAGCCCATTTCTCCTTCAGGGAGGCAAGAGAAAGTCCCAAAACTGCTAAACAATGTGCCAAAACACTCTCTCCTTGCTCCCCACTCCAATACATGGCCTCTGTACCGCAAAAATGGAAAAATGGGTTAACTAGAAAGTCACAAAGGCGGTAAAACATAAACCTTCCAGATTCAGAGTTAAAAAAGCTAAAATTTGATTGCCAAATTTTATCACAATCCTTATTTACGAGATGAGTTCAATCGTAGGGCAACACAGTAGGCAACAATTCATACAAACCACTCTATTTATCACAAGGATTTTCAAAGGCCAATGAAGAACTTAGTGTGGAACTATCAACATAGAGACTTTTTTCTTGCATACATGCCTTCTTTTGCCATGTAGCATACTCTTTTTCCCATCATATCCACAATATATATAATATCCATATATATATATATATATATATATATATATATATATATATATATATATATATATATATATATATATATTATATATATTTTTTCCAGACTCATCAACCCTCCCAGTTAATACTACTCACAGAAATCCCTCTGGCAATAATCCTTGCACAAGCACAAGGGAATTTACTCTGAGATGTAAGAGAGTTTACCTGCCACTTGGGCAGCCTGCAGAATTCCAAAGAGCTCGTGTCCTTTAGAGGGAGCCGATGCTGCGGCCTTTTGAAGCAAATCCCCAAAAGGGGCAGCCATGGAATCTGAAGGGGAACGACCTTCTGCTTCAGAAGGAAGCTGCTGGAGCTGGCCATTGCTGCCAGGGACAACTCCCAGCCATGGAGCTGACTGAATCACTTGAATCGTCTCCATTTCTCTCTGCATTCGTAAAGTAACTGGTTTTTCAATCAGAACAGATTGAACAGCACCGGCTCGTACACTTCTGGCTTGTTTAAAATTCTGTGAAGTTACCTATAAAACACTTTTTATGTCTTTTTTTTAATGTCGAATGGGAATCAAATATCAAATGGCATTTGTTAGTTACTACATCTGTTTGAATAAAACCTTCACTTGTAGAAGTACCAGATGCAATTAAGGAGCCTCGAGGTTGAGAGCAGGTGCTTTGAGGCAAAAAACTGACGGTTGTTTTTCTAAGACCCGACTCTATAAGCATAGACACAGGTAAATGAGGTGTAGAGATTCTGTCAAAGATGGCTGAGAAAACCCACCAAAGCACAATCCAGAAGGCTGAGAAAGGCGAGAATAGAGCCTGCATCTCGAAGAGAAGCCACCACATTTGGAAGACAGGCGTCCTTTTTTACAGCCAAGTATTGGAAATGAATATAATTCAGGCAGTCTGTATCACGCAAAGTTCATCGCTTTAGAGTAAAACAATCATCAATTTCAACGGGGAATTAGAATCAGTATCATTATATTAGGGGCTGATGTGATGGCCTGCTGTTTACTCCTCTAATTAGCGTAAATAAATTTATTTTGTGGTTTTGGGTAAAAAAAATGCATGACTGAATTAGTCTTATATTTAATAGATATGAACTGTGTAGTTTATCACACAAGCAATCTATCTGGCAAACATGTCAGTTTCCAACTATAAGCATCCTACCCTTAAGAAGAAATTTCTAGGCTTCACTACTACCATTGTTATTCTGCTCGCAGCTGCATAACGCATTTATCGTCAAGTGTCACTATAAAATGAATTATTTTATGATATTTCGAAGACCAACGCTGACCTGATAAGCCATCCCTGCAACAATATCAAACTTTGCAGAAACTACTAGCTCATACCTTCAACTGTCAGGAATGATGGAACAACACCATACCTTAACACTTCCTACTCTCAAACTACCTTCATAGGCGAACATACTAAATTTTAGAAATTAGAAATATTCAACACACTTGGATGAGGCAAAGGAAAATGCAGGGCAGTGACGCAAAGTGAACGCCCATCCTTCAACCATAGAATAATGATGACGAAAGTCCAGCATCAACCTTTCAGTAGAATCCCAGAAGTTAAACGGTGTTCAAAAACTTACTATCAATTGTAGATTGGAAGATGGACAAAGAAAACTGATTTGGCATCAAAGAAGCCAGTTTTTCGACCTGGGAGCCAAGGGCTGGAAGAACCTGCAATCAGTAAAATTGTATATAGACATATATGATGTACAACCAATTATTAGCTTTTGCATAAAATGTGCACAACGCTTTCAAATATTAAGCCCGTCATATAACCAATACAAGTAAAACCGGTCAAAAAACTCAAGCATGTCTTTGCTGAGATACATACAGTTGAGCACACAGATTTTCAAGGTGTAGAGATTGAGAATATGCGGTGTTCCCGGATCACATTCTAAGAGGCTTACGTCGACAATTACTTGTAACATAAGGAAAACATACAACAAATAAATCGACAACTCGTGCTCAGATATTGCATGCAACTGCCACTATTAGATGCAGGTGCAATAACTCACCTAATGAATAACAATCAGCAACCTAAAAAACTTAAAACCATAAAAAAGGAAGGATCTGAAATCCAGGCACTCACTTACTCGGATTGTCAGAATATTAAGTGTACGCTGGATAACAAGAGGGAGACTGTGAGGGCCCAGGAGGGCCACGAGGGCCCGGGCATGAGGGAGACCAAAAAAACGAGAAAAAAGGAGAGCATGTGAATCATAAGCCTCATTTAGATCCTGCAGTATAAAACACATTAACTGAGTATGTATCGTGTAAAAGACGCGCCCAAATAATTCTAGAGTGAATAACAGAGCAACTAAAGTTGAAACAGTGGTGTGAACAAAGAAAACATTTTTTTGAGTTTCCCTTTCAAGTACACCGTTTGTAAAGAAACTTTCAAGCTTAGAGGTTCTATGTTAGGTAGGCCATTCAAAAAAGTAAACACCTTACTCTCCTGAGCCCCTGTTGATGACACCATTTACAACGTCGTATGTATGTATGGGATAGTTAACAACCAAATGATGGAGAGTCATTATACATTCACAAATATGGCCTATCTCTCTCTGGCAGTCAGAATTAATTAAGTCTCACCCCAAACTACAAACATCAGATCCAACCTTCGATAGAGCACTCTACATTGGCGAGAACCAAATCATTTTATTCTCACGGATTCAAAATAGAAGAAATTTAAAACAGGAATGCAATTATGCACCTGCAAAACATAGAGGTTGCACTCCTCACCAAACTCTAGCTCTTGAACAGCGCCACTATGTTTGATAAAACAAAAGGTTGAACATTCCTTCATGATGGTTTTCATTCAGCCACTGCAAAAACCGAAGGTTACTCATGCAAATTATTCCCAAGCCTCAAATCTTGCTCTTTAGAGAGACTTTTTCAATTACGTGCCTAAACTCACAATGAAGATCCAACAAAAAATTTAGGGGCTAGAGCAATAAACTGAGCTCAGTTCATACCGCTCCTTGCAAACCCACCTTTGTTCCGAAAAGAAAAGCATCCTCTAGGATTGGCTGGGCTCGTCTATTAACAGTGCGAGAAGAGCGCCCAACATCTCTCACAAATCTTTGAGAGGCACTACACCATACAAAATTGGGCAACAAATCCTGCTCGACTTCTCTCATCACCTGCAGAAAACAGAATAGTACTTCCAAGTCAACTCAGGCTTGATATATTAAAAGCTGTTTTCACCAGTTCGGGAACAGGATTGTCTGCCCTTATCAATAACCTTCACAGAAAAGAATGAGCTTGTTGAGCTCCCTATCTTTGAACTCACTCCGTCATCCCCAACTGACATTGCACAAGGAACCACCTGAATCTTTTACTCATTTATTTACTTATTTTCGGGTCAGGCAAGAGAACGCAACAGGCTACATTCGCATTCAGTAAACTCCGCAACTGTCAAGAGCAAAAAAGGGACTTTAGGGCATATCGATTTACATAAGAGGCAATGCTGGAGGAGAAAGAGACAAGTGAAGTTGCATTGGATGTTTCCATAAGCATTGTTGAGAAAGAATCAAGAGGAAGATGCTCAGCCAAATGCTGATGGGTAACTCTCAGGACCTCCAACCGCTGCTGGACACCCTGCAAGAGTCAGTCCAGCTCTTTTGAGTTCAAAAAGAGATATAAACACAACAAAAAAATATTTTTCTTTGTGCAAGGTCTCTCACATTATTCCTTCGCGTCGGATCGACCTTTTTTTACTTGATGGTGCGCGTCGTACATTTGGTGACATTGTTTTGATGAACCCTACCTCAACTGCAGTCGTCAACCAAGCGGCTCGGCATATGGGAGCGGCTGCGCGTGACGCAACTAAAAGGAAAGAGTGTTGATATTTTTGTATTTTCTAGGTTTGTAATAGGATAGAAAAAGGCAAAGGCAGTCTGCCTCTAACTCCCCTCTCCAAGCCCCTACACTTGTTGTAGTCACTGAAGGCTGGATAGGGAGCTAGAGCCATGGTTGCCTAAGCTCTCTAGAGAAGACAGGGAATAAATTAGGTAGACTTACCAAAAAAACTTGACGGACCTAGGAATTGATCTTGGTACCTATCGTCCGTCAAGTCGCCCTCTGCCGGTAGCTTTATCTGTTTAGTCTAGAGCTAATATTAAGATTTTATGTTCTTCGCGAGGTCTCTCACATTATTCCTTCGCGTCTGATCAACCTTGTATTAGTTGATGGTGCGCGTCGTACATTTGGTGACATTGTTTTGACGAACCCTACCTCATATACAGTCGTCAACCAAGCGGCTCGGCATATGCGAGTGGCTGCGCGTGATGTAACTAAAAGGAAAGAGTGTTGATATTTGTGTACTTTCTAGGTTTGTAATAGGATAGAAAAAGGCAGAGGCAGGATGCCTCTAACTCCCCTCTCCAAGCCCCCACACTTGTTGTAGTCACTGAAGGCTGGATAGGGAGCTAGAGCCATGGCTGCCTAAGCTCTCTAGAGATGACACGAAATAAATTAGGTAGACTTACCAAAAAATACTTGACGGACCCAGGAATTGATCCTGGTAGTAAATTTGGTAGACTTACCAGAAAATACTTGACGCACCCAGGAATTGATCTGCCGTCCGTCAAGCCAACCACAGCAGGTAGCTTTATCCGTTTAGAGGGTAGATAGAGTTTTAGAGGGAGATAGGACTTAGAAAAAATTGGCAGGTGGGACCCTCTCTTTGAGAGAGCACCTTTGTATAAATTGCTAACTTTGGGCAGCCATAAATATCAATTTACTTGACCATTTTCAGTGATTCTTTTTGCTGCGGACTCAAGGGAGTCCACGCTACACAGGGGTGTAGTCGGTCAAAGTTTTTGTTTGCTAGGGTAGCGGTATTTCTAAGGGAAAGTCAAAGTGGGTGAATGTGTCCAAATCTCATATTCTAACTTTGCATTTTGTGGTGAAACTGAGCACACAGAAAGTGTTATTTGACGAGGTGAATCTATATTGGGTGTTCTGACTGTCAAAGGGTCAGTCATTTGGGTTTATATCAACTTGGAGTCGGCACTATCTAGATTAGCTTCTTTTGGATCTGCCTACTCTGAGGGCCAATGGAGGTCTCAGAGTTTCAAAGAGCGTGATTATGCCCATCGCGACGCTATGGATGGCTTCATTTTGATGGCGGTCGAGATATTTAGTTGTTTGGGTGTGGCTTTGGACGAGTTTTACCGTACTTTTGATCGGCGCTCGTTCGAGAGGCGAGGACCTGGGAGTCCTGTTTCAGTCCTTACTTCTTTTTATCGTCAACGTTTTTTTCGTGGCCCTACAACTGGTGTTGGCTTATATATTACTTCGATTGTCTATTGCCGTTATGGAACGACAACGTGTTCCGGAACTTCCTCCTCGTGCTCCTCCGGGATTCGGGGACTTACGTGGTTGTTTTCCGTAAATTTTTAGTTCTGTTGGGGGTTTTTTGCTACGTGTTAGTTTTTTCCTTTGATGTTTCGTTTGTTGGGTATTGCTTTTTTAGGTGTTTTCGACTTCCGTGTCATCCTTTCGTATTTTCGTAGGTTTTGCCCTGATTTCCCCTTTTGTTTATTCCCTTGTTATGTGGTTTTTCTGTTTTAGCAATGCTACTTCTTTTTGTTCTTTTGGACTCAGATGGTTTACCATCGCACTTTTTAATAAAGTCGGCCCTTTTTTTAAAAAATACATCGAATATCAATTAAATGATAATCTTTTTATTCATAAGTTTAACCAACGATATATTCCCACGTGGAGCCTAGAGTTCCATTATGACAAGAAAGATTTTGTATCACTACAAGCCGTCCGTGGAGGATACAACTAGTGACAACCATGCATAAGTATGTGGAGAGGGAGAGGGAGAGGGAGAGGGAGAGGGAAGGAAGGGAAGGGGGAGAGGGAAGGGACACCGAGAGAATGAGGTAAAGGGAGAGGGAGGGGGAGTTGGAGGGGAGAGGGAGAGGCGGAGGGAGAGGGACAAGGAGGGGAAGAGGGAGGGGGACAGGACGGAACATGGAGGAAGAGGAAAAGGAAGAGAGAGAGGGAGAGGGAGAGGAAGAGGGCGAGGGAGAGGGAGAGGGAGAGGGGAGAGTAGAGGGAGAGGGGAGGGGAGAGGCAGAGTGAGAGTGAGAGGGAGAGAGAGAGAGGGAGATTCTACATCACACAACCAAAGCATGCTGGTGGTTGAGGTAGACTTTCAATGGTGAACCTTTTTGGGACTGTCCATCCCATGATGGATTGTGAATTAATTGTTGACATGAATAGTCTCAAGATTGGTCTCCTCGGGTGCAAACATTATTTCGTAAAACGCTGTTAGGGTCAATACCACTACACCGCTCTTTGTTATTAGCGTTAAAGATTTATTAGTGGTAGTTCGAAATTAGAATTAATAATACTAATTTAGTGCAAGGAGGCGTTGCAGGTTGTAGTTCACCTCCTTAAATAATGTTGTTAACTCTATTTTGTGATTTTTGGCCAGAAATAGTCGCAACCGAATTAGGGTTATTAACACTAATAACGATGAGCAGTGTAACCCTATCAGAATTTTCAAACCCCCTGAGCACAAAATAGCATCAACGATGAGATAGTTCTTTTCAAAACGTTCTTTTTTATCCGGCTCACAATCATCCACGTCAATTTGGCTAATAGATTTACGAACATATATAATTTATTAATTCTAGAACATGTCGTGCCAAGGACTGGTGGTAAAAACAGAACAGCTAATTAAGCAAACAAAAACATTCTTTAGTAGAATGGGGATCAATGCATAACTTCCAAAAGAAGAAGGGTGCAAACGAGAATAAACATGTATGGACTTCAGGACACCATAGCCTTAATCCGCTATAAATGTTTTCTCAGAGTAAATCTGTAGAGTATACTGTTTAGTCACACACGAAAATGAAAAACATAAATACAACATGATTAATTTGACATCAGTAACAAATTGTACAAGCTAAAACGTACAAAGTCATGTTTTAAATAGCCATTGATGTTCAAGGTTTTCCGGTGTAAAATCAAAGTGTAAGGTTCCAAGTATAAGTGGGAGTTTTTCCGATGAAAGCGAATATACCCAAGTTGAATTAAAGGTATCAAAAACCCGTAAAAAAACAAAAATACCTGTGAAGTGCTTTGCAACAAATAGAGTGCACGTTGAAAAAACTGGACAAAAAGTGAAAAATAAATACAAATCAAAGCCAAATTCTGTCTATAATCTAAAACAAGCAGAGAAATCGTCGCTCCTTCCAAATCCAAAAAAACACGGTAAGCTACTTGAAGCCGACCTTCTTTTCCAGGCTATAAAAAACTTAACAAACACGGGAGAGTAAAGAAGTCACTTGAAGATGTTATGATACAATGAATAACTAAAAACAAATAAATAAACACCTATTGAATGAAAAAATGAAGTAAATCACTGTGCTTGCATTCTAAATACACCTAAACGGATGCTAATAGCTAAAAATAACTTAAAATGTGCAAAAGGGAGGAGGGAGGGAGGAGGAAAAAAGGCAGGAGGAGGGAGGGAGTTAGGGAGAGGAGGGAGGAGGAGGAGAGGAGAGGGAAAGGGAGGGAGGGGAGGGAAGGGGAGGAGGGGAAGGAGGGAGTGTGTGAGAGAAAGAGGAGAGAGAGTGAGTGAGTGAGAGAGAGACCCACCCAGCTCAAAAAACAATAAGACTTGGAACTGTGCAGCGTCCAAGATTGATCCTAGGGTTGAAACGGTGACTGAGGAGTTTGGTAGGCAGCCGTGGTTCGAGCTCCCTGAGCGTTTATCACAAAGGCAGGACTGAGAGGCTGCGGAAAATGAGCTCTCAGCATCGAAAAAATGTGCTCATTTAAGCTTTTGATTCGACGGGCAATTTCCAAGAAAGCATCCACATCCTGCAAATCGCAGGTAGGAAAGGTGAAGAATAAGAATGGTGACGAACAAGAGATCTCATAGAAAAAGGATGAGACAAACACAGTAAGAGTATGAATCCTTCCATCACAAAGTCTTCAGGAATTCAATTTCAAAGTAATTTGAAAAGTGTGGTATTTGGTTTTCCAAACCCTTGTCCTCTATCCTGAATGCCATTTAAGATCAGTCTTTTGCATTAAACGTTTCTTCAGGTGTTTTGTTTATTTTTTGTGAAACAGGAAGTTCAAGTACCAGACAGCTCAGCCAAACTGTTACACCATCTACTTCCAATAGCGTGGGTCACAACATTTTACATACAGGACCGCACTATTTTTACACCCACAAAATTCAAAGTCACAGAAGTGATAATAGATATTGTACTGTAGACATAATCTGTCTGGAACAGTGAAGGAATGAGCGAGTGATGTGAAAGAAATCATCTTCAATGTTGCAAAACACGAAGACAAAAAAAAAGAGAAAGGAAAGGATTAAAAACAAAAAAACCCTTCTTCAAATGGCAAATTTCCTCACCTTTACTTCCTTCTGAGGACACCTTTCTGCATCAACAAATATCTCTAAGTTGACTTTACCTTTTTCGCGTGTGCCGCAGATGGTCCCCGCGATTTTCGCTTCTCATCCTTCTTGTCCTGTTTTGCTGTCTCAAACTCCTCCATATGCAAAATTTGATAGGAATAATCGTGCAATTCGAACATTTTCTCTTGCCCAAGAAGGTACATAAAAGCACATCCTCCCCAAAAGAGGGCGTCATAACCCCCATTACCGCCTATCGGAGGTTCCCCTCCATAGCAAATCATCTGTCACAAGATTGATTTTTTGAGACTTAGTTTCTGAGAAACATTTGTGACAAAAGGTGTTGGAATATCAGTAAACACTTTTTCTACATTTCAATGACAGTGTTGGAGTTGATACAAAAAAATAAAAGGAAGTTCACTACACCGCTAATCGTTATTAGCGTTATAGTTTTTTTAGTCACTTAAAAACATCTTTTCTTAGTGCACACATGTCGGATTGTCAAACCGATGGTTGTTATTGGAAGGTAAGATTCTCACCTTCCTATTGGCAGTCTCAGATTGACAATCCGATAAGTGTGCACGATGAGAAGATGTTTTCAGTGGCGAAAAAAACTTTCACACTAATAACGATTAGCGGTGTAGTAGAGAGGACAAGGAGAGATCGCAGGAAAACAAAATACCATGACACGCTTCTATTTCTCTGGTTGACAATGGGACATTTCGAGGAGCAAATACAAGCCTTGAGTTGTTATGACCATTTTCTTTTTGGAGCTTACGAATTGAATGGCTGAGAAGAGACTGTAAAACTGAAAAGTTGATGCGTTTTTCCCTTCATTTTCCGAATGAGCCCATTTCTCCTTCAGGGAGGCAAGAGAAAGTCCCAAAACTGCTAAACAATGTGCCAAAACACTCTCTCCTTGCTCCCCACTCCAATACATGGCCTCTGTACCGCAAAAATAGAAAAATGGGTTAACTAGAAAGTCACAAAGGCAGTAAAACATAAACCTTCCAGATTCAGAGTTAAAAAAGCTAAAATTTGATTGCCAAATTTTATCACAATCCTTATTTACGAGATGAGTTCAATCGTAGGGCAACACAGTAGGCAATAATTCATACAAACGACTCTATTTATAACAGGGATTTTCAAAGGCCAAAGAAGAACTTAGTGTGGAACTATCAACATAGAGACTTTTTTCTTGCATACATGCCTTCTTTTGCCATGTAGCATACTCTTTTTCCCCATCCACAATATTTATCCATCCAGACTCATCAACCCTCCCAGTTAATACTCACAAAAATCCCTCTGGCAATAATCCTTGCACAAGCACAAGGGAAATTACTCTGAGATGTAAGAGAGTTTACCTGCCACTTGGGCGGCCTGCAGAATTCCAAAGAGCTCGTGTCCTTTAGAGGGAGCCGATGCTGCAGCCTTTTGAAGCAAATCCCCAAAAGGGGCAGCCATGGAATCTGAAGGGGAACGACCTTCTGCTTCAGAAGGAAGCTGCTGAAGCTGGCCATTGCTGCCAGGGACAACTCCCAGCCATGGAGCTGACTGAATCACTTGAATCGTCTCCATTTCTCTCTGCATTCGTAAAGTAACTAGTTTTTCAATCAGAACAGATTGAACAGCACCGGCTCGTACACTTCTGGCTTGTTTAAAATTCTGTGAAGTTACCTATAAAACACTTTTTATGTCTTTTTTTTAATGTCGAATGGGAATCAAATATCAAATGGCATTTGTTAGTTACTACATCTGTTTGAATAAAACCTTCACTTGTAGAAGTACCAGATGCAATTAAGGAGCCTCGAGGTTGAGAGCAGGTGCTTTGAGGCAAAAAACTGACGGTTGTTTTTCTAAGACCCGACTCTATAAGCATAGACAGAGGTAAATGAGGTGTAGAGATTCTGTCGAAGATGGCTGAGAAAACCCACCAAAGCACAATCCAGAAGGCTGAGAAAGGCGAGAATAGAGCCTGCATCTCGAAGAGAAGCCACCACATTTGGAAGACAGGCGTCCTTTTTTACAGCCAAGTATTGGAAATGAATATAATTCAGGCAGTCTGTATCACGCAAAGTTCATTGCTTTAGAGTAAAACAATCATCAATTTCAACGGGGAATTAGAATCAGTATCATTATATTAGGGGCTGATGTGATGGCCTGCTGTTTACTCCTCTAATTAGCGTAAATAAATTTATTTTGTGGTTTTGGGTAAAAAAAATGCATGACTGAATTAGTCTTATATTTAATAGATATGAACTGTGTAGTTTATCACACAAGCAATCTATCTGGCAAACATGTCAGTTTCCAACTATAAGCATCCTACCCTTAAGAAGAAATTTCTAGGCTTCACTACTACCATTGTTATTCTGCTCGCAGCTGCATAACGCATTTATCGTCAAGTGTCACTATAAAATGAATTATTTTATGATATTTCGAAGACCAACGCTGACCTGATAAGCCATCCCTGCAACAATATCAAACTTTGCAGAAACTACTAGCTCATACCTTCAACTGTCAGGAATGATGGAACAACACCATACCTTAACACTTCCTACTCTCAAACTACCTTCATAGGCGAACATACTAAATTTTAGAAATTAGAAATATTCAACACACTTGGATGAGGCAAAGGAAAATGCAGGGCAGTGACGCAAAGTGAACGCCCATCCTTCAACCATAGAATAATGATGACGAAAGTCCAGCATCAACCTTTCAGTAGAATGCCAGAAGTTAAACGGTGTTCAAAAACTTACTATCAATTGTAGATTGGAAGATGGACAAAGAAAACTGATTTGGCATCAAAGAAGCCAGTTTTTCGACCTGGGAGCCAAGGGCTGGAAGAACCTGCAATCAGTAAAATTGTATATAGACATATATGATGTACAACCAATTATTAGCTTTTGCATAAAATGTGCACAACGCTTTCAAATATTAAGCCCGTCATATAACCAATACAAGTAAAACCGGTCAAAAAACTCAAGCATGTCTTTGCTGAGATACATACAGTTGAGCACACAGATTTTCAAGGTGTAGAGATTGAGAATATGCGGTGTTCCCGGATCACATTCTAAGAGGCTTACGTCGACAATTACTTGTAACATAAGGAAAACATACAACAAATAAATCGACAACTCGTGCTCAGATATTGCATGCAACTGCCACTATTAGATGCAGGTGCAATAACTCACCTAATGAATAACAATCAGCAACCTAAAAAACTTAAAACCATAAAAAAGGAAGGATCTGAAATCCAGGCACTCACTTACTCGGATTGTCAGAATATTAAGTGTACGCTGGATAACAAGAGGGAGACTGTGAGGGCCCAGGAGGGCCACAAGGGCCCGGGCATGAGGGAGACCAAAAAAACGAGAAAAAAGGAGAGCATGTGAATCATAAGCCTCATTTAGATCCTGCAGTATAAAACACATTAACTGAGTATGTATCGTGTAAAAGACGCGCCTAAATAATTCCAGAGTGAATAACAGAGCAACTAAAGTTGAAACAGTGGCGTGAACAAAGAAAACACTTTTTTGAGTTTCCCTTTCGAGTACACCGTTTGTGAAGAAAATTTCAAGCTTAGAGGTTCTATGTTAGGTAGGCCATTCAAAAAAGTAAACACCTTACTCTCCTGAGCCCCTGTTGCTGACACCATTTACAACGTCGTATGTATGGGATAGTTAACAACCAAATGATGGAGAGTCATTATACATTCACAAATATGGCCTATCTCTCTCTGGCAGTCAGAATTAATTAAGTCTCACCCCAAACTACAAACATCAGATCCAACCTTCGATAGAGCACTCTACATTGGCGAGAACCAAATCATTTTATTCTCACGGATTCAAAATAGAAGAAATTTAAAACAGGAATGCAATTATGCACCTGCAAAACATAGAGGTTGCACTCCTCACCAAACTCTAGCTCTTGAACAGCGCCACTATGTTTGATAAAACAAAAGGTTGAACATTCCTTCATGATGGTTTTCATTCAGCCACTGCAAAAACCGAAGGTTACTCATGCAAATTATTCCCAAGCCTCAAATCTTGCTCTTTAGAGAGACTTTTTCAATTACGTGCCTAAACTCACAATGAAGATCCAACAAAAAATTTAGGGGCTAGAGCAATAAACTGAGCTCAGTTCATACCGCTCCTTGCAAACCCACCTTTGTTCCGAAAAGAAAAGCATCCTCTAGGATTGGCTGGGCTCGTCTATTAACAGTGCGAGAAGAGCGCCCAACATCTCTCACAAATCTTTGAGAGGCACTACACCATACAAAATTGGGCAACAAATCCTGCTCGACTTCTCTCATCACCTGCAGAAAACAGAATAGTACTTCCAAGTCAACTCAGGCTTGATATATTAAAAGCTGTTTTCACCAGTTCGGGAACAGGATTGTCTGCCCTTATCAATAACCTTCACAGAAAAGAATGAGCTTGTTGAGCTCCCTATCTTTGAACTCACTCCGTCATCCCCAACTGACATTGCACAAGGAACCACCTGAATCTTTTACTCATTTATTTACTTATTTTCGGGTCAGGCAAGAGAACGCAACAGGCTACATTCGCATTCAGTAAACTCCGCAACTGTCAAGAGCAAAAAAGGGACTTTAGGGCATATCGATTTACATAAGAGGCAATGCTGGAGGAGAAAGAGACAAGTGAAGTTGCATTGGATGTTTCCATAAGCATTGTTGAGAAAGAATCAAGAGGAAGATGCTCAGCCAAATGCTGATGGGTTACTCTCAGGACCTCCAACCGCTGCTGGACACCCTGCAAGAGTCAGTCCAGCTCTTTTGAGTTCAAAAAGAGATATAAACACAACAAAAAAATATTTTTTCTTTGTGAAATGTTGTCCTTCCCTTTTTTTTGTTTTTTCTTGTTTTTTAATATATCTTTTGGCTGGTTGTGGCGATGGATGAAGCAGTGCGAAAATCTGAGATTGAAAGAGACCATTTCCATGGTCGGATGCCTTTATCTGAGTCTTTCCTTAAAAGGGACCATAAACAGGGATTGCAAAGAGCATCAAAACCTCTCAACTACACTTTTTTTCCCAAAATATGCATATGGCAAACAGGTTGATTGTACAAAGAGAAAACAAATTTGACGGTCGAAGTACAAAAAACTGGACTGCAGTAAGGCCAACAAACTTCCTCTTATTTGCTTTTAATGTGAACTATATTTATGCAAAAAGAGGGACTAAAATAAAATATCCAGCTAGGGTGTTTCCACATGCAGTTGACACATCAATATTGGCCAAGTTTGTGGCACTGACCATCAGCATACTTAGGTCGTTTGCCTCAAGGTATTCCAAAATATTGTAAATATTTTTTCTGAACACTTTATTCAATCGCTGTGTCAGGAGACCACTGAGGCTGATGTTCCGACCAACTAACTGCTCAGGAAACATCACAATTAGAACTGAATCGGCTACACTGCGGAAGACCAAGTTCTTGCTTTCTTCCATTTCTTCATTTTCGTGAACATTCTCATTCTCATTCTCGCTCTTGTTCTCTCTCTCGTGCTCTCTCGCCCTCGCCCTCTCACTCTCTCTCACACTCACACGCTGACACACTTTCTCACTCTCTCGCTCACTCCCCCACTCCCTCACTCGCCCTCTCTCACTCTCCCCCTCACTCTCACTCTCATTCTCATTTTCACTTTCGCTTTCATTTTCACTTTCAACATCAATTCACTTCCACTTTCCTTTCACGTTCACTTTCATTTTCACATCTCTTGCACTATAACCCTTAAGCAAATGCACGATTGAAAATCCACAAGATCCTGCGACAATCAAGATTTCATTTCACAGAGAAATTTGTTGCTTCAAGTCAATCGAATCGCATGTCTAGAGACTACTTTAGTCCGCAATTATCATACATTTCAATTTTGACCTTTTACCGAGCCTCAGATGCTCACCTGCACATTCACTTTGCCAAGGAGACCTTCGAAATACTGTGGAAAAACCCTCAATGAGCCTTGCAAGCTCTGGGCACTGGCCACAGAAAAGAAGGATTTATCGAGCAACGCACTGTTTTCATCACAGAGAAAACATTTGGCATCGTCACGTTTGGCATCCTCAGGTGTATTGCTAAAGGCTTTTTAGAAGTCCATAATTTTTATGAGAAACTTTGTGGTCTTGTCAGGTCTCAATGCCGACGGTTTTTTACAGTGTCATAATTTTTATGGGAATTTGCTTTGATTTAATTCCAAATCATGCGCACATGAGATACATTGGCAAAGGTTGAACGAACAAAAAACTTTGTGGAACAAATAATGTTTACCTCGCTGCCCTCGCTTTATAGTGTCTATAAATGCGATCACTAAGCTTGAGCAAAAGCTGCCCAAAACATAACTCTACCTGTCCCAAACCGGCAGAAAACAAATAATTTCATATAAAAAGCAACAAGCCTGCTTACTTTCCATCCTCTGCTTCCTTCCTGTCCATAATTCCCAGTGAATAGTAGCAATGGATAACAGAAATAAGATTGACCCAGGTTTTGGCCACACAGATATCCTTTCAGAATAAGTGTAGGACGACCCTCAAACGAACTGTAACACTGAGAGGTTTGTAAGCATAACTCTATCAGCTAAAAGGACTCCGTAAAGAAGACACTCAGAAGAAAACCGATGGCAACATGCGAAACTCTTTTACTTAAAAGGATATCTAAACATCAAACAAAAATGCAGAACACAGGAACTTCATCTACTTACCTCTGCCTCTATTTCATCATAAAGGAATTGTTGATGCAGTGTGTGCAAAGCTTGATTAGCAGCATCATTATAAATCCCAAGTGGTGTAAGTATGGCATCCATGAGAGGACCCTCCAAAGGACTGCTTTCGTCCTCAAGAAGGCAAGTAACAAGCATCCATGGAAGGCTACATTCGATTGGAAACTGGCCCCAGACAATTCATAAGATCACAACTTAGCTGGTCAAAATGTAAAGCCGGAGCAAGAAACAGTAGCTCTAATATATACAACAGGTCACATGTCACCAATTTGGACAGCTGTAGAAATGAAAACACAACCCAACAGAAAATTTTCAGTAACTATAGGCACAGAAAATGACGCATGCCTGGTGTTAGAGGACATAAAATGGCACCTCCAAACACTGTTGGCCACAAGGGACAGAAGCAGACTCGAATCATATGATGTACAAATGAAATTGTGGTATTTTTAAATCACATTTGCGTCGGTTGCAGCACTTATGAGAACTAAAGTTCAACATCTCTTTGATGCTTCTTATTAAGCAGCTGGGATAGTGTGAAATGTTGATGAAAGAAACAGAGTCAAGTTAACTTTCATAGATACCCTCGAAGCTGAAAAACTCCGTAAACTCAAATCCGTTCGGATCACCCTTGTGACTTGAATAGAACAATAATATGGGATCACCACATAAGAGTCATCAAACTAGGATATTGTTCCTCCTAACCTGAATCATCTGAAGTCTTTTACAACTTCTGAAAATATTTCTTGTGATAAATTTTGAAAGAACCACGAACAGACTCCTTGCACTTTTGTGTGTGTTTTGAAGAAACGAAGAAAGAGTGTACAACCGACAGATACATTACATTGAAATCTGACTTCTTGTGTCACTTTTAAGCCATTCACCCACCTGCAATACTCGGTTAAGTTCGAGATACCACTCCCGAAACCAGAGAAACCCCACACTTGTTGCCTCTGACAAAGTGCCTGTCATCCTTTCCCAAGGCCAGGCAAACTTCAAATAGTATCACAACTCACAAAGTTGTTAAGAATCTGTTAATTCAACTACCGCCTCCCAAGTCACCAGCTGAGATACCACACTGCCCATCGCTATTTTTGTTAACAAATTTCGGGGAGTCAAAGGCGATTAACTTTGTGATCGACAATTGGATTTTTTTTCTGAAGGAAATAGTCTTACCTTTCGATCGTGGCGTCAAAATTGAAAATCCTAAAACTGTGTGATGAAAAATTTCTGCCCGAAAAACGTTCAACTCTCATAGCATGGGCAGTGTACCACCCAAAGTTTCAGAACCTTTGACATATTAACTAAAGCAGAAAAATAATACACACTAATCAACCAGAAAGTGGCAAATCACGCTTTCTTGCTTACCATGATAGTCAAGAACTGCAGGAAATATTAGTAGCCTATGGAAAAAATTGTAGAGAGAATGAAGTTCGCCAGTGGCGAGGTCCCGTTCTGCGAAAAAACTACCAATCCCAGAGGAGGAACCAAGGAGGGTATGTGCCACGTGAAGGAGACTGTGGACCTGCCCCCTCACGGTGCCATTACTGCCAGTTAGTCTAACTGCCATAAAGGAAAAACACAACAAACAAAAATGTACCGCTAACTTTTCCCAATTGCAAACTATTTTAAATATTCTTAAAGATTGGTAAAAAAGAAAGAAGGGGGGGGAGAGGGTATGATCGTGTCAAACTTCTGGAAGTCAAACAATAATAATTGCTCATCGGCAAACCCTGTTCCATGATGTAGGAATAGTTGGAAGTAAATATTGGCTAAAGCATTGGAGTCAAAAGAAAAGTATGTTCTCGCATTGCAAGATGTTGGGTATAGTATAAAGGATAAGACTAATATTTTGTTCATCGGTAAGTATTTGACCTTTTGCAGCTTTCAAATACTACGGCAAAATATTTACTAAAGAAGATTACCAGCTCCTAAATAACCCACTAACCCCATTTTCTCCAGGTTTTGGCAATGATTATCTGTTTTATCTGTTTTAGGTAGGGATTCTCCCAGTTGAGTTGATGAAATTCTGCCTTATCGGGTAATATAAATATGGCAGTAGCAGCGGAAGCAAAAAACTTATCCGGTCTTCATTGAGTCAATTCGCTTATAACCGTGTAATATAGACTTCAATGTTAAATGAGGAGATAATTAACAATTATCCCTTGTTCCAAGACAATTTTGAAATAGTTCCCTTATCATATAACTAGTTTTTTTCCATTTCAAGCTCACTATAAAGCCTCTGCCAGGAAAGCTTCAATTTTCTTTATTTCCTAATTTATAATATTTACAATATTTTCAAAGAACCAAACTGAAACATAAATGTTATGCACACTGCTAACTTCTCTCCTTATCCAAACAGTTAAAAGGCTCCCACCATTCAGCGAACCTTCCTTACACCACATCAATATAGGCAGTCTACTCATAGGGTTCCCACACTTAGAGAATTCCAGCAATACTGTTGCATCTAGCAGTTAACCCGTACATATATACCAGTTTATTGTATCCAGTTCCACTGTCGTGAATGTATGCAAAAGTTACAAACAGTCACTCTGAGAATTTAAGTAAAACTATCCGCACTATGGTGAAATTTTGGAATGTGGTAAGAGATTTGTACATTTTTGGCACTTTTTTGTATGACTTTGTATCCACTAGGCGCAAATCCCGATCGGCATCGCAAAATTTAACCAGAGTGCAGAAAGGCTTAGTGTGGCAAAACCATCACCATCAACTAAAAACTAAAACTGGGAGAATTTATACCTGAGCAGCTGATGGAGGGACAGGTCGGGGCATGATTGGAGATATTTGCTCAAGATCATTTGGAACAGGTGTCGATGTACCCATTCGACTTCGAGATTTTCGAGGAATTGCCGCATGTTCATTGCCGCCCGTCCAGTCAGCAACAATTGCTCTCAAATGTAGCAACATCCTGTAGCCAAGAAAAAATCTCCCCTGCCAATGGTTTTACAGAGAAAAGCGGCAGAAAACAAAGCAAATGAACTGATTGGTACAAGATCAGAAGACATCACCTCTCTGAGGCACTGTGCCACAGACAAGTAAGTACACTGGCAGCTTTAACTGAATGTTATTAGTAAATTATTCATCATTTCTGTCTGAAGAAAAGTTTTCGCGATCGATTCGGTTCTTGGTTATAATTCCAGTGACTATCAAACATACCACATGACGGGACAACTCACCCAATAACTTCACTCTTGCCCTTCTTCCCATGCTTCTTCAGCAAGGCTGATAGAGGAGCCCTGACAAATTCTTGTACTTCTCCATGGATAGCCTCCCTAATAGCTTGCTGGAAAAGAGCAGCATTGGATGTCATCATAGCTCCAACTCCCTTAATAAGCACAAGCATGTCCAACATGGCCTTCTTTTCTGCTTGGTTTAGATTAAACCGCAAAGCCTGGGCGAAAACAAATGAAGATTTGTGTTCCAATGAGTGCTCTAGGTTAGCTGAATGACAGGCTTAATTAACAGAGAAACTGAGAGATGAACGCTTACTCAGTTCGGCGAACAAATGGCATTTTCCCTCTGAAATTCTTTGAGCCAGACTGCAAGAGCATGTCAATTTGTAGGAGTGTAATGTATATTTCATCTAAATGAGACGATACGGAAAATCATATCAAGACACCAACTGTGTTTTGAGACTTGAATATTACCATGGCAAGATGAACCAATAATGTCAGAAAGGAAGGAAACTGTTATATTACCCGCTCATAACTGCTCACTGTAACCTTCTCCTGCTTCAGACTTCCTCCAACAGCACTGGCCTCGCCTGACCGTAATGGATGAGAGCATTTCCATGCGAGATGCTGCACTAGTTTTCCTGTCCAGGAATGAAGCATCACCATTCCATGGAGGGCTGTTTCAAGAGCTTCTTGAGAAAGTTGAGTCCCAAAACCAGGCACTCTACTGGTTCCTATCACAGAATCAATTCCAGGTCTGGCGGGAGATTCCACCACCATTCGAAGCTGCAAAAAGCGAATTCCACCAAAATGAGGGTAACGCGAGAAAAAAATCAAAGGTTGATTATCGTTTGAATAAAAAAAAATCAAGAAGGTGGAGAGGCTTATAATTGTGTGTACATGGTATAAATTAGCCAAGCTGGTGGGTGAGAAATCATTAGCATTTTCAAGTCGGAGGCTTGGAGTCGCTCATCAACCATTGCCTAATAAGATACAGCATTCATGAATTGTGACGCTACTTCAGTGCCATAGCAGAAACAATGTCCCATATCACTCCAAAAAGAGGAGATTTTGAAGAAGGAGCTCATATACACGTAAAATGACATACAGTGAATACTAAATATAGAAAAGCGAAGAGCAAAGAACTGGCTGTAGAGTAACAACAATAAAATTGCTAGTAAATGGAGAATTTAAACCCAAAAACATCAGAAATTTCAGGGTCTACAAACTATGGCAATGGAAAAAAACCAGAAGCTGCTTTAGAAATAATACTCATACGAGGAGACGTGTGACGCATACATCAACCATCACTGTCTTCATTACTGTGGTTTACAAACAGCAAACCTTTTCTAGAACAAAAAATTCAGACACCCAGACAATATCCAATGAAATAATTCAAGGTCACAATGGAAACCATTGTACCTTGCTGTTGACTGCACTGAATCGAAGGCAATAATTGTCGTGTGCTTCCTGAATGGCTGGCAGATTTGGAATGAGGCCATAAACACTAGCTGCTGTGAAAAATCGCGTCCAACTGGACAGCCGTTAAGGACTCAACCGTACATTACTAAACTCATGTGAAACAAGCAGACAAAGACAATATCTTGCTGTGAGAGTGAACCTCAAGGCCAAAACAGCAGTTACAACAGAAGAAGCAAAATCATGTCCTCAGCTTCCAAAATTCAACACCTTATCAGTTCATCTAAAACATTTTTGTACAGTTCGATAGATATTCCACTCAGCTCTCCTACATGGGCTTAGTTGTGCTCTGCAACTCTTTTGTGGCAGGATAGATCAAAGAGAAACTGTCGAGTAAAAAGCCAGAAACAGTAATAAAAGCTGCATTCAGCTCAATGACCAAGAGATAGACATGGATAACCTTGTCCTTTCCTCATTGATTTCAAATTTTAGACAAGTAGAAATGACACAACTCAAAATTGACATGGGACGGGGAGACGTGTTAGCAGAAAAAAACAATCTGTCGGGTAGGGTTACTTGATATAAGCCTAAACGAATGACAGCAGAAATTGTATTCACAAAACATAAACGGGAGCAGATATTCAGTCTCATCCAGGGAGGTTATTAACGGGAGTTCGAGCTTCTCCTCCTCCACCAATTTTCTGAAGTAGGGAGACAGCTCCAAAATTATGCCAGCTGGCACCATATGCACTTCTTCAAAGGCGGACACAACTGGCTCTCTCTGTTTCCACCCTCATAGACCCATTCCTCGCCAGAAACTCAGAAATGCTCACAACTTTCCTAATCTTCTGCTTGCAAGCTGAATAGTGATTCTTTACTTTTCTTGATCATATGAAATACGCCAGCTTCAAGAAGAAAATGAATTATCTTTGTCGGCACTTGCCAAATCGATATGAAATGACCCAAAAGATATAGCCACACATTTATTTGCTTCTTTGAGGAACAAAAAAGTATTTACAGTGATAAAAATAACATAAGGTCGTGAATTACCCGTAAGGGCTGTTAAAATCTGTCAAGCTTCAGTCATAACAATGGTGATGATAACAATAAGTCTGAATAGTACCCGCAAGGGCTGTAGAATTCTGTCAAGCTTCACTTTCTTCCTGAAAACTGCCTCTCCTTCTTTGTCCGTAGGAGCCACAAGTACCAAAAGCAAAGGTAAAACTCGTAGGAGGGCAAGACGGTCCTTATACGAGACTGTATGCCCCCCTTCAAGATTCTCCATACAAAAACCTAGAAGTTGCATCAGCATCTCCTCCACACTGCAACATCCAAAATTCTTCCCTGTCCTTCAAAAATCAATTTCTTTGCCGTTCAGATATCCTTGACTTACATATCATAACTGGTCGACAGAAAACCCATTATACTGTGTTTGACAAATGGAAAAAGACGACAGCTCGAGTGTCTTGCAATAAAATCAGCATACAGACCGGTTTTCACCTAACATGGAACAAAAAAGTAGGCGTAAAAAAGGGGAGTGGGTAAAAAAGTTTACTCACTTCTCTGTTCGTGCAATTTCTCGCTTCAGTGTAACAAGTATACTCCACCGAGCTGTCAAAAATGCCTGGAGATAGAAAAATCATTTTTACAACTTCCTAAAACAGGAAAACAAAGAAAATTGCAATGTCTACAACGAATGGCATATCTACAATACAACAGTAACAGTTGAACAGAATCTAACATATAACATGCTATACAGTGACACCTAAATTACACAAATCAATTCTCTCAAAAAAGCAGCAGTAATTTGCCAGGGATCTTATTTCTTCGATGAATAGTCATCCATCTCAAGTAACACATGTGGAGTTCAGAATCCATGGCAATTTTGAGAATCTAGACCTGAAGCTCTTCATTCGCCTTTCTATCTCCTCCATCATCCTTGTCTTGGTTGATTAATGGATATGTCCTGAATGATTCCCATTCCACCCAAATCACCAAAGGTATACATTTCAAGTTTCAAGCGAAAGTTAAAATTTGCTGTGTAATTTTAGAATTAAAAAATTCAGCAAAAATCGTTTTTGTCTTGTGGCCAAAACCTGAACAGAAAGGTTGCCATAGCAGCGGGTTTCACTTTTCTGGAGCCACTTGAAAGGACAAGAAAACATGATCCAGAAAGTGCAGCAAACTTATGAGGTTTTACCTTTTATACCACATGAAATCATTGGTGAAACTTGTCTTGAAGTTCTTCATGAAGTCGAGGATGAGAAGTGCATCCATGATCTTTACAAGATACCTGCAACAAGTGTGCAGATATTTGAATTTTCTGGCACATAATAACATACAAAATAGACGAAATTTTGTTCTGGAATTTTTAAAAAGAAACGGTGACAGAAACATAATTTGCAGTCACATCCTCAACAAATATCATTTCCTCACTATATTCCAATGAGAGTCCTAATCAGCGGCCTCCACATTAAAGCCGAGACTCATCATTTGCATCTTGTCCGCCCGTTTCTGATATGCTGATTTTAGATCACATTTGACTAAGAAATAGGAACTTTGAAAAAAATATTGGCAAACCGAAAAGTGTTTCATGTGCCATAGGTCGCAAACGATGGAGACGTTGCCCAAGAAAAAGAAAAGCCATAAGTGATGCCCTTGCCAGTAAACTGGCAAATGGAATAAAAAGTGTCTCACTAAAACATTTGCATTGGTTTTAAAATACTCATTGGAGCTTTGAAAGAGCTGTACCACATGTGACTCCAAGATGGACCACTTCCCCCGCGCCATTCTCTTCCCAAATCTGATGCCACCTGGCAAATTTCCCATATCCTTTAGAGTGAATGAAATGATTCTGTCAAGTTCCTTGCTCTCCACCAAAAAATATTTTTGAAGGATAGATATGTTTGGGAAAACCAATGTATTTAGACTTCCCTCGGAACCAAAGAGATTTGGTGGCCAGACCAATAAAAAGATTGGTCTTTTCCAATCCATTGGTCCATGTTCGCAAATCTTTTACGTTACGTGGAAAATTAGGCACAGAATTTTCAATGAAGCAATTTCACTGCACCACAGTGATAGCCGACTAAAAGCTTTCTAACAGAGAAAAATAATGAGGATAAAATGTTGCTATTGCAAAGCAACAACCGAGGTTTACATGAAAATACTGAGAGTAGTTCATCAAATCATTTGTCTGGCTTGTAGATATGGTCCTAGGAGAATTGAACCGCGGCTTTATAAATCCAAATCCATTCTTAATCTACTTTTGACCAACACACCGGATATGAAAAAGGCATCAGAGATAATGTTATCTTTTCACCTGGCGACAAACTTTAGCCTGCCATTGCTGGAGTTTTCGAAGCTTAGTGATCTCTGCATCAACGACTTTGAAGGTCTCCCAATAAAGCTCACTTTTAAACTTCTCGGGCCCTTCTGGAAGCTGCCCCCAAGCAAAACAATCATTTTAGCTCTTAAACCTCATAACCATACTGATCACGTGTTTTAAAAAAAAAACAATTCAAATGACATTAACAGGACATGCATGGGACTTTTGACTACAGCCTCCAGCATAATTTGTCCGAACTGGACCAGACCAACCAAGTCAATTCCAGTTTTTTTAAAGAATAAATATGAGGCAAAAAAGTTACTACAGGTTGAGAAACATAAGTTAATATGGATTGTATCCCATTTGAAAGCATTAACATGTGTAGACTCACAATGAGATCATGCAACTACACCTGCCAATAGGAATCCGGATTAATAATGGGGAGTGAGGAACATATTCCGATTAGACTCAAACAAGCAAATAGGTTTTGGGCCTATCAAATACCTGTGGGAGAGCTTTGACACATGCTCGATAGGTGTACAGCATTGCTAGCATTTCATTGGCTTCATCTATTAGAGTTTCCTGCAAAATAAGAACAGGCACATTCACCTCCTTTACAACCTTTCCTTATAGTCACCTTTCCTACGGACTGTAACCCAAGTAAGAATTGCAAACTAACTCTGTTTTCCACGGCTGTAAGAAATTCGTAAACACACACGATACTGTTCATTACTACTTGAGCATACCAATCCAGCAAATGGGTTCCTAATCATCTAACCTGGCTGAATTTTTTTATTTATTTATGCAGATGTCTTTAAAAGAGCGGAAATCTCAAATGGAGGCTTCGAGGAACTTGCATTTAAATTTGCACAACACTTTGTTTGTCATGGAGATAGTATCGCTAGAGAAAAGAAACGTGCATCCGCGTAACCGCATCACACATCAATTTGATGGCAAATAAAAACCATTCAGCAAAAAAATATATGTTTACTTCATCCTGGCTTGGAATATATTCTTTTTAAAACCACATGAAGATTGCCAAAAAAAAAAAAAGCTTACCAGGCGAATGATACACTTAGTATCCTGCTCTAAGTTCAGAGAGAATGCTGGAACATCACTGTGCTCTGCAAATGAAAATATATGAGAAAATAAGTTGACTTAGAAATTGAACAACATAAACCTGCTCTTCGACTGCAAAGCTTCGTGTTGTTCAATTAGCAAAAAATCATACAAAAACAAAGCCTTCTCAACTGGGCAACATGGCACATGGTTCTTCCAGTGTCCTACTCGAGATCAGTTCCTTGCATTACCAAAAATTACAGAGGAAATTACTGTAAAAGTTAATGGAATAAGAAGTTATTCCGCCATCTCTGGTCATTACTACTAATTTTCTTCACTTCAAGCCAGCTCCTTCCAGTCAGCTAATGACCATTATTGCGGACTGTTTATAAAAAATGTCAATACTTCTTGTAACACAACATCGGTCCGAAAATTTTGAGAACTACACAGAGAGAAATATGGACCACAGTTTTGCCAGAAAAATAGGCATTCATACGAGGCCATGCCTGATGCACACAAATCTGGATCACACTACTTTTGTACTTATATCGCAAGGACGTTCAAACAAAAAAATAATTGCTTTCTAAGAAAGCTATATCCTTGAGTCAATGATGAGTCAATGAACATTCTGTTGTTTGCCTCTTCCATTGACTTACAAACAGACCATGCTGAATGAATAATATCTTAAGAGCTAATTACAGCTCATTCGATTATACATTTGTCGTGAAAATCCAGTTCCAAATATATCTGCTTAACTAAGATGAACAATGTTAAAAACTCTTCAAAAAATCAAAGAGATAACTGGAAGGATATCATGTAACTTTGTGAAATAATCGGTCTCCCCGCACAACTGGTTGCAAAAGGCTCTAGCTGTGAACCAGAACATTTAACTATGGCCGCTTAGCCAAATCCGTGTGCGTAACCAACAACACTTCCTTCACCTGATAGTCGCAGTCAGAGTGGAAATTTGAAAACTTGAAAAGTTGTCGCGCGGTAAAATGCAAATCCAAATGCACCCAATATAATTGCGTTGGCGTAAACAACAAAGGAAGGCAAAAGTTCCTTATCCCAAACAACAAAGAAAGGGAAAGGTTCCTTGGAGAAACCGCAATGCAAATGGAGAAGGTTATGAAAAGATCACGGTGCAAGTCCGGTAACTGAATTGAATATAATCATCTCTTCACAAGAGCCAAAATACAGGTCATTTGAAACGCGCCAGTGCATTAAAAAATTTCTGGATTTTTGTAAGGTCGTTTAAGGTTTGTTAAGTTATCTATAGAGTGAAGCGTATTCCAAAGCTCTGGATGAGTTTACAATCGCTGTGCAGTTGTACTCATTCTCAGAATCTCTAGACAGACACAAAAAACATAGGCGGTCCTACAGTAAATAACCTTAGGTGATTAATGAGAAAATAATTGAGCTTTTAATGCTTGATTCGACCAACAGCCCTGAAATGCCTTTAAAAGACGAAACCCATGAGTGACAGGCCTTTGCAAAACAAACAATTAATATGCACACCTTCCTGCTTCAAAATCGTTAAAAAATAACCGTCCTTCTCAATCGTTTGAGAAATAGTGAAAAATATTGTTGACAAATATGTCAGTTTCCTTCAACCCACGTAACTACAAAATCCTTAAGTGACACAATTACCAATATTGAAAACAGATAAGGAAAGGATAGCTTTAAATTTTTGAGCATTGGATGAAATAATGTAAATTCACGACATAATATTCCTTTTTAAGTGAAACAATTTAAAATGAAAGTAAAGAAGGAAAGGATGGCTCTAAATTTATTAAATGAAATACTCTAAATGTTTGCCAGCAAGGAAGATTGAAACCATTTGAGTTGTATAGCACCCAAGCTGAAAGAATCACTGTTGTGGAATTTACGCAAACAACTAAGAAAAAAAATGACCACTAGGCTTCTAAATCTATCCACGCACACACATTTATTGACAAAACATTACTAAACGTATCTCCAGATATCTGAGCTAATGTTACACACCAACTTGACTGGTCCTTGATGAAGCGTTTCCATAATGGGAGTCGTGTAAACCTCCAAGTGTTCCTTGTTCGTCAGGAAGTGCAAGAGTCAAAAGAGTCATGATAGCTTCCTCTACAACTGCCGCCATTTTGCATGGCAATCGGGCTCGCCTCGAGGTTACAGCCTAAATTGGTGGATAGGAATGATAACTAAAGAATTTGTGAATCGTAAGATATTTGAAAACTAATAATTCAGCATGCAAACAAACAGCAATACCAAATGTAGGTTTTTACAAAATGTTATTCTGTACTTGGTTTTGTAGATACCAGTTTGAGATTTTTAGTTTTGCTTAGCGTTGTCATGCTTGAAGTATGTAGGGACTTTCATCTCCTACATTAATTGGTCGTCGAAATAAAACATTTCCATCATGCTTACCTACATGGCTATACGGCTTTACCACTCACGTTTATGGAAATAAAATATGGGAAATGATAAGTGCACGCGTCATTTTGGTTAAACTTGCTACAATTTGCTGTATTCACACTAGGAATGGATGATGAATGAGATGCGGAAATGAATGTCTTTTTTTTTGTTTGGACGTGAATCGCCCTTGACGTCATCTCACGTCAACAAAAACGTCGCGATGTGATTCATGTTGCCGTACAATTATGCGCCGATGACTCAAACCCGTCGTACCATTCATTCATTCGTGATACGACTTCCTGTTTTTTCAAAGTCGATGTATGCATTCCGAAAAGGTTTTCCTGAAAAGAAGATGATTTACCACAGTTGTGTAAGTTTTGACGCACTTAACCGTAAGTTTTGTCCGTCGCTACGCTCCAAAAAGGTTGACAGCCGAGCGGTCGGCCTGTTTGGCGCCTCTGTTTTTGTTTTTTTGCGGAATGAATGGTACGGGATTATTCGTTTCCTCATCTCATTCATCATCCATTTCTAGTGTGAATGCAACAATTGAAAGTTATGTCTTAAACGACAAAATAGAAAAGGATTGCAAGGCCCTTAAAAAATGCCCTCACTCTAAAGGCCTTTACGTACACAATTGTGTACGGATCACTGTCAACAAGATCATACCGTACGTTCACTTGTCTCCGAACCCGAAGGAAGAAAGGCGGTTCTCGTGTCGGAGAATGTCAGGCGAGTTTGCCAAATGCCTCGCATAAGGCCGGACTTCCATTAAGCGGCCTCGGTAAATGTACGGATACGTCCGGACTTCGGTAAATGTACGGATACCATTTACATCTTTGGCGTGTCTTACATTAGGTCGGGTCCAACAAACAACTTTCTATTTGCGTGGCTCATTCTGGTTGGTACCACGTAGGTTGATATTCGATTCTCAATATCTACAAATAATCTTCGAGTGCGAAGTCTGAAAGCAATATCTATAACACCGTGAATCGTTATTAGCGTCAATGTTTTTTTCGCCACTTAAAACATGTTTTTCCGTACACACTTGTCCGATTGTGGATCTGACGGTTGCGATTGAAAGGTAATATTCTCAGTTTCCGATTGGAGGTCTCAAATTGAAAATCCACAAGTGTGTACGGAGAAAATATGTTTTAAGTGGCGAAAAAACATTGACGCTAATAACGATTCACGGTGTACCAGCGCAAAATTTGAATAAAAATTATGTGCGGACGAAACGTAAGATTAGTAAAAGCGTACGCAAATGTCAAATTTGTACGACAATGTCAGTGGATGGCAAAAGGAGCGTTAAAGGAAATCCTTCGTCGAAGATTTTATTGCGGCACCACCCAAGCGTAAGGCACGTGACCTTACGGCGTGTAGGCATCCCATAGCGCGTTCATCGCAGATATTTTTGCTCTTTTCCACGTGGACCAAACTATACGTTCAGTCTGTGCGACGTGTCCTCTTTGACGAGATTGGCCGCACACTGGAGGGTTCGCGAGATGGCGTATCGGATTAAAAAAGCAGAGACCATCGGATGGTCAATTTTTACGCCCATAACCTTAGCGATTCTTCAGTGAATATGGTTTTCCTTAAAAAAAAAAACAAAAAAGGTACCGAATGGTACGACACAGTACGGCATTCAATATACTAACCTCATTTATTCCCTAATGGAAGTACGGCCGAACTACTGTAGTAGATTAGCGGCGGTCACTTCCGCTTCAGGGCCTCCACGCCTAGTTGCGCACCACGTGGCATGCCGATTTTACTCGCCAGAAAGCCTGAGTCGGCCTGTACAGTATAGTACATTACAGTACACCGCCAATCGTTATTAGCGTGTAAGTTTTTTTAGCGTATACGAATAATTAGCGTGGTTTACGCTAATTGGGAATTTGGAAATTTTCGAAGAAATCGTCTATTCTAATTAGGAATTAGGTTTTTTTTAAATAGTGTGGATAACTCTATTTGAGAATAAAAAAAAAAAGTGGGACGGAATTAGCGTACACAACGCTAATAACGATTGGCGGTGTACTGTTGCAAGGCGTACGGACCACTGACATATTTGGACCTTTGCAAGCACTGTAGCCTGCAGGTCGTCTACACACGTGCGACAGCTCGATTTTGCAGCTCACGTGGAAATTGGATCCTCATTAAATTTCCCATTGGAGCCTTTCAACGGTTTTTACACACGTATCGAAAACGTTAAAAAATGTTCCCACGCACACGTGCGAAGAAGCTGAAGATAGTGTTACAACGCGTCCACAAATCAGGGAGATTTCTGCGTGGCAGTACAACTTTTGGCCTCTACCACATGGAATAGCCGCCAAAGCGTGCGACCGTGCCACACGTGTGAAGGGTCAGGCGGGAAGTCGAAAGGCGGCCGTCGCGATCCGAAAATTGCGAAGAATCCGACGGCGCAGTTTAATCGAATCGCACTTTGTCGAAAAAACGGTTTTTCTCCCTCCCTCCCTCCGTACAAATATTATATACAAATTTTCAGTTGGAAGAATATAACAATATTTTTAGATTTGAAGAATCTGAAAACTTACCTACGTGGCGACAATCATAATTGAGAAACGATGTTCACTGGCACGACATAATGGAACGTCGTGCCAGTAAACACTAGAAACAGACGTCTCCGCATGTTTACTGTAGAAATTAATGGTTCTTTTTAGTATTTGCCAAGTCTAAAATTAAATGCAGAAAAGAAGCCGAGGCAGTCTTCCTCTAACTCCTCTCTTCAGCTCCCACACTTGTCTTAGTCACTGAAGGTTGAAGAGGGAGATAGAGTCATGGCTGCATGTGCTATCCAGAGAGAGACAAGCAAATGTTTTAGTAGATTTACTAGAAGGGTGTTTCACAGACCCAAAAAATTGATCTAGGTACCTACAGTCTGTCAAGCTAGCCGGTAGCGGTTAGCTTTATCTTACAAGTTTAGGATCGGTGGTGAGACATATAGGGTTTGATAAATATATAAACTGTTAAGCGTGAACTAATTTATTTAACGCAAACTATAAACGTCGTGCGTGGATACAATTTTGTAAAGTACGGAGTACGGTACGGTTCCGAAACAGATACCGCCATTTTGTTTCGACAGCGAAACAAATATCGCGCATCGATTTATGACAGCTACGATTAAAACCCGGTTTGATCGGACGACCGCGAAGGATGTCGAGATCGCGGAATAGAATTTTGCGGTTTTCGGTCACCGCTACATCAATTAACACACGGCACGGCCACATTGGATAACGCCATCATCGAGGATTACAAAAACGAATCCAGGTATGACATGTGTCGAGTGGTTAGCCATGTCGTACAATGGTCGTACAAAAAGTACTTGTACCTTTTTGTACGACACAGTATTTTGATTGGTGTCGTACTTTAGTAGATAGAGTTTTAGAGAGAGATAGGAAAATTTGGTAGATAGGACCATCTCTCCTAGAGAGCTTCTGTACAAAAGGTCAACTTTGACCCTCTATAACTTACTGCTCAGGGGAGCATATTCAAAGATTCTTTTTGCTATCGACTCAAGGATGTCTTCCCTTCACAAAAGTGAAGGTGGTCAGAGGTTTTTTTGTTGATTTGAGGCAGCTGGTGCCACTGAAGAAGATGAAGAAGCACCGGCAATTGCCATGATAATCAATTGTGCAAACAGGAAACTCTCACAAAATCCCACACACAACCAAATTCACAATGAAGCCCCAAGCAAACCACACACTCCCTAGGTCTGCAAATTTGCCACAATATAAAATATACACCAAAGAAACCACATGCACAATTTCACAAAGTTCTGCCAAAATATCACAATGATCTTATAATTCAAACACACCCAAAAACTGCTTCGCAGTTTTTCCTACACAACAATCCTACTTTTCCTAAAGTAATCTAAGTCTTATATATACAAGTGAGCCTACGGTTGATCACACCGTACTACAACTAGCGTGGTCGATTGGTACACTACTCTTCATTAACAAAATCCCACCGTCGAATGCACATAATTATTTCCACCAATCTGACAGCAGCTAGAAATGAAATAGTACGCCGTTAAAGTTCGTCCGCTGAAATGACGGTACAGTCAATACTTCTCTTCCAAAAATGACGGCGGAATCCGTCCGCTTTCCACGTATTCTTTCATCACCAAAGATGAACCTCCACGTGTAACTTTGGTCGTCAAATGTAATTGTACCTTTTCTTCTAGAACAACCAAACTTGACTTTCTCACGGACCGACACGTGTGCCTGGAGTGCACCAAATCTGTGTACTCCCTTTCGAGTTTACATACTCGTTAAATCATGTCCTCGTCAATTTATCTTCACACAAACTGACTCATATTCAGAACACCTTTCATGCGCAGACTACTATAGCTGCTATGACTCTGCTACGACTGCTATGACTGCTATGATATGTCAGCGCAGCTGTGATATTAGAGCAGCGCAGCTGCGATGTCAGATCAGAGCAGCATAGCAGCACAGCAACAAGTGTAGAGTGCTCAAGGTTTTTAGTTGCGATGTCACACTTAGCGCAGCATGGCAGCATAGCAGCAAGATATAGAGAGAACTCAAGGTTTCCAAAACAACATTTTTCTACCACGGTGGCAGTTATTATTGCTGAAACACAAAAGGGGTCAGGGCCATCCTAGAGGCTTTGTGTGAGCTGCCTACTGTGAGGACCTATGGAGGTCTCTGAGTTGCAAGTTATAGGCCCACCCTCTAGGTTGCCCATCTTTAATGGAACTGACTTCACATATTGGGAGAGTATGATGACTGGAGCTCTATGTGAGAAAAGGTTTTAGCAAATAGTGAGTGGATGACTAAGGCGTCTATCAAGTCTTGGCATCCTTCGAGGGTTTGGAAGAAGCAAATTCACCAGAGATGCAGATCCATCTCCAATAGAGGAGACAAAGGAAGGGGAGGTGGCGGACGAAGGAAAGGAGAAGGAGATGATCACACTGATAGCAACGAGTTCGGGATTCCTATCACCTATTCCGAGGAACGAGGAGAATGATACCTATACCTAGGACTACAACAATATGGCGACAAAGCACTTCATCCTCCACTATCTTACTCAAGGGCTTGCATCTCCTCATTCGGTGGTAGAGAGGGCATTTGATCTTTGGGTGGCTCTCATAGAGATGTACCGAAGTGGTACAATTCGGCAACAACAGTTGGCTGATTAAAAAATTAACGCATATGTATAGAAGGTGGGGAAGATGTTGGATTTTTGTAATGAGTTCGCAACAATTTTCATTGAGTTAGAGAGTGCTGGACAGGTTCAAACTTAAAAGATGAAGGTTAACTGCTTGCTCATGAAGTTACCAGATGAGTTCGAGAACATAGTCAACCGTGTGCAAGACTTGCCAGACTCAAGTTGGATATGGAATTTAGTGGTAGAGATGATTTTTGTTCGGGAGAACACGATCGAGATATGAAGTGGAGGAAAGAGTGGGCAAGCTTTGGCTGTTGGGACCGATTGGAGGAACAACGATTTAAGAAAACCGATCAGAAATTATGGAGAGGGGTGATTTAAGGTATAGGTTGAACTCAGACCGTTCAGAACGTGTGCCAACTGATACAAGAGCTTGAGTAGACCATTGAAGTACTCGTTCGTCAATTGGAAGTAGAAAATTCAAACTTGGACAGGTCGTGAGAGATTGAGTTACTTTTAACAACGCTTGAGTAATGTTTTTAGGTTGTAGAAGGGGTGGAAGATATGTATACGCAATTAAAAAATTAGTCGGTTGACAACAACGGCTTAACATGG
>JBBHKE010000500.1:0-36222 GCA_037447655.1 Zygnema cylindricum | reverse complement strand
AATGTCATTTTGTAGACGTAGGCGATTGCTTATGTCGTTCACGTGTGGGCGTCAACAAATGACAGTTGGCGTCGACAACTGTCCCAGTATGTTAGGAGCTCTTTGCGGCTTACAAATGTCAGCAGTTTGTTCCGAGATCGTTGGCGTCTACAAATGTCACCAGTTTGGGTTTCGCAAGTATTGGCGACGTGTACAGCTGCCACATATTCAAAATAATGAACGCGCAAGTAACGATTGACATAGGCACACTTTGAAAAGTACACCGTAAAATCAGCGCTAAATTCCAAAATAACGTTTCAAAATATAGGTTACATGGGGACACGCCCTTAGGGTATCTTCCGAACGTTACGCTAACAAAATTGCAGTGACCGTGCATAGTTAGGGTATCTTCCGAACGTTACGCTAACAAAATTGCAGTGACCGTGCATAGTTAGGGTATCTTCCGAACGTTACGCTAACAAAATTGCAGTGACCGTGCATAATTAAGGTACCTTCCCATAAATTGAAGAAAAAAAAGTCGTCTTTTTCCTCCAAAATTGAGCCTGCAACGAGAAAACATAACGCCATACAAAACAATGGTGAGAACCACAGTAAAATTTGCGTCATGCTGAAACTTAAAATGTACTTTAATTTGTCTTCTTGATCTTCTCGACTCAATGGCACGTCATTTCAGCACATCTTCAAACTTCACCAGAAATCGACCCGCAAGTTGATTTTATTTGAAGTAACAGATGAGCAACGAATACGAGTACGTTATTGCACGCGTTACAGTTGTTTTAACTTTTTTGCAAGACGGAGAGTACACGCTAAGTTTTGTCCATGCTCGTGACGCGCATGTACGTTAATAAACTACGAGCATGTACGGAAACATATTTGAACTTTTGAAGGGGTTTCAATCGTCCATTTCATTCATGGGTCCTTAGAAAAAGTCTACGTCGTCGTCATCTTTCCCCCCTTCGTGGAATTGGCTTCCCATTGATCAGCTTGCGAATGTCTTATTCCCACATCGTCCTTCAAATATTATTCATAGTTTTACGGGGTATCCCAATGTATTAAAGTATCGACTTTTTTCTGTCGTTTCCCAGATAATTCAGTCCCCAACGAGAAAAAATTCAGTCATACAAAAAAAATACTTTTGCCACAGTATAATGAACGTCAATTAGATACATTGAATGTACTCCATGTTTGTCGTCTTGTGAACTCATTTTGGCGTTTTTTTTCTTTTTCGACCCTCGGGAAAGAGAATCCAACTCGTCAAAAAACTTTATTAGAAATCACCTCGTGAGGTGATTATAGTTAGAGTATCACCCGGACAACGAATGACAAACGATCCACGCACGCGCCACAGGAGTGGGAAAAATTTAGGTTTGAGGGAGAGTATTTTGCTATTTTTCTCCCTGGCCGTCACACGCAAGTACGAAAAAAAAATTGCAAGGTTGTAAGGGTCTCGGACCTCCAGTTTCATTTGTGGGTCCTCTGCAAAATTTCACGTCGTCGTCGCCTCTCCTCTCTCCCTCTCACACTATGGCTTTTATCTCACCTTTTAGAGTGAGACACGATACCAGTGTGTGGAATGAAAGATCTTTGAAAAACAATTATTTTGACTACCTTTATATATTTTTTCATGGCAAGTAGATTGAGAAAAGTCGAAAAAACGAAACCGAAAAACCGTGGCGTAAAATTCTTGAATTAGTGACGTCGACGTCGTCACAAGTGAGTATGACGTCACAATGTCACAAAGCCCTAAGCATCTACAATGTCACAACAAATTAGATTCCTAAAGTTGTTGTTGTTTTTGTAGATGTCAACAATCGTCGTAAGTTTCGTAGTAGTGATCAATCGTCACAATTGTACCCATGTCTACACTTACATATTCCAAAGTTCCGATTTCATTTTCGCACATTGGGACGCTCTTAAGAGTAGTATGGACAATTTTCACCAAAGTCCAAAATACTTCTTTAAAGTATCGAATACATTGGGACACCCTTTACAACTTATCTGCCCTATATCGCAAGTAAATATTCCTCATATGTATCCTTACCTAAATCAAAATATGTAAACGTCCATCTTCTCACATTCTCCAATCCAACTAATTTTAAATTACTAAACGTTAATTGATATTATATTTTTTAATTGACATTATATTTTATACACTTTGCTCAACTAGTTCCGACAAATTTGATGAAACATATTGGTTCCGACAAATTGTATTACACATAGTAATTCAACCGCATTCTTACGTATAAAAACATTAATTTTGAAGTTAATAAACCATTAATTCACAAAGTTGATCTTATATAAAACATTTATCAAGGCATAACATCACACTTATAAGACTCTATACTTTTGGAAACTCATAGAGAATCTTAGCACGGTGCTCAATCTCTCATTAAATCATTATAGAAAAAAAAGCGAAGCACCTATTTCAACCAATGTTCGAAAACACCACATTTTTTTCATTTTCTCCTTGTTCATTGAGAGCGAGGGTTAAGCAGGGAGGCAAGGATAAAGAGAAGAAGAGGAAGGGAGAACAAGAGGAGAATAAGACAGAAAAAGAGAGAGAACGAGAGAAATAAAAGCAAAGGAGGAAAGTATCGAAGAGGAGAAAAAAATGGAAGTGGACAAAAGAAGGAAGAGGAGGAGAGGAAAACGACGGATAACGATAAAGAAGAGAAAAGTAAGCAAAGCAAACAAAAGGGAAGCAAAGCAGAACACAAAACAAAGATCAAAAGAGATTCCATATAGAGTTTCGATAACAAAAAATAGGGTGGGGGAGAGAGATTTTTTTTTTTTTGAAGAGCACGTCTTTGAAAATGGAATTGGTACTATTTTTGTATGGGGTTAAAGAGGTTTGAGGGGGGGAACGCGGGGTTCGGAGAGAGGGAGAGAATTTACGAAAACGTTGCTTTAAACCTTTCGGCGGGGATAAAAAAGAAACTCGTCGTATATACACTATTTAATAAACAAAAAAACGATAAAAGATAGAAAGTTTAAAAAACATTGAGAGGGAGAAAAACAAAGAGAGGAACAAGAAAGATAGGGATGAAGAGTAAAAAAAAAAATGGAAGACGAAAAGAACAAGAGAGAGAAAGATTGAGAGAGGGAGAGAAACATAAAAAAATAAGACGCGAAAATAGGGAAGACAAGAAGAGGGAAGCGCAAAAAATGAACATTAAGATAGAAAAAAAAAATGAGGATAAGCAGAAAACAAAGTGGGTAAAAGACAAAAGAAAGTGAAGACAAGAAAAGTAGAGGAAGTGACGAGGGAAGAGGGATTGAAATGAAGAGGAATGAGGAAGAGGGAACGAATGGAATGGATAAAAGAAATGGAAATGGAAACCATGGACGAGAAGAAAAGGACAAATGAGAGAAAGAGGAAAATGAAAAACAGAGGATAAATATGGAATGGATGGAATGGAAGAGGAAATGGAAATGGAAATAAAATGGAAAACATCACCACAAGATAAAACAAAGAAGGTGAGGAGAAAAAAATAAGAGCAAATAAAAAAGCAGAGGGAGAAAAAAAATGAAGATGAGGACAAAAGGTGGGATGAACATCGTCACAAATAAATCAGAAATAGAAGGTGTGCAAGATAGAGAGAAAAAGGGAGACAAAGACAGAAAATAAAGAGTAAGAGAAAAGAGAGGAGGAGAATTGTATAGAAGAAGAGGAGAAAAAAAAAACGGAAAAAAAACAAGAGGGGTGAAGATGTTTTTCATGACAATACGACCGTGGGTGGCATGCATCAAATACAACTTGTGTCGTCGATAAACACCAAAAAATGGATAACCATTACATATGTACAATATTTGTGACCACAACCGGAGTACAAAGCATATATACCGCAAGAAATTATAAATGAATATGCCCGAAAAAGCAAAACATACCAAACACATAGACAAAGCAAAAAATAAAAGACAAAGCAAGGTCAGGTAAGCAAGGATGGAATTTATTTGCGACAGTAGCCACAAGGCCCTGAAGTCTTTTAATATTCCCTACATGAGTCCAACCAGCAGACAACAACCTTCCTTTAGCTAGACGAAGGAGCCGAGATAGCCGATGTTCCTCTAGGCCAAAGAGGAGGAGAGCTAGACTGTAGAGTCAACGCTCTGACACCAAAAAAACACCAAATCTACACAACACAATTCGTACACCACGGCAAGTAAAACAGAGTATGGAGGGAAACCATCTACACAACACAATTCGTACACCACGGCAAGTAGAACACACTATGGAGGGAAACCATGGAAGCTGGCTTGCGCCAGTTGATTAGGTCAGGACTTGGTACAAGAAAGAATATGGAGCTTAGAGACAATCACTAGCATAAACTATGGGTCTGGAAAAAACCCTAACTCAAAACTAGCCTGTCACTTAATATTTAGGTGAAACCTTAACTATCACAAGGTTCGACAAATCCCAAGAAAAAGGTTACAAAAAAACGACAACTTTCCAATGTTGGATTCCCGTACTTTAATTTCCAACTATTCCTAAAATGCCAAATGCATTTATCCTATGCTCTCGCTAACCGTACAGCCACACTAATTCTTATATGTCTTTGAGCATACACGTTTCTATGTTTAAACGTTGCCAATCTCTAGAGATGGCCGTTGCCGGAACACCTTGGGATGCCTTTCATCTGCACCTCGAGGATAAAAACCCTCCCTAAGCAAAACAAAATAATGTATGAACCTCCGAGGGTTCATGACTCAAGACATCTGTCAAGTTAAGGGCCATTTAAGTTCTTGACATCCGATGCTGTATCGCAGCCTAGTTCCACAATGATTCCACATTGTGTTCCCACTGTGCCGTACGCGAATGTAATACGGTCTTCGATTCGTTCGTACCTTGAGCTGTACGCGCAGTTATGAACCTAGCACGTCACATGTACGTCAATTAGTATAGGGTCGAGTAATAATACTCGTCGACGCCTTACAGTATGACAGCTCTCGTGTATGACCATACGCTTGTAAGTGGCATGCATCAAATACAGTTTGTGTCGCCGATAAACACCAAAAAATGGATAACCATTACATATGATCAGTATTCGTGACCATAATTGGAGTACAAAACATATAGCGCAAGAATTAATAAATGAATTTGCCCAAAAAAGCAGAAATACCAAACACATGGACTAAGCAAAAAATAAAAGACAAAGTAAGGTTAGGTAAATAAGAATGGAATTTCCCACCCCCAGCTCCTTAGCCTGCGGGCGAGCTGGTAAGGACAGCCGGTAGGTCGTGACATTCGTGGCAAAACCACTGTCTAGCTGAGATAGTGTGCAGAGGTGGAACGAAACACTCCATATTGAATCCTGGATTGTAATAGTCACATAGAAGCATTGTTGTTTCGCCATCAGATCGCCGGCATAATTGACACTCAGTGGCCTCGGTAATCGGCATCCGCCACGGGTCCATGCTGTTGGAAAGATCGGGTAGGTAGCAAGGGGCACAATTTTTTGAATTCTCCCGCAAAGTTCGCGTGTCAGCCCCTTGTAGGCTCAATAATCCATTGGAGTCAATTTTGTAATCCTTAAAATGTGAGCTTAAACTTCTGTGTGGAGTGTGTCAAATGTTTGCCGTCGCAAATAAACGCAATCCCCTACCCGAAAGGTTTTTGTTGTGGCCAGTAGCTGCCACTACGAGTTGTTACAAACAGTAAAGAGTCGCGATGTTGGGCAATCTGCAAGTTTTCAAAGGCCATGGGTATTTCCCTAGCAAAAAGCAATGACTCCATGGGTATTTCCCTAGCAAAAAGCAATGCTCCATTGGTCAGTTCTTCTAGAAAAAGAGAATTAGACACAAGAGGCAAAGATAAGCTAGCGGCTTTCTGTACATTTCTACCTAGTAGTGGTTTTCGACCAAACAACAAATAATAGGGGCTACAATTTACAAAGTGTTGAAATTACTAGATTTATATTGTATTTTCTATGTCTAAATAGATCAGTAAAATAGGAAAAGAAAAGGGCACAACCTGCCTCCACCTTCTCTCTCTAGCCACCATACTCGTTGTAGTCACTGAAGGAAAGAGTAATGAAATCACTAGATTTATAGAGTGTTTTCTAGGTCTGAATAGTTTAGTAGAAAAGAAATAAAAAGCGCAGGCAGTCTGCCTCCACCTCTTTTCTCTATCCTCCATACTTGTTATAGTCACGAAAAGAGAGAGAGAGAGAGTAGTGGAGCCATGGCTGCCTCAGCTCCTTAGGCAAGACTAAAGAGTGACTTAAAGTCACTCTCAACAAAATGTTGAGTTTGGCAAGACTCGAATATCCGACCGGCAAAGCGTAACGTAACCGTCAACTCTAACCTGTCTGTCGTAGAATTTAGTTAAGATACATAGGGTTTGAAAACTATTTAAATTGTGATATAGTCTTAAAATTGATTTACTAAATTATGAACGAAGGAACATATAACTAAATATTTAGTGCGTGTTGTTCTATGACTACTGGCACAGGTGGAGCCGCAGCAGTAGTTGTAGATGAAGACATCTTTATTAAAAGAAGCTAATAAAAATCTTACCAAACAACACTTTTCTTGACACTATAAAATCAGACTCACAACTTCAATTACAACAAAATTCAGTATATATTCAAAACACCATGCACACTAACAATTCCCAAAATTGCAGTACAATTGGTTCAGTAAACCATATGATATGAGAGCTGGAAGTTTCCCAAAAACTGCCTTTTAATTTCCCATATTCCCAAAACTAGATACAAAAAAAATTATGAGTCCTAAACTTTATACACTGAGTGAGCACCTACTGCACATTAGCCAATCAGATGACAATACCATGAATAGTAATACTGTATTGTAGTACGATAAAGTACTCTAATGTACTTCTAAAAACCTAATTGCAACTACCCTAAAAAGTAAATAGTGAAACACTATTTGATAAAACACTAAGCAACAAAAACTATTTTTTCAAGTATTTTCAATATGACGCCGTACTCATAATGTTGCTTGTTTAGTTAACATCCGTCAAGTACGTCTAACCCGCTGTGGTGATCTCATACGAATATCTCGAGTGCTTATGGGGCATCTCGTCACCTGTGGTCCCCACTCAAATCTCAACTGTTTACCTGGTAAAATCCAATGTCAAGTATTTGCCCTTCAGAATTTTGTTCCGGGATGTCCGGTTCATTTCCCGTCAGCCCGATCTTCTAAAGTCATCTATTCAATAAGCGACATGTGTCCAGGTCCATTCCACACTTTCTGCGTTATCTAAAATGTCGACGCGTGTCTTATATTACCGTACGAAATCCACTAGAGTAATACTTCATTGTCACACTATTTAAGGTTAGTATTACATCTAACTTATCAAAAAATATTCTAAGTGTTAAGTTTCCCCTCACAACTCTATCTATTGAGGACAAAGCTTTGAAAACAACACTCCCCTAAAGCTTTAGACTCACTATTAACTTAGCCCAATAGCCTTTCTTAACAACACTCCCCTAAAGCTTTAGACTCAGTTATTAACTTAGTCCAATAGCCTTTCTGCAAAAATGTAATTTAGGTGCAGGTAGAGTTTTTGTCAGCATACCTGCAACCATATTTTCATCAGGTAAGTAGCACAATTTTATGACTTTGGCAAGCACTTTTTCTTGTTATTCTGAGACAACTGATGACACTGAAGATGAAGAAGATGCAGCAGTAGTCATCGTATAACAAATCAAAAGAGGAAGCTTCCACAAATATCGATGGCTGAATAGCAACTTTGACAAACTATAACTCTCGAAAATAAGCTCCAATGGTCCTGAAAATTTGGCACAGTTTAGATAACATAAAAAAGAACACACACACAAAATTTCAATGAATTCCGCTTACAGATCTGTGAGATATGCAGAAAACAAATTACATAAAACTGAGTGTACAGTTTTCATATCATTTGTTCCTAATGAATCAAATTCACTAAGTCCTACTTCTATACACCGAAACTACACTAAGCTGTACGGAGGCATTCCAGCCGTACATCTAACATTCTAACACAACAAATACTGTGAGTATACCTGTGTACTGAAGGTATGTCATAAACCACATTCTCAACACTAAACAACTAATTCACTACAGACAAAATTTTGTTCTACCAAATATTTACACCGAAGTTCAGACAACGTAAAGTGATAGAGATCTAGTCACGCCTCGTCAATATTTGTTGGCGGCGGCTGTTAACCGTCCGATTAGAGGATTTGGCACCGTAGAACTGACTTCACAAATTCTCGTGGACCTGCTGAATTTCCGTACGTCCATGGAGGACATACTCAAGCATTTCTCTCAAGTGACGACGCGTGTCACAAGTGTGAATAAACCGTGAACTCCCAACTTCACTGTCACGCTAATTTTGGTAACAACTGAACCGAACTCAACCAAAAATAACTTAAGTGCTGAACAACTCTCTCTCCCTCACAGCTGAGGCAAAGAGAGGACTAAAGCTTTCTAAAAACAACATTTCTCGGACAAAATGCAGTCTGACATCCATGTGCTTACTCTTAAAGTGGTGGCTGGGATAGGAGGCAATGGCAATAGCTGCGTGGTTATCACACCAGATGACTTGAGGACAAGTTTTCATGTGTCCCAATTCATGCAAAAGTGCCTTTACATATTGGATTTCTTTAAGGGCATAGCTTGTTGGCATGTATTCTGACTCCATAGTTGATTGGGCGGTGACCTTCTGAAGTTTGCTGCTCCAACAGCAAGTTCTGTTTTCAATCTGCAAGACAAAACCAGTAGTTGATTTCCAACTAGCCATATCCCCATAACTCGCATTGCTCTAGGTCTGTAGCTTGACTTCTCCTCCTCCAAGGACAAGTTTAAGATTCTTGGTCCTTGCCAGATACCTCAGAACTCTTTTTGGAGCTTCCCAGTCTGCCTTTTTTGAATTTTGCGAACTTCTACTTAAGGCTCCAACAACTGCTGCTACATCACGCCTCGTGCAGTTCATAAAGTAGATAAGACTGCCAACTACTTGTCTGTATGGTTTTGAGGCCATGAAATCCTCCTCCCCTGACTCTAAGCTCTCATCAACTAGAATACTCGAATCATAATCAACTCCTAATTTCTGTCTGTACTCCATAAGAGTGACACATTCTTTGGCCTCTTTCATATCAAATTTTTGGAGAATGGAACCAATAGCCTCCTTTTGAGTTAACATGATCTGTCTCTTATTTCTATCTCTCTCTACTTGTATCCCTAAAATGTATTTGGCCTCACCGAGGTCCTTCATCTCAAATCTGGATCTTAAGGCTCTCTTAATGCGATTTATTTCATCCATAGATTTAGTAATAAACAGCAGATAATCTACATATACAGCAATATAAAGTACACCATCCTCCCTTTGCATAACATACACAGAATGATCTGAACTGATTCTCTTAAATCCTAATTTATTGAAGAACTCATCTAACTTCACGTTCCATTGTCTAGGGGCTTGTTTCAGCCCATACAAAGATCTCATTAATTTAACGACTAGTTTTTTTTTTGCTTTTGCTACATACATTTCTGGTTGTTGCATATAGATAGTTTTTTCCTGCTCTCCATGAATGAAAGTTGTCTTACGTCCATTTGATGAACTTCCATGTTTTCAATTGTAGCTAAACTTAACAAAATTCTAATAGTTCGCAACCTTACCACTGGAGAGAAGGTCTCCTCAATGTCAATTCCTTCTTTCTGATTCTAGACTTTTGCTACAAGTTTGACCTTGAATCTTTCAATGGTGCCATCAGGGTTTAATTTTAGTTTGAAATGCCATTTGCTGCCGATGGCTTTCCGGTCCGGAGGAAGATCAACCAACTCCCACCTTTGAGCTTCCATTATAGACTTAACTTCATCGTTTGCCGCCTCAATCTAGAGGTTTCTTTCGGGTGAAGAGAAGGCTTCCCGGATAGCTTAGGGTTCTTCCGGGTTGGTAGAGTTGGCAAAGTGTGATCCGGATTGTAGACGGTTGTTAGATCTTTTTCCCTCCAGAAATTCTGAGGCTGAGACCGATGGATGTCTGGCGTTCCTTGTTGGTCTTGTGACTTGTTGTTGTTTCTCCTAGACCGGTTCAGCCTGCTCCATATAAGTCTAAAAGGGAACTTGAGGATCCGAAGACATCGGATCTGCAAGAGGATTCTGAGCTGCTGGAAAATAAACTGTTCTCTTTATATCAAAAATGACATACTCTTGTGATTTTTCCTCAACCGATTTTTCTGTCATGCTAAAAAGATATGTTGAAACTTCCTCATCCTTTAAAATCATGTTTCTAAACAAAATTAATCTTTGCCTATTAAAAACATATACTCAGCAGCCTTTTGAATTATCATCATACCCCATAAGAATACTTGGTAAACCTTTTGGTTCCATTTTCCAAGTATTTCGGGATGTGTTCTAAACAAAGCATTTACTTCCAAAAGCTATGAAATGACTAACATCAGCTTTTCTAACTATCCAAAGTTCAAAAGGTGTAGTACTTACCGACCTAGAACCAATTCTATTTTTGATATAAACTGCACAATTAAGCGCTTCGGCCCAGAATTTCAAATCTATATTTTTATCAACTAGCTTAGATCTAGCACTTTCTGTCATGGTTATGTTTAATCTTTATGAAACACCATTCTGCTGAGGGGTGTAAGGAACAGTTAGTTGGCAACTTATACCCTCATCCAACAAAAAATTTTCGAACTCCTTTGACATATACTCTCCTCAATGTCTGATTTGAGTTCCAAAATCGGAACACCATGCAATTTTTCCGCCCAAACTTTGTAGTGTTTGAAGTTTCCAAACACTTCACTCTGCCGCCATTGCAAAAAAATCTGAGTCATATTGGTCATTGAATGTCAAAGACTCATCTTCTTGAGTGACAGATGAAAAAAACAATGAGTTTTTTTGTAACAGCTGACTAGAAAAGCCCTGATTAAACTAACTTTGCTACCAACCTAGCCTAACAAACCTGTCTCATTTGCCTTTTTGAATTAAAAAGAGTACCTGTATCCATGAACTTTTTTCAAACAATAAAAACAAGAAGTAAAAGACTGCCTATTTTGCCCTTGATTAAACTGTTTAAACTGACCCGGATTGAGGTTAAACTGATTCCTTGGCTGATTAAACTGATATCTTTGAGGGTGTGTTTAAAGCCTATACTTGCTTCTCTCCATTAAGCATCTTTGACCTAGACTCCTCCTCTAGAATAATATTAATAGCTAACTGAAGGGTCGAGATAGCTTTATCATGCGTTTTTAGCTCAGCAGATGCATCTTTCATACTGTTAGTAAGACCTCTAATTATCAAAGTAGCTTGCTAAAATTCAGGAAATGTACCACCAACACAAGCATGAGCATCAATGAGAGCTCTAAAGTTATCTGTATACTCGGCCATCGTTCCCCTTGAGTATTTGTAGTCCCATATCTTTCCTGCCAGCAAGAGTTCCTCTTGATCATACGTTTTGTCATAGAAAGCCTTAAGAGATTTCCATATGTCGATTGCCTTTTTCATCTTGATGCAAGACATGATCATGCTTTTCGAGAGACATAGTTTGAGAGTATTTCGAGGCTGTGAGTTCTTCTTCGCCCAAGTTCGATCAGCTTCCTCTAGCGATACGTCTTGAATATCCAGTAAACTTGCATTTTCAAAGTGCGACTCAACCATATCCGCCTAGTAAGCATACTTCTGCCCATTAAATATAGGAATTCTTGAATTCATGCCCGTAACCTGTTGTCTTATGACTATTGGCACATGACTACTGGCACAGGTGGAGTTACAGCATAGTTGTAGATGTAGACATCTTTAGTAACAAAAGCTAACAAAAATCCTACCAAACAACACTTTTCTTGACACTATAAAACAAGACTCACAACTTCAATTACAGCGAAATTCAGTATATATTCAAAACACCATGCACACTGCCAATACCCAAAAATACACTAGAATTGGTTTGGTAAACCATAAGATATGAGAGCTAGAAGTCTCCCAAAAACTACCTTTTAATTTCCCATATTCCCGAAACTGGATACAAAAATAATTCTAAGTCCTAAACTCTATGCACTGAGTGAGTACCTACTGCTCATTAGCCAATCATCACTCACCTAGTGCTCATTAGCCAATCACATGACAGTACCATGAATAGTAATACTGTACTGTAGCACAACAAGGTACTATAATGTATTTCCTAAAACCTAATTGCAAATACCCTAAAAACTAAATTGTGAAACACTATTTGATAAAGCACTAAGCAACAAAAACTATTTCTTCAAGTATTTACAATCTGATGTCGTACTCATAATGGTGCTTGCTTAGTCAGCATCCGTCTAGTACGTCCAACCTGCTGTGGTGATCTCGTACGGATATCTGTAGTGCTTACGAGCATCTCCTTGCCTGTGGTCCCCACTCAAATCTCAACCGATAACCTGATAAAATCCAGCGTCAGGTATTTGCCCTTCAAAATTGTGTTCCCTGAAGTCCGGTTTATTTCCCGTCCGCGCGATCTACCGAAGTGATCCGTTCGAAAGGCGACATGTGTCCAGGTCTATTCCACAATTTCTGCGTTATTTGAAATGTCGACGCGTGTCTTATATGACTGTTCAAAATACACTAGAGCAATACTTCATTGTAACACTATTTAAGGTAAGTATTACATGTTACTCATCCAAAAATATTCTAAGTGTTAAGTCTCCCTTCACAGCTCTATCTATTAAGGACAAAGCTGTGAAAACAATAGTGCAAACTTCATTACGCACGAAACAAATGAATCGGCAATTTGTTTTTACGGTTAACATTCAATGTTGGATTTAATCCTACGACGTATATCGCTGCTGCGATTGGGGAGTGGTCACTTTGGCGTTTGTGGACGTGGTATGAGTTGGCGCCACGTGGAGTGATAACATTTGGTTGTATGAACTATAGGGAGCGTACGGACGTGTGAAAGGTTGACACGCGTCCGCTCAGTGGCCTTGTCGTACACAAACCGTACACAAAAGACATCAGCCATAGTACGATTCTGTAATTTACAGTTATGGGATTGGGTCAGATTATAGTAGATAGGGGTTGTGAGAGGGAAGTAGGACCTAGCATATTTTTAGACAATCACCTCTCCTTTTGAGAGCTTTGTATAAATTGGCATTTTTGCCACCTCATAACTTATCGGCTCGTTTGTCGTTTTGAATGATTTTTTTTGCTACCAACTCAAGGGAGTCTACGCTGCACAAGGGTGCTGTTAGACTATCAATTTGTCCTCTTGGGCAGCAGTGGTTGTGGCTGAATGTGGGCTAGTTAAAAGTTATCTAGAGGCTTCATAAATTCTATAGTCCAATGGAGGACACAAAATTGTAGGTTATGGGCCGATCCTCTAGGGTGCCCACTTTCAATGGATCGGGGTTCATCTATTGGGAAGCCATGGTTATGGGGGCTTTGTGGGAAAAACGATATTTGGGTATTCTCAGTGGACAAGTGAAACGTCCACCTCAGAGAACTCCACAAGGGTTTGGTCGATTAAGGTTTTCTGCAACAACCTCTGTTGCAGCAAAAGAGGCAGATGATGGGGACATCAGTGTGTCTGAAAATGGGAAAGAGAAAGAGATGCCTCTTACTCTAATTAGTCCTATTACCACGACACCGGAGCGGCGATCGTGAAGACCAAGGAGAACGACACCCAAACGTGGGAAGATATCAACATGGTTACCAAGAACTTCATTTTAAGACACCTCACTCAGGCTTTGGCGACTCCATACATTCACATTTACAAGGCTGAGGAGTTGTGGGTGAGTTTGGTGGAAACCTATTTTTGTTGGTACTATTCGAAGCTCCAGTTGGCAAAACAAAAACTAGGGAAATATACTCACAACAGGGGAAAGATATTAGACTATTGTAATGATCTCTCTGGTTTCTATATGGAGATGGAGAGTGTTGGGTGGACAGGTACAATGAAGATGAAAGTTAACACTCTCATCATGAAGTTACCCGACGAGTATGAAAACATAGTGTATCGAGTACAGGAAATGAGTGACATTTCATGGAAGTGGAAGAAAGTGGTCCGGATGATACTTGTGCAAGAGAACACAATTAAGATTAGGAGGGGGGGATAAGGCATCCAAGCTCTAGCTGCACGAAGAAAGCGATGGGGGAAGGATTCGAAGAAACCATTCAAAGGAGAGAGAGATTAGTTTGGAGGACCGAGGCCCCCAAAGGGTCTTTGTCACTCTTGCAAAAAGCTAGGACACTTCATAGCGGATTATGTCAAGCTGTCGGAGTTGAGGCTTCAAGAGAATCGTGGAGGGGGTTCTTCCATAGGGAAGAAGAAGGCACTTGTGGTCACAAAAGTGAAAGGAGAAACCAAGGATTAGTCCTCTGAGGAGGAGGATGAGGAGCTTCTTCTTGACGAGAGTGTGGATGAGAAGGAGATCCTTCGGAAACAGAAGTGTGCTCTCGGAGCAATTCGGGAAGATCCAAAGGAAGGGTGGATCATAAACTCAGGTGCATCCATGCATATGTGTCGTGATAAGCACCTGTTTACAAAGCTAAGAAAGATCCTATGGTACGGATAGAGTATGAGGATGGGAGATGGTTACCATAGATTTAGTGGGGTCGGTAGATCTCAAAGTCTTAATGGAGGGTAAGACTTCTATACTCACATTGTTAGATGTAATCTACATTCCTCAGCTGAGTAAAGATCTTTTTCTACGTCTGTGTTAGATGACAAAGAGTTTGATACCTTCACTAGAAAGAGAATCTTTACAACTAAGTATGGGGATGAAGTCTACTTCACAGGAGATAAGGGTAGCCAAGGAATATTTAGGCTTAACCTGTGTAATGAAAAGAAGAATGCTTACTACGTTGGTGTTCCAAAGTTGATGATTTGGTATAAGCTATTGGAGCATGTGCATTTTGATAGGTTGAGGGAAATGTAAAAGCTTGGTGTAGTAGAAGGCATTTAGTTTGGGGACAATGAAATGGCTGTGTTCAAGGTAAGGCTCACTGACTTCCTTTTCCCAAAGCCGCCATATATAGGGGTAAGAAAGTACTAGATTTGGTCCACACAGATATCTGGGGACCTGCAAAAGTACCTTCGGTCGTAGGGAAGAGGTTTATGTTGACAATAACTGATAACTGGTCTAGATACTCTAGAGTCTACTTCCTAAAAACAAAGTCTGAAACACCAACTTACTTGAAAGAATATAAAGACAGGAGTGAGATATTGCATGGAACCCCCATTAAGAGAACAAAGAGTGATAATGGGGGAGAATATACCTCTAACCAGTTTGAGGATATTTGTGAGATGAGGGAGTTCACACTAGAAAACCGTACCATATAACTTGGAACAAAACGGGTAGCTGAGAGGTTGAACCGAACACTAGGAGATAGTGTATGCAGTATGTTGGCCGACAAGAAAATAGGAAAGAGATTTTGACAGAAGCAGTGAACTGTGCCAACTACATTAAGAATAGAGTCCTAACCTCAACCGTAAAATGAATGACACCTTATGAGAGATGGGTTGGAAGGAAACGAGATATCTCTCACCTTAAAGTATTCGGTAGCCAAGTTTACAGTCTTGACACGGATAGGAAAAACTGAAAACTAGATGCTAAGGGAAAACCTGGATACTGTGTAGGATATGATGAGGATGTCAAATTATATAGAGTCTATGACTTAGCAAAGAAAGATATCATTGTGGTCAAACACCTAGTTATCATAGATGAAGGGAAGTCATTTGATCCCTTCAAGTATACCAAGAAGAAAAGAATCACATTGAGTCCGAAAGTGAGGAGAACTCAGTAGTTATCAAAATAGACATTAGTGAAACAGTGATTGCAAATTCAAGGGAGATCTAAGATACAAAGATCCATCGGAAACCTCACATATTCTTATGGAATTTCGAGGAGATAGAAGAGGAGGAACCAGAACTAGGTTCCATGGATAAGGAAGCCAATGAGAAACAAAGGAGAAATCCAAGACTCTCTCCATTCTGACTTCGGAGTTTGAGGGAGAGAGAAGGAGCAGCAATAGGAAACAAGATAAACATGCAGCTCATAAGGTAACTAAACTATCTCACCTAGATGAGCCTTAGTCATACTCGGAGGCATACAAAAGAAACAGGCCGCTCATAAGGTAACTTAGCTATCTGACCTAGATGAGCCTCAATAATACTCAGAGGCATACAAGAGGAACAGACTGCTCATAAGGAAACTAAGCTTTCTCATCCACATGATCCTCAGTCATACTCGGAGGCAATAAACAGTCTTGAGAATGACAGATGGATTAGAGCCATGAATGAAGAGATGGCCTCCATCATGGAAGCAATACTTGGGAACTAGCAAAAGTCCCCCGGACAAAAAACGTATTGGCTGTAAATGGGTGTTAAACTAAAACTGAACCCAGATAATACCATTCAGAAATATAAGGCTCGATTGGTAGCAAAGGGGTTCACCCAGAAATAGGGGATTTACTTTGAGGAGACTTTTGCTCTAGTTGTTCGGTTCCCATCAGTAAGAATTCTCCTTAGTCTGGCAGCAATGGAAGACATGGAAATACACCAAATGGATATTAAGATTGCCTTTCTTAATGTTGAGTAAGAGGAAGAATTTTTCAGGAGGCAACCAGAAGGGTTCGTGGAGGAAGGAGAATAGAGCAACGTTTGCAGGCTCATAAAGTTCTTATATGGATTGAAGCAGGCTCGCTGACAATGGAATAAGAAACTAGATGAGTTTCTCACCGGTTTGGGATATATCTGGATCAGCTTTGACCATTCTATCTATATGTTTGAAGTTGAGAATGGTGTGATTTTTATTGCAATTTATGTGGATGATCTCTTGGTGTTAAGTTAGTCTTTAGAAAAGATCATTAAGTTAAACAAAGATCTTAGAAGCAGATTTGATATGAAGGAGTTAGGGGAGGCAAGATATAATTTGGGAATCCAAATGGAGAAAGATAGGGGAAAAAGGATTATCAGACTTACTCAAAAAGAAGCAATAGGTAATATAGTCGAGAAATTCCACATGGAAAAGGCAAACAATTGTACCACTCCCATGGACTTGAAGAAAGTAAGTGATGGGAGTGTAAAAGGAGTGATAATCTTACATGATCAGATGAGTCTAGAGTAAAAAGAGTTTATGAAGTCTATTCGTTATAAAGAGGTCGTAGGAAGTTTGATATACTTTATGAACTGTACAACGCTGGACATAGCAGCAGCAATAAGAGTCCTCAATAGGAGTCTTAACGATCATAGGAAGAGAGATTAAGAGGCAACCAAGAGAGTCATGAGATATCTAGTAGGAACTTGAAAGTTATGGTTGCATTTGGGAGTGGAGCACACTGATATCAGTACTTGGAGTGATGCTAGTTATGGGGATGCACCTATGAGAAGATGCATTTATGGGTATGTGTTGTATGTGGGTGAAGGTACTTGCTGTTGGAGCAGTAAGCAACAAAAGGTGGTTGCTCAGTCTACTATGGAGGCTAAGTATATGGCCTCTTGCATTGTTGTGAAAGAGTTGATGTGGGTCAAGTCCTTGTTGAAAGAACTGGGGTACATAAAGGAGGGAGTGCATGAAGTTTTTTGTGATAATCAGGCTGCCATTGCAATTGCAACCAATCCAAAACATCATTTGAAAGCTAAACATATGGACAGAAGATTGAGCTTCTTGAGGGAAAAAGTTGAGAATAAAATTGTAAAACTTGTGTATAGCGATGAAGAAATGGTGGCTAACACGATGACCAAACCTGTGCCCTCTCCCAAGTTAAAATATTGTAGGGAAAAATGTGGATTGAAAGAAAAGTTAATATTAGACTAGAAAATAAAGGGAGTGTTGAAATCAGTAGATTTATATAGTATTATTTGGGTCTGAATAGTTTAGTAGAAAAGAAAGAAAAAACGTAGGCAGTATGCCTCCACCACCTTTCTTTATCCCCCATACTTGTTGTAGTCACTCAAGGAGAGAGAGAGAGAGTTGTGGATACATGGCTACCTCAACTCCTTAGGCAGGACTAAAGGGTGACTTAAAGTCACTCTTGTTATTCTACAACCACAATAGCAAGAGGAGAGCTAGTAGCAGTAGTAGTGGAAACATAGTAGTAGACATCAAAAACATAAGCTATCAAGCACCCTACTCAATAGCCAACTTCAAGATGTAATAAACTACAACTCAATGATCTAGGGAGACTCAAATTGTTCTTTAACAATAGAAAACACAATGTAGAAATAGTTCTTAAAGTTACAGTTCAATTGATCTAGTCAACCATAAGATATTCACTCTACAATTTTTTACAGAAACTGCCTTATATGATTAATATCCCAAGACTTGGATGAGTACAAATTGTCTAAGCCCTAAACTATATACTCACAGTGAGTATCGACTGGTCACAGTAATTTAAGTGACTGTACTACTGTACTGTTCTATGCTAGGACAAGGTACTAAAATTGTACTTTACTATTCAAAGAGTACTTCCAAAACCTAATTTTGCCATTTCTAAAATCTGAATAGTGCGACACTATTTTTAATTGACTAAACTACAAAACCTTGTTTTCAGATATTTACAAATAGAGGACCGTACATTAAATGTTCTTGGTGCTTAGTAAACAGTGGTCAGTATTATCCGGCCGACTGTCGTCGTGTAGTAGAAGCACCTGATTACGTACAAGTGTGCTTCGTCATTTGTGGTCATTTCTGAATCGCGTTTGTCAATTCGATGTCCATCAACGACCCCTAATGGTTGACCGTACCATTCATTCTCAGGTAAGCGGTTTACATTCCGTTTTTCCGGTTCTGTTTATCGGCTTGTTAATCGCCAAAAACGTGTAAGTGGTCATCGGCGCTACTCCGTGAACCCTCCAACACCCTTTCCCTGCCGACGCATGTCCAACTGGTCGTACAGTACACTCCCTTGACCTTTTGTTCCTGTAACGCTATTTGAGGTAAGTATTACACCTTTTTATTTCCTAAAATATTCTAAGTCCTCAATCCCTCCTCACAACTCTATCTACTCACTAAAGATTTCCAAATTTAACACTCTCCTAAATCTTTAGACTCAGTCTCTCACTAAACCCAATAGCCTTTCTACAAAACTGTAATTTAGGAGCAAGAAGGGTTTTGGTTAGAATGTCAGCTACTAATTTCTCATCCGGTAAGTAACTCAATTTTACAACTCTTGCAAGCACATTTTCTCTCACAAAGTGAAGTCTGACATCCACGTGTTTTCTCTTAAAATGGTGACTTTGGGTTAGTAGTAATAACAGTTGCCCCTTGGTTTTTCACACCAAAAAACCTGAGGCCCGGTCTGCATGCATCCAAGTTCTTGCAAAATGGACTTAACGCATAGGATTCTTTGAGTGCAGAAGTTGCCGCCATGTATTCTGACTCCATTGTAGACTGTTCTGTAACCATTTGCTGCTTGCTACTCCAACATCAAGTTCCATCTCCAATCTTTAAGACAAGATTTTGGACTTGGCATATCCCCATAGCCGGCGTCACTCCAAGTCTGTATTTTCACTTCTCCTCCTACAAGTACTAGCTTAAGGTCTCGCGTGCCTTGAAGGTATCTCAAAACTCTTTTTACAGTTCCCAGTGTGCCCTCTTAGGATTCTACAGACTACTGCTTAGGACTCCCACAGCTGCTACAATATCACGTCTTGTAGAGTTCATGAAGTATATGAGACTTCCTTTTGTTGTTTTGAAAGCATTAGTCCCCACTAAGCCTCTTATGTGAGGGGAGTGTCTTCTGGGTACTTAGTTTATTTTGTAGAAGCTGGTTCAATATGTACCTGAATTAGTGTGACAGTGAACAGTGAGAGAGTACAATGTGTATCACATTAACGGGACACGCGTCAGCAAACTAAAAAGAAACACTCCGTAAGACTCGGCTCTACGACTTTGATTCACCGAAAGACAGAGGTGTCACACAAAGTTTCATCTTGGATGAAACTCCTCAAAGATGGACGGCATAGATTTGCAGCCGACGGACGCTGGTTAGCCGCGACCACGTTTATGATTATCAAACGTGTTTTTGTAAAGTATAGTGTGACATAATATATGCCTGTTTTGTACATAGACGTGTTTTGTTAGATTAAGGGCCCATTTTAGATTCATTCTATATAACATACTTTGAAATATTCAGGTATCCTCCTTAGCTCTGGTAGATATTATTGATGTATGGCTGATATGCCTTCTTACCTTGATTAGGATAGTGAGTGGCTATTAGTCTTCAGAAATATAGATCTTTTTGGTATAAGTGTAGGACTTAACCATTTCAGAAGTTAGGAACTTGTTGTATCAAATTATGCTTTAACATTTTGATATCTTTGACTCAAAGTTTCTCTCAGATCTGTTTGCAAATTTTTGTGTAAATTTGCACTTGTGTTCCTCTTTGTAATATCTGCATTATGTCAGACTTTAAGGCCATTTGGTTGCCTAATTTGTCTTTGGCTATGTTCCAAAGTTGTATGTTTTTTTGATCACCTGTGAGAGCTTCTTGCTTGTTTTAACTCTGTGATGACTACTCCTGCCTCATCTTCATCTTGAGTGGGTGTAGTATCCACAGAACATCTTCATCTTCAGTGGGTGTAATATCCACAAATCAACAGGTTACGGGCCGGCCCTCACGGATACCAGTTTTTGATGGAAGAAAATACCTTTATTGGTATGATTTGGTAATGTTGAATAGAGGTAATTAATAATTCACTTCTATAGTTTAGTTAGAATGTAAAGAGAGAGAAAGAGAGAACTAAAGGCACGCAATGGCTGCCGCGTCATTTAGGAGGGAGAATGAAATATAAGGTATTTTACTATTTGTAGCAAAATACTGTATTTAGCCGGATTTAAACCGGGGTCTACAGAACACTATTTAGACCTTAGCCTTATCCATAAAGGCACTAGAAAAACGATATACGTATTTCGTGTCACGCATATTTATCTATTTGTTAAACGTGCTAATTTGCAGCAGGCTAACGAAAACAAGCATTAATCAATTCATGCATGGAAGCGAATCGAAACCGCATTAATACAAATGATCAGACGGCCACAATTGCAGCCGCCATTGCAATAAACTTTCAGCGGCCTTTGGAGATAGCGTCACGCGATGCCACGTGGCACCATACTATTGGATATCGGAGAAGATGGGAGGAGGAACCATGGCTCCCGTTTTGACAGACGTCACTTTAAAAGCCATGTCGTACAATGGCCGTACAATAAGTACATCGCCTAATCTACCTTCTTGTACTATATAGTGTTTCTATTCGACTAGGGTTTAGTAGTAGGCTGTCGTAAGTAGGCAGACTAGGACTTAGTGAAATTTAGGTACCCCTCTCTAAGAGAGCTTGTACCTATAAAGGTCATCTTTGACCAAACCATAACTTACTGCTCAGGGGAGCAAATTCACTGATTCTTTTTGAGTTTGACTCAAGGGAGTCTTGTCCTAACAGGGGTGAGAGTGGTCAAAATATTTGTGTGCTTGGGCGGCGCTTATTCAGCGGGAAATAAGAAAGGGAAAATATAATCCTAGAAGCTTTACATAGGCTGCTCATTCCATGGGTCAACGGAGACCACAACATTGCATGTTATAGGCCCACCCTCTAGGGTGCCTATATTTGATGGATCACACTTTCTTTATTGGGAAATGATGATGGAGGGAGAACTATTTGAGAAGCATCTATGGGGCATAGTGTCTGGACAAATTTGATGCCCACCTCCACTTGGGTTTGGAGGAACACGTTTTTTTTTGCACCTTCGCCTCTACAGTAGGTAGAACAGCTGCCACCATCACTGAGGATGAAAACGAGGAAGAAGAGGAGATTGTCATGGAAGGAGAAATGGGAGGATTTGCAACTCAAGTGACACCGTTGCCGAAGGCGATACCGGCAGCAGCACCACTAGCAACGACGACAAGGGTTCAGATCGAAAGATCGGAGTATGAAAAGTGGAACTTCAAAGACAAGGTTGCTAAGCTCTTATTTCTTAAAAGTGTAGCAAAGAGCATTGCCATTTCCATTATGGACGTCAAATCTTCATCTCAGATTTGGATATCACTAGTTAACAAATATAAGAGTGGATCATTGCAGCAACAACAGTTGGCAAAAAACAAGATTGCAACTTATACTTATAAGGGAGGAAACATGAATAATTATTGCAATGATTTAGGAGCATTATTTAGAGAGCTAGAGAGTGCAGGTAACTCATGGTCTGAGAGACAAAGAGTGAACACATTAATGATGAAACTACCTGAAGAGTATGAGAATATCATTAACCGATTGCAGGATAAAATAGATAGCAATTGGAATTGGGATGACACAGTGGGAATGATTTTAGTGAAAGAAAGCACCATAGAGCTTAGGAGAGGGAGTCCAAGTGTTCAAGCATTGTCTACTGGAGCTGATTGGCGAAAGCGTGATGAGGAGAGAGAAAAAGATCCTTATCAAAACTTTGGAGGAAGAGGACAAGGAGGTGGCAGATTTGATAGACAGGGGAGAGGAACTTCTCGAGGAGGATTATGTCACTTCTACAAGAAACCGGGACATAATATGGGAGATTGTGGCAAACTTGCAGATCTTCGACTAAAAGATGGGCAAGGGAACTCAAGAAATGGAGAAAAGAAAAAGGCTTTTCTAACTCAAGTTCATGATGAGCAAGAGAACAAAGAAACCGAACAGGATGAGGAGCCTGAGGAGCTTGAGGAGCTTCTTCTTAATTCGAAAAACACTGAAAAGCATGTTGACATTCCACGGAGACAAAAGTGTGCTTTCGGAGGTAAGAGAAATCCACCTTAAGATGGGTGGATCATAGACTCAAGGGTGTCAATGCATATGTGCAAAGATAAAAGGTGGTTCACTAAACTGAGAAAGATCCCAACAGTTGAAATAGAGAACGGAGATGGTAGAGTAAAAACCACAAGTCTTGTTGGAACTGTTGACTTGAAGGTTCTAGTTAATGAAAAGGCCTCAACTGTAACACTCTCAGACGTTCTTTATAATCCATAGCTTAGTAAGAACTTGGTCTCAACAGCTGTCCTAGATGAAAAGGAGTTTGAAACATAAACTAGGAAAGAAATCTTCACAGCAAGCTTTGATAATGAGGTTTATTTCATAGCTGAGAAGGGCAGACAAGGAATGTTCAGAATTGTGCTTTGCAATGAAAAGAGTGTTCTCTACTCGTGTGCAAGTGAGATGATGCTTTGGCACAAAAAGGTTGGGGCATGAGCATCTAGATAGATTAATGAAAATGAAGAAAAAGGGAATAGTGGAGGGTATTACTTTTGAGGATGATGAGACCTTTGATGATTGCAGTGGATGTGCCTAAGGGAAGATTCATAGACTTCCGTTTCCAAAGGCAACCACATATAGGAGAGAGAAAGTATTGGATCTAATTCACACTGATGTTTGGGGACCTGCTAGATATACTTCACATGGGGGGAAGAGATGGATGTTAACTATCACAGATGATTGGTCTAGATACACGAAGGTATACTTTCTTAGACATAAGTCAGAGGTATTGAGATGTTTCAAAGAGTATAAAGTATGGAGTGAAAAACTACACGAAACCTCAATAAAAGAGATAAGAAGTGATAATGGGAAAGAATACACCTCAAGGGAATTTGAAGAATATCTTATAGAAGAAAGAATTCATCATGAGAAAACTGTTCCGTATAATCCGGAACAAAATGGAGTAGCAGAAAGAGTGAATAGAACTTTAGGAGATTTGACCAGAAGTATGTTAACTGATAAGAGGATAGGGTTGCATTTTTGGGCAGAGTCTATGAACTATGCTAATTTCATCAAAAATAGAGTTCTAACTTCAGCAAATAAGGAGGAAATTCCGTGTGAGAGGTGAACAGGAAGAAAGCCTGGTTTGTCTAGTTTGAGAGTGTTCGGAAGTCAAGTCTACAGTTTGGATTCCGATAAGACTAAATGGAAGTTAGAGGGGAGAGGGAAGCCATGATATCATATAGGATATGATGAGAGCACAAAAGGATTCCGAGTGTATGACTTGAAAAGAAAGTTATAATTTTGGTGAAACACATAGTGGTGATGAATGAAAATAAGTCCATTGATCCATTCAAATATAATAAGGAATTCAAAATCAGATTTGAAACGGATCAGTTTTTTGACTTTGATTTTGAAAATGAAGAGAAGGAAGAGGGAGAAAAAGAAATATATGCAGATCTACCAAAGGAGAAGGAGGAAAAGACAACATCCGAGGCAATGTCACAATACGAAGTGGAACCGAAGAGGAACTTGATGAGACACCGGAATTGGAAGATAGGGGAGCTAAAAATCTCCCTAAACAAAACCTAAGGATGCCTTCCATACCGGCGTCCGATTTTGAAGGGGGAAAAAGAAGTAGTAAATGACTTCAAGAAAGACAAGTTAATAACCAACTCATAAAGATGTCTCACCCAGATGAACCTCAAACATACTTAGAGGCCATAAACACTCCAGAAAGTAGCCGGTGGATCACAGCTATAAATGAAAAAATGGCCTCTATCATGGAAGCCAATACATGGGAGTTGGTAGATTGTCTACCAGACCGAAAACCGATCGGATGTAAGTGGGTTTTTAAACTTAAATTAAACCCGGATAATACCATTGAGAGGTACAGAGCTAGGTTAGTTGCAAAACGATATACTCAGAAAGAGGGGATAGACAATGAAAAAACCTTTGCACCTCTTGTCAGATTTCCTTTTGTTAGAATCCTTTAAAGTATAGCCGCAATGGAGGATATGGAAATCCACCAAATGGATATTAAAACGACCCTTTTGCACGGAGAGTTGGAAGAATAAATTTTTATGAGGCAACCGGAAGGATTCGTGGAAAGTGGGGAAGAAAACAAAGTTTGCAAACTGATAAAATCACTCTATGTGCTTAAGCAAGCCCCGCGACAGTGGAATATAAAGCTCGTCGATTTTTTGACCAATTTGGGGTATATCAGAACTAGTTCAGATCACTCCATATATTTATTTGAGGATGAGGATGGAGTGATATATATTGCTATTTATGTGGATGATTTGCTTGTCTTAAGCAAGTCCTTAGATAAAATTAACAAACTGAAACGGGATCTTAGAAACAGCTTTGACATGAAAGATCTCGGCGAAGCAAAGTACATTTTAGGTATTCAAATGGAGAGAGATAGAGGGAATAGAATTATAAGACTCACTCAAAAAGAAGCAATCGGTAATATGCTAGAAAAATTTCAAATGGAGAAAGCAAACGGATGTACTACTCCCATGGATTTGAAAAAAGTGAGTGAGGGGAGTGAAGAGGGAGGAATATTGATCATTAATGATGAGATGGATGAGATAGATAGAAAATTTATGGAAAATATCCCTTATCGGCAGATTATAGGGAGTTTAATTTATTTTATGAACTGTACCCGTCCGGATATAGCTGCAGCTGTAGGTGTCCTTAGTAGAAATCTAAACGAACCAAAAAAGAGAGACTGGGAGGCTGCCAAAAGGGTGATGAGGTATCTGGTGGGGACAAAGGAATTGTGGTTGCATTTGGGAGAGGAGCACACTGACATCACAACCTAGAGTGATGCCAGTTATGGAGATGTGCCTTTAAGGCGGTGTACGACTGGATATGTGTTGCAAATTGGATCTGGTGCATGTTGTTGGAGTAGCAAGCAACAGAAAGTAGTTGCTCAGTCCACTATGGAGGCTGAATACATGCTTCTTGTGCTGCTACCAAAGAATTAATGTGGGTGAAATCTCTTTTGAAGAATTTGGGTTCATGAAGACAAGAACTTAGAATGTTTTTTGTGATAATCAAACTGTTGTCTCTATTGCAGCTAATCCAAAACATCACTTCAAAGCTAAGCATATGGATATTAGACTAAGCTTTCTCAGAGAGAAGGTTGAAAATAAAATCATTAAACTCGTTCATAAAACTGATAAAGAAATGATTGCAGACATGAAGACAAAATTAGTACCTTCCCCTAAGTTGATTTATTGTAGAGAAAGCTGTGGATTAAAATTGAAAAGTGATGAAGAATTAAGGGGAGTGTTGAAAAGAGGTAACTAATAGTTCACTTCTATAGTTTAGTTAGAATGTAAAGAGAGAGAAAGAGAGAACTAAAGCACGCCATGGCTGCCGCGTCATTTAGGAGGGAGAATGAAATAGAAAGTATTTTACTATTTGTAGCAAAATACTGTCATTAGCCGGATTTGAACCGGGGTCTACAGAACACTACTTAGACCTTAGCCTTATCCATTAAGTCACTAACAAAACGATATACGAATTTCGTTTCACGCATATTCATCTATTTGTTAAACGCGCTAATTTGCAGCAGGCTAACGAAAACAAGCATTAATCAATTCATGCATGGAAGCGAATCGAAACCGCATAAATACAAATGATCGGACGGCCACAATTGCAGCCGCCACCCGCAATAAACTTTCAACGGCCTTTGGAGATAGCGTCACGCGATGCCACGTGGCACCATACTATTGGATATCGGAGAAGATGGGAGGAGGAACCATGGCTCCCGTTTTGACAGGCGTCACTTTGAAAGCCATGTCGTACAATGACCGTACAATAAGTACATCGCCTAATCTACCTTCTTGTACTATATAGTGTTTCTATTCGACTAGGGTTTAGTAGTAGGCTGTCGTAAGTAGGAAGACCAGGACTTAGTGAAATTTAGGTACCTCTCTCTAAGAGAGTTTGTAACTATAAAGGTCATCTTTGACCAACGATAACTTACTGCTCAGGGGAGCAAATTCACTGATTCTTTTTGCGTTTGACTCAGGGGAGTCTTCTCCTCACAGGGTGAGAGTGGTCAAAATATTTGTGTGCCTGGGCAGCGCTTACTCAGCGGGAAAGAAGAAGGGGAAAATATTATCCTAGAGGCTTTACATAGGCTGCTCATTCTTTGGGTCAATGGAGACCACAGAATTGCAGGTAAAGTCCTATTTTACTCAAGTTAAACAGTTTAATGTAGTTGATGGCAGTCTTGCTGAAATTGATGCATCCTATGGTAGGGAAAAGTCACCAGGCTTTGAATCTCCTAAAGTTTATAATATCAAAGGCTTTACTTATGTCACATATTAAGAGGAAAAATGCATTAGAAATTTGGACTTCACTGAAAACAATATACTTGAAGGCTAATGCGCAACATGAGATTATTACAGTTGGGAATATTTGGGACTATAGGTATGCAGGTGGTAGTATGGCAAAATATTGTAATGGACTTCGGTTGTTTTTGATAGAGAATGCATGTTCAAAGGGTAACTTCTCCCTTTACCATCAGGCTATGATTCTTATGCGAGGTCTTTCAAAGAATATAAAGGAGCCTCAACAATTTAAAAAAAAATGGATAAGTCATTCTGGAATCTAGCAATTTCTATAGATCTATTGCTAGAGGAAGAGTCAACGGTTATAGCTTTTAATCCATGAAAGTCTTTTGTAGCTTTTAATGCTTAGTATCAAGGAAACAAATCTCAGGGTTATCAAGGTTTTTAATCTTACAACAAGTGTGTCTATTATTATAGTCAAAGAGGTCTGTACAAACAGTGTCCTAAGTTTCTGAAAGCTGTTCAGACAGGTGTGTTTAAAAATGGATGGAAGCCAAAAAGGAACTAAACACCACAAAAGCCACCTTTTACACCACCGCCACCCCCCTTCCAAAACTGAGGCATTTTAAGCTGACACAACCAAAGCCAAAATTGGTCAACAAGGAAATGCGCCAGAGGTTGTCAATTTTCCAAAAACTGACGACAAAGAATTCTTCCCTTTGTTGAAATTTAAGCATTTTCTAGGTCTAGAGATTATAAAATAAAAGCCGAAAGAGGAGACACTGACAACTTGCCTCTAACTCTTCACTCAAGTCCCCACACTTTTCGTAGTCACTGAAGACTTGAGGAGGAGTTAGATCCATGGCTTTTTGTTGATAGCCATTTCTAGCAATGGATTCACCCTAGGAAGCACCACAGACTACCCTAAAAACAACGTACTTTGGATACACACAGAATTCAACAAAATTAACAAAACAAGCTGAAACTACATTTACAGATATTATCTAGGATATAAAATGACCTCACAAAGTTTTAGACAAAAATAATAAACAGATTGATCACATCATCTAGTCAAAGTTGCAGAAAAACAGTCTGCCAAAACTTTGATCAGACGGACTAAACTTCACAATGAAGTAAAACACAGACCAGGAACACAATAGACCTTAAAATCTGTGATAATATTAAAAATATAAATAGGAACAAACATGCAGAATTTCAGATAATTCCGCTGGCAGATTTGAGAGTAATCCTCAGATAAAATTACCAAAAATAACCATAAACAGTTTTTGGTCCAAAAAGTTCCTATGTCCTAAAATGACGAAGTCCTACAAATATATACAAGAGCTTACTGCTGAATGTACGGAGGCATATCAGTGGTACGCTATCTACCAGCTACCTCTATTAATGTAGGTATACCTGAATACTTCAAGGTATGTCAAAGTGAGTAAATCTTCACTAATAATTTAATTCACAAAAAGACACATCAATGTTTAACCAAATATTTACATCGACGCTACCGTAAAATCCGCGTACTGAGTATCAACTTGATTAGTCACTTGAGGACGAAACCACGTCATGAACCGACATCACATACGTACGGTCCACTTGATACCACATTATCAAAATACAATCCTTTGGAAATATCGGCGGACGCCGTCCGCCCTCCAAATGTACCACGGACCGCTTGCCGAAATTAAACCGTACCGAACTTGCGTCCTACGCAATAAATACGCCTCTCGCAAATAAAGTACACTTGTCCAAATAAGACGCTTCGTACCGGCGGCGTACATATTCAACATATCGTAAATTTCACATCGGATCGCTTCGCGATCCGCCGTCCATTTGTAAACGTATTACGAGCCACTCAATTAATCCCTTTAACTTACTCCCCCAATCCACAAATCCATTCGAACCTCCATTTGTACCACCACAATATTTCTGGTAATAATCTACGCACGAACCGTCGCGTGCGCACAAAATGTGGCGGAAGTACGAAACTAACATTTCAAAAACAACATGGCTACCTAGGCTGTTCAAAGAAGACACGAAGGGAAATCTTGATAAAGTTACCTAAATTGAATAACGGACCCGAGATTTGATCCGGGTACCTGCAGTTCGCCAAATTAGCCAGTAGCCTTAACCTATAAGTTTAGGATCAGTGGTAGGATATAATAGGCTTGATAAATATTTATTTTATAACACGTGACTAGTTAAATTAACAGGATATAGATACGTAATGCATAGATACAATTTTAGTACGTTTTTAATGTATTTTATAAAACGGATACCTCGCATTTGTTGCAAACACGAAACAAATACTGCTCGTATATTTTCAACGGCTATAGTTGTATCCAATTTTGATCGGACGCCCACGATAGATGCCGCGATCACGGAATATGTACTTTTGGCATTTTACTGTCATCGCCACGTCATGTGACACGTGGCGCGACAACGTTGGATTGCGGCAACTCTGGAGATTACGGGAACAAATCCGGATATGACATGTGTCGACATTTCGGCCATGTCGTACGATGGTTGTACAGAAAGTACACCGGCACATGTACTTTTTTGAACGACACACTAACTTGATTGGTGCCGTACGTCAGTAGATAGAGTTTAAGAGAGAGAGAGGACTTAGAAAATTTAGGAGGTAGCAGCCTCTCTCCGAGAGAGCTTTTGTAGAAAGGGTTATCTTTGACCATTCATAACTATTAATTTACTTGACCATTTTTAGTGATTCTTTTTGCTGCAGACTCAAGGGAGTCCACGCTACACAAGGGTGTAGTTGGTCAGAGTTTTTGCCTGCCAGGGTGGCTGCATTTCTAAGGGAAATTCAAAGTGGGTGAATGTGTCGAAAACTCATATTCTAACTTTGCATTCTTTGGTGGAACTGAGCACACATAAAGTCTTATTTCATAGAGAGTGAAATTATAATGGGTTTTTGATTCTCAAGGGGTTAATCATTTGGGTTTATATCAACTTGGAGTCGGCACTATCTAGATTAGCTTCTTTTGGATCTGCAATTTTTGTGGGCAATGGAGCACACAGAGTTTCAGGTTATGGGCCCACCATCTAGGGTGCCTATGTTTCATGGATTAGACTTTACTTATTGGGAGTTTATCATGGAGGAATTGCTTTTCAAAAAGCACTTATGGGGAATTGTTTCGGGACAAGTGAGGTCTCCGCCACCTGGCTTTGGTGGAGGTCACTATAGAGATTCATCTGAGGCTTCACAAAAAACCAACTGGATTTGAAATGCGACGGAAGATGAAGGGAAAACCATTGCCATGGAAGGGGAAAAATGGGAGAACTGAAAAGGGACACCTATGGTGAGAAGAGCTAGGATCTCAGCTATTGTACCACTTGTAAGGATTAAAACTAAAAAAAATGACAGAAAAAATATGTGAATACAAAAACAGTATAGCAAAGCATCTCATACTTAGAAACTTGTCTAAGTCTATGGGTATCACTCTTATAAACTTAACAAAGTCTTCAAAGATATGGAAAGCACTAAGTCACATTTATAAGAGTGACACTATTCAGAGGCAACAATTAGTAAAACAAGAAATAGATGCCTATGTTTATAAATGCGGTAGCATGATAGAGTTTTGCAATGATATTTCTGCGCTATATGTTGAGCTTGCTAGTGCGAGATATGTAGAATCTGAGGTGAGGAAGATTAAAACACTAGTCATGAAACTCCCAAATGAGTACGAAAGCATCACTTATCGTATGCTGGCAATCGATGGCTCCTCATGGACTTGGAGCTTTACCATGGGGATAATTCTTGTGAGGGAAAGCACTTTGGAGCTTCGTATGGGAAGTGATAGAGTAAATGCATTTATAGCTGGTGGTGATTGGCGGGAGCGTGATGAGAGGAACAGCGGTGACGAGCGGAAGTGTGATGAGAGGAAGAAAGACAAAGGTAAACCTTATCGGAACTTTGGTAGAAAGAGAGGGAGAGGGAAAAAAACGAGAGCTTTGAAAAAGGGGGTTTGCTTCTTTTGTAGGGAACCGGGTCATTATATAGAGGAATGACCTTGTTTGGAAAAACTTAGAAGTTGGAATGTGGATGAGGAGGAAGAAAGGGAAGAGGAGAAAAGGGATGAAGATATGTTGGAGCTTCTCCGCATCGGTAGTATAGGGAAGAGCGAAAAACACACAGAAATTCCACGTAAGCAACAATGTGCTTTTGGAGGTATAAGGGAAGCAAAGAGAGAGGAGATACTTGAGGGATTTCAAAATATTGAGGATAGTTTGATAGATATTTTGGAAATAGAAGATTGGTCGGAAAGGGAGTTTTCAACGGATTCCGAGGAAAACGAAGAATTAATTATAGAGGGGGATTTAAAAGATAGGGGAGAAGAGGAATATTTAATGAAAGGTTTAGGGGATGATAAATATTTATTGGGAATAAAATAAGAAAGTGATAGTGGAAAGATTTCCATGGGAGGGAGTAAGGAAAGTTCAGAAAATGGGGTGAGAATCATGGATAAAAATATGAGTTCGGAAGATGTAGATTTTACGAGGAACTTAGTGGGGACTCTTGATTTAAGGATAAATTTGGGGGGTAATGGTTTTGACATCACTAATGGGAGTGATGCCCTCTATAAAGGTGTGCCTGTAAAAGGGTTAGGATCTGAATATGTGTTGCAAATTGGGGATGGGGCTGACTTTTGGAAATGCAAAAGGGAAAGTGGATTTTGGTTGGATGAAAAGGGGAGGTGGATAAAAGCTTTGCTCGGATTTATGAAAAGTGGCATGCAAAATGAAATATAGGATAGACAAGATGAAATTATTTTTGGTCATCAAATACACTTTCTTAAATATAAAGGTATTCGCATGAAGCTTCATGAAGGAAATGGAAAAAGGAAAGGAAAATATATATAAATGTATTTTTTGTTTTTGAAGGGAGTTGAAAGTAAAGTAGAATAGAAAATAACGGGAGTGTTGAAATTTAAGTATTTTCTAAGTCTAGAGATTGTAAAATAAAAGCTGAAAGAGGAGACTCTGACTGCTTGCCTCTAACTCTTCACTCAAGTCCCCACACTTGTCGTAGTCACTGAAGACTTGAGGAGGAGTTAGATCCATGGCAGCCTAGGCTTTTCAAAGAGGACACGAAATCAAATCTTGATAAAGTTACCTAGATTGAATAACGGACCCAAGATTTGATCCAGGTACTTGCAGTTCGCCAAATTAGCCAGTAGCCTTAACCTATAAGTTTAGGATTAGTGGTAGGATATAATAGGTTTGATAAATATTTATTTTGTAACAAATAGACTAGTTAAATTAACGCGATATAGATACGTAATGCATAGATACAATTTTAGTACGTTTTTAATATATTATATAAAACGGATACCTCGCATTTGTTTCGAACACGAAACAAATACCGCTCGTATATTTTCAACGGCTATAGTTGTATCCAATTTTGATTGGACGCCCACGATAGATGCCGCGATCACGGAATATGTACTTTTGGCATTTTACTGTCATCGCCACGACATGTGACACGTGGCGCGACAACGTTGGATTGCGGCAACTCTGGAGATTACGGGAAACAAATCCGGATATGACATGTGTCGACATTTTGGCATGTCGTACGATGGTTGTACAGAAAGTACACCGGCACATGTACTTTTTTGAACGACACACTAACTTGATTGGTGCCGTACGTTAGTAGATAGAGTTTAAGAGAGAGAGAGGACTTAGAAAATTTAGGAGGTAGCAGCCTCTCTCCGAGAGAGCTTTTGTAGAAAGGGTTATCTTTGACCATTCATAACTATTAATTTACTTGACCATTTTTAGTGATTCTTTTTGCTGCAGACTCAAGGGAGTCCATGCTACACAGGGGTGTAGTCGGTCAGAGTTTTTGCCTGCTAGGGTGGCTGTATTTCTAAGGGAAAGTCAAAGTGGGTGAATGTGTCCAAAACTCATATTCTAACTTTGCATTCTGTGGTGGAACTGAGCACACATAAAGTCTTATTTCACAGGGGTGAAGCTATAATGGTATTCTGATTGTTAAGGGGTTAGTCATTTGGGTTTATATCAATTTGGAGTCGGCACTATCTAAATTAGCTTCTTTTGGATCTGCGATTTTTGTGGGCAATGGAGCACACAAAGTTTCACTTGCAAAACTGATGCTGGGAGATAAGGACCTCGAATGGATCATGAACTCCGGAAGCTCTTCTCATATGTGTTGGAACAAGGCTTCCTTCATTGATCTGCAAGTTATCGCAACTAGATAGATTTACTATGTTTTTGGTGCCATAGTTTAAGCTAAAGCCCAAGGGACTGCCATCCTTTTGTGTGAAAGAGATGGACACGCAGTCCCTTGAACCCTTTGTGATGTGTTGTATATCCCTCGGTTTAAAAAAAAATTGTTTTCTACATCAGTTGCATAAAGTAGAGGCTTTGAAATACTTAAGAAGCAAAAAAAGAAAATAGTCAACAAAGAGGGAAGTATAACTGTAATGGGAACTAGAGGCCCTAACAATTTGTACCGGATGGACCTGGTGAATACAATTTCTTTTGCTTATTCCAGTGTCTTATTTGATATTTATTATGGCATAAGAGATACGGTCATGTTCATAACGACAGGCTCGAGAAGATGGTAAAGAATTATTTGGGAGAAGGAGTTAAACTTGGTCAGCAACAGTCGAATATTTGTGATGGTTGTGCTCTGGGTAAGCTTTATAAACTTCCCTTACCTCAAACTGTAGATTTTAGAGCAACTAATCTCTTGGAGCTTATTCATTCAGATGTGCAAGGACCCTCCAAAATACCATCTTTGGTTGGCAACAAATACTTTGTTACATTCACAAATGATTTCTGTAGATTCAGCCGAATCTATTTCATGAAGGAGAAAAAGGAGGCTTTCACTCACTTTCAACACTTTCCGATCTGGGAAGAAATGCTCCACGACAAATCATTTCTTTCTCTAAGATCTAATAACGGAGGTGAATATACTTCAAATGAGTTGGTTGGTTATTTAAAAGAAAATGGTAAATCTCATCAGTTTACTGTTCCATATACCCTTGAGCAGAATGAAGTCTCAGAAAGGCTGAATAGAGCCTTAACAAAGAGTGTTAAATCTATGATGGCAGATAAGAGAGTAGACACTAAATTTTGGGCAGCACCCTATCAAACTGCAGCCGATATTAGGAACAAATTAGAAACTATATCTGATCAAGGAAAGACACCTTATAAAGTGTGGACTAGCAAAAAACCAAATGTCAGTCACTTCAGAGTTTTTGCTAGCAAGTGTTTTGTACTAGATAACTTACCAAACCTGGAAACTGAGTCCAAAGTCTAAACCTCGAATCCTCATGGGATATGATGATGAATCTGTAAAATACACAGTTTATTGCCCTCAGAAAAATACCATCCAAATCGAAAGAAATATTCAGGTGAAGGATTAGAGTGAGTTAATACATGTATTTAGTATTGATGAGAGTGAGAAGAAAGAAAGACTGCAAGAATATGTCATTTTGGATCAGATTCCTTTTCAGTCGTCTACAGGTTCTACTTCTCCTCCTCTTGGAGCGCAAAATATTGAAGCACCATCAGCCGCTGAACAGCAAAGAGCGACTTACACTAATCTTCCTCAACCCCAACATCGAAGTCGCGATCCAATAGTTCCAACCTCAGATTTTCCGAGGGGAAGAAGACAAAGTTCTTGCTTGAGGGGAGAACAAGTTCAATATGTTTTTTCTGCATGCACCATGGAGCCTCTTACCATTCAGGAAGCATTTTCTGTTCTTGAAAACGATCACTGGATTGCAGCTGCAAATGATGAGATGAGGTCGATTATGGAAGCTCAAACGTGGGAGCTTGTGGAGCTTCCACCAGATCGGAAAGCAAATGGTTGCAAGTGGGTCTACAAAGTGAAGCTCAACCCACACAACACTATTGAAAGGTATAAAGCTCGTCTGGTTGCAAAGGGCTTTAGTCAAAAAGAAGGAATAGACTATGAGCAAACCTTCTCTCCCGTTGTCAGGTTTCCCACTGTTTTGTCCTTTTGTCTTTAGCTGCAATTGAGAATATGGAGCTGCATCAAATGGATGTTAATACGGCTTTCTTGCATAGAGATTTAGAGGAAGTAATATATATGAAACAACCTGAAAGGTATGCAAAAAAATGAAAGGAAAATCTAGTTTGTAAACTGTTGAAATCATTGTATGGATTAAAACAAGCACCGCGTCAGTGGAAACTGAATTTAGATGAGTTTCTTACCAGTCACGTTTCACAAGGATCAGCTCAGATCACTCTGGTTATATCATGGAAGGAGAGGATGGTGTGATCTATGTAGCATTGTATGTGAATGACCGCTGCTTATTAGTAAGCCCATAAATAAAATAAAAGCAACTCTAAATACTAGGTTTGAAATGAAGGACTTAGGCGAGGCAAAGTATATCTTAGGCATTCAAATACAGTGAAATAAGAATCAAAAGGTGATCTATCTCACTCAAAGAGAGGCCATTAAAAATGTTCTTGAAAGATTTGGCATGGCAGAGGCAAAGGGGAGTGGCAACCCTATGGAGTTCAGGCAAAAGGTGGAAGGAAAGGAGACATATGGAGAAATGCTACTTAAGGATGACATTGAACTAGAGGAGTCAGAGTTCATGTCCACAATTCCCTACAGACAGGTTGTTGGGAGTCTTATCTATTTCATGAACTGCAAGCATCCTGATATTGCAGCGGCAGTTGGAGCTCTAAGCCCAAGCCTTCAGAACCCGGAAAAATCAGATTGGGAGGCAGCAAAACGAGTTCTCAAATATCTTGCAAGAACACGGGATATCCGACTTTCTCTCGAAGGAGATGAAGTGAAAATCAGCACCTGGAGCGATGCAAGTTATGGTGACATGCCACGCCGACGCTCTGCGATTGGATTCATTTTGAAGATTGGTGACGGTACTTGATGCTGGACGAGCAAGCTTCAAAAGGTGATTGCTCATTCAACGATGGAAGTCGAATACATGGTAGCCAACTCAACTGTCAAGGAACTTCTTTGGGTAAATTCTCTTTTACAGGAACTGAAATTTATGCAGTCTAGTCCTCAAGTCCTATGGTGTGACAATCAAGCTGCTATTGCTTCTAATCTTAGCCATCACTTCAAATGTTAACATACTGATATTAAGTTACACTTTGTGAGAGAAAAGGTGATGGCTAGAATTCTGAAGCCTAGCTACTTAAACAATGAGGAAAATGTTGGCAGATATGATGACAAAACCCTTGCTTGCACCTAAACAAAAATTCTTTAGG
>JBBHKE010000498.1:95000-221679 GCA_037447655.1 Zygnema cylindricum | reverse complement strand
TTCCGAGATCGTTGGCGTCTACAAATGTCAGCAGTTTGGGTTTCGCAAGTATTGGCGACGTGTACAGCTGCCACATATTCAAAATAATGAACGCGCAAGTAACGATTCACATAGGCACACTTTGAAAGGTACACCGTAAAATCAGCGCTAAATTCCAAAATAACGTTTCAAAATATCGGTTACATGGGAACACGCCCTTAATAATTTTTTCGCCACTTAAAACATCTTTTCTCCGTAGACACTTGTCCGAATTTCAGTTTAATACAGCCAATCGAAAGCTGAGACATTTACCTTTCAATCGCAACCGTCAGATCTAAAATCCGACGTGTGTGTAAGGAGAAAGACGTTTTAAGTGGAAAAAAAAAACATTAGGCGGTCCCAGTAAACATGCGGAGACGTCTATTTCTAGTGTTTACTGGCACGGCGTTCCATTATGTCGTGCCAGTGAACATCGTTTCTCAATTATGATTGGCACCACGTAGGTTAGTTTTTATATTTTTAAAATCTAAAAATATTCTTCAAACTGAAAATCTGTACATAATATTTGTACAACCAGTGGTAGTTAATGATTCGTACGAAAATGTTACGACCAAATTTTAATTTTGAAATTGAAAATCAAACTTTCGAAACGGAATGGCAAAAAGGCGCCGCAAAGTTTGAAGGTCACCGGATGTCAGAAGGAGCGTGCGAGGATATTTCCGTCGACCTGCATACAACGTGGCAGAAGGCACATGCCGTGTACGACGTGTTCGTTTCTCATCGCCTGTTCGTGGTGGATATTTTTTTTACTTTTCACGTGTACCAATGGTACGCGACCAGTGTGAACAAACTCTCCTCGCCGAGGAGGGTCTCTTCACACTGGACGATGTGCGCGATTGCTTCACGTTCTCAATCTAGGGGTACACGCGGTCCTCGTGTGGATCTAGTTTTTCTACATGGCGCGGTGAGAACATTGGGGGACGTAGTCCTCACAGACCCTACAGGATCCCATGTTTCCTCGCGCGCGGCATTACATACTGGTGTTGCAGCTCGGGATGCAACGGCTTCGAAAGAACGTGACTACGCGCACCAAGACCCAGCTGGTAGTTTCACACCATTTGCTTTGGAGATATTTAGGACCTTAGACTCGTCTTTCGACAACTTTTTGCCCGACTGCGGTCGACTATCTTTCGAAGTCAAAGGGTCGGGTAGCCCTTCTCCAGCTCTCATGTCTGCTTTCTACCCCCAACGCATCTCTATCGCCCTTCAACGTTCCCAAGCTTCGGCCATTATTTGACAGAGCACGGTGGTGACCGATGGCCGAGGACTGCGAGACTAAATGCCGCGCCACCCGGCGCATATAGACGATATCCATAGTCTTGATCTTTAGTTGGGCGTAGTTTGAGGCTTTAGCGTCTAGGCTAGTTTATAGTGTTTCAATAGTTTGGTTTTGTTGTACTTGCTTTCTTTCCTTCCTTTTAGGCTTGTCACGCATTTTTGTTGTGTTTTTAGTCCTTTATGATTTTGGTCTTTAACCTTTGTTGGTCATCTATACTTTTTAGTGACAATCATGTTTTGTACTTTGGTGGTATTACCATCGCGTTCTTGGAAATAAAATCTATTTTCCTTAAAAAAATTCAACGGTCGATACTTACGCCTATAATATTGGAGCCATCCAGCTAACATGTTACGTCATGTTTCGTCTGTCAAAAAAAAATGGTACGAATCTGTACGAAATCGTACGGCGTTCAGTAAACAACTCCACTTTTCCTCTAATGGGAGTTCACCCTAATAGCGATTCACGGTGTAGTGCATTGGGATATTTTGGCGACATCTGAAACAATATTAGGCGAAAAGGACAGGCACGTCGATTTAGTCAAAAGAATGTACACGGAGTTCAAATAGGTAATCTAAGAAACTATCGTGCACACCCTTTCTTTCAACCGGCTTGGTTTTACCACTCGGAGAGGAAGGAGTAACGGTGACGTTTTTTCAGCAAAAAATGGGAGTCATTGCACCAAGAACACAAAAACAACGTCGATGGTCTTTCAATGTCACCTTTTCGACGCAGTGCCTTGATACTAAGCTATACAACGAGACACTACACCGTGTATCACTATTTGTGTTAATATTTTTTTCGCCACTTAAAACACCTTTTATCCGTACACACTCGTCTTTTTCTCAATTTAAGACCACCAATCGGAAGCTGAGAATCTCACCTTTCAATCGCAATTGTCAGATCCACAATCCGATAAGTGTGTTCGGAGAAAATATGTTTTACATTAACACTAATAGCGATTCGCGGTGTAGCGTATTGTCCATTTTCAAGGACTTATATATGCTGATCAAGCTGTTCCACCATTCACGCCATAATCATCTTTTAAATTAACTGTTGAAGCTTAACAATTTTCGCGACATCCAACACTAGAAGATATATATTTAAGTTTGTGTCATTAGACTTAGACAACGCTGCATTTACTAGTGCATTGGTTCGATCCACACACTAAAATCAATAAAATGTGATTTTGGAATGGTCTACGAACATCTTTGAGAGATATCCTTACTCCTAACCTCATCTTTGGGTTTCGATCATCTGTTTTATGTGGCTTTCGAGATGGCTACAAAGCACATTCCGCATGAAGCATGTTCCGCATGGTTTGTCTAATTATAGTGTTTGTGCTTTCTACATTTTCATCTTAGGGTTTTTTTTTTTAAGGGTTTTTAACAAAATCCTTCCCTGCAATTTTTTTTTTTTTTCCTTTTTTTTTTTTCCCGTACAACCGAAGGCCAGGATTGGGCGAAAATCATAAAACTACACCAGGAAACACTAATAGAGATAAAGCAACCTATTCAGTGACATTTTATTGTATTTTATTTTATTTTTTCTCCACAACCAACCACAAAACAGCTTTACGAACACTAATCAGTTTTTTTTTTTTTTTATTTATTTTATTTCCTTTATTTTTCACGATTAACTGTATATACGGTTCAAAATTGTCCACGTCATTGAAGACAGATTAGAATAAATAAACACTAAAAAAAAACATTGAAAAGAAACACTACACTAATAATTCATTTCATTTAAAACCCCTACTTGATAAACCCCGCTTAATCCTCAAATAATTATTGAAACTTATATAAACCCCAATTGTTTCATCGTTCCCAAAATAATCCATTGTCCCATTTTTGAACAAAAAAGAAAAAATAACAAATTATTTAAACATAGAATATGTCCAAGTCCAAAAAATAGACTGAAAAAAAAAAAAAAAAAAAAAAAAAAATTATTTCGATTTAAAAAAAAAGATGCAAGCCTCTCAAAGTTGTGCCCAAAAAATGAAAGAAAAAAAAAAAAAAAAAAAAAAAGGGGAATGACATTTTTCAATACTTCTCATCTAATTTTTTTTAAAGAGAGATAAAAAAAAAAAACAAAAAAGTAAAACAAACCTTGGAAAAATGTTAACTTTTTCACTAATAATTTTTCTCTAGATGATTTTTTTTTTTCAAATCCCAATTGGAATTCTACTAACTCTTTTTTTCGATACGGTCCACCAGTCCTATCTGAAAACTTATCCTAACCTCAAAAAAAGAAAAAAAAAAGGAGGAAAATTAAATATTTGGAATTCAATCTGAATGAAGATTTAAAGTGAAAGGGGGAGGGGAGGGAGGGGAGGGGGGGGAGGGGGGAGAGGGGGAGGGAGGGGAGGAGGGAGGGAGGGAGGATGATGAGGTGATGATGATGATGATGGATGATGGAGATGTGACTGATGGAGATGAGATGAGGACATGATATGATGATGGATGATGATGATGATGATGATGATGATGAGACATGATGATGTGAAGATGACATTGAGAGAGGGGAGGGAAAGGAGGGAGAGGAGGGAAAGAATGCAAAGAGTTCCAGTCTCCGAGAGAATCTTCCACTCTCCAGAGTTGACTCGGGAGTTGGGCGTCCCCGAGTGCGACCTATTTCACATTTTTTTCCCATTTTTTTTCTCAAAAAAATGTCAAAATGTTTCCCTTAAACAATTTTTTGACACATGTGAATATGTATTTTTGTGCGAATAAAAACAAACTTTCTCTGCACAAACAATTTTTTATTTTTACAAATACAACAACATTTTGCATCGTAATTTCTGTAAACAAGATTTGTTCTATGCAGTAAGTTTGTATTTCCGTATTGTATTTTAAAACGATACCTTTGTACAAATACAAAACAAAACTGTTTCCATGCGGTGACATTGTACCTTTGTACGAATACAAACAAATTTTTTGACACATGTAAGTTTGTACTTTTGTACGAATACAAAACAAAATGTTTTTTAGCCAGTACCGTACAATTTTTTTCCGAATTTAAAACGGAACTTTTTCCATCGAAACGTTGTAGTTTTGTGCAAATACAACACGAGACCTTTTATATGTGGCGACATTGTACTTTTGTACAAATACAAAATGGACATTTTTCTATCGGAACATTGTATTCTTGTACGAAAACAACATGAAACTTTTTCTATGCGATAACGTTGTCCTTTTGTACGAATACAAAGCAAACTCATTCTATGCGGTAACATTGTACTCTTGTATGAATATAAGAAAAGTGTACCATCAACAAAAAGATCGGCGTTTGTATAGATACACAATGTTGCTGTAAAGAATAAGGACAAGAGGTGTAAAAACCGGAAATAGAAGTGCGACAATTTATCATGTTCACATAATCGCTTTTGATATTTACAACTCATGAATATACTTATCATATGGCTATGTTTATAGAGTATAATGAGGCTAATAATTACGAAAAAAACTGAAGAAATTTTATCATGGAGCATGTCATATCATAAAACATATGAAATATGGACCAAAAAACTCAAAACATTAACTGTAAAAAATAACATAGAACATAAACATAGATTTTAAAGGTGAAATATCAATTACCAATGTAGGCATATAAGCGAACCTTCAGACCTCGGATGAAGAATTAAGAAAATGAGTTATTAACAATGTGAGGATCTTTTTGAGGTTCTCTAGAAAAAAACGGAGAAAAAGAAAACGTTCAAGAACATTTTAAAAAGAGTAATTCATAAGAATAAGAGATACCCTTTATATTCCAATTCTTATTGTTGTTCATCATATCTAATTCCTTACGATATATTGTGATACGATATCTTTTCTGCCTATCCACGTTAAATACTGTGACCCTGAAAAAAAGGCTGAAATGCGTTTATTTTGAGTAACAACTTCATGAATGTAGCATATGTGTACTTGACACGTGGACAAGTAATAATGTTTCCTCAACTTCGAAACCGTCAGATTTGAAAATCTTCCAAATATTTGACACACTTCTCGTACTTTTACGTCCATTTGTAAACGGACAGCTACATCGACCAATTTTGGAGATTAAAACATTTTATTATTTTAATTTATTATCATTTTATTTTTGGTTCAGAGCACAAGTTGTGTATCCAATATCTGGAATATCGCGCTCGATACAGAAACTGATAAAAAATTGGGTATTGAGGGAAAAATGTATACCCATATCGAGTATTAAGAAATAGTCCTCGGTGTACATCACTACCAAATTACTGTGCCGAATCTTGACTTAATGTAGAAAACTTCGAATTAAAAACGTGTAATATAACCATTTTGACACACGGTAAAACTACGAATATCATTTCATTTCAAATTCATTCCTATAACATGAAGTTGAGTGCCTATATGTTCCAGCTTTTCTTTTTTAACAACAAAGTTTCACCTTTTACCCAAAAAAGGAAAAAGGTAGCAACAATAGACAAATTATCAAGCGATTAAAGGAAACTCACTTCTTTCGGCATTCATTTTTTCTTTCTATTCATGTTATTTTTTTTTTCCCTCATCCCTGTAACTCCCTTTGTTTCTTTCTAACTAATTTAGGCTTAAAAAAATTAAGAATCATTCAAGTAGATGATAAAAATAAATCATAGATGAATGAAAAAAAGACACTCACCGTTTGTAAAAATGGCCTAAAACCCCAATTTGCGAACACTCTTTGAGCCGGTTCGGTAAATACATATTCCAAAAAAGCATCACAAATCTGTAAAACCCACTCCAACCAAATTGCTTGTTAGATAAGAACTTGATTCCATACTTGTTAGATTAAAGTTGGTTCTATTTACTTATTAGATTAAAACTTAATTCCATACTTGTTAGATAAAAAGTTGATTTCATACTTTACTTCTTAGATTACAATCTGATTCAATACTTTACTTATTAAACTTGAAGTCCATGCTCTACCTACTATGTTGAAATTATACCTAATTTTACTTTGTTATTTACGTATAACTGACATAATTTACAGCTGATTCAAGTAAGTGTGTTTAGAGATTTCATCTTGTTTTAGTACAAGTACCAAATTTTACACTTACTCACCAAAAAATTGTTTTGCTTATTCTATACTAAATACTAAATTTTGAACCAGCTTTATTTTCGATTTATTTGCCGGTTCTTGAAAAACTTTCCATATTCCTCCCCCTTTCCCATGGCTTTTTCACTAAACTTTTCTAATGAGAGCAAGAGGAGAGAAAAGAGGGAGGGAGAGAGGGAGAGAGAGAAAGGGAGAGCGGGAGAGAGGAGATCGGGAGTGGGGGGGAAACGGAGAGAGAGAGAGGGAGGGAGGGAGGGAGGGGGGAGAAAGGGAGGGAGAGAGAGTTTAGCCATTGAATCACATAAACGGATTTTTTTTTTCCCCCAATTTACCGAGAAAATAAATGACAAAACTGTCCTAAATCCGTATCCACTATTTGAAAAACTAGAAATGCCACTTTTTTTGTACTTTAAAAAACTTACTAAGAAAATATGTTAAAAAAAAAGATACTTTGCAAATTTTGCAGGATAGACATTTTTACGAAGGAAATATGTTCGCAAAAAAAAGAAAGTAATCACTAAAAAAGAAAGGGAAATGAAAAAAAAGAAAGGAGTTTGCAAAACAAAAAGTGGGGAAAAGAAAAAAAGAAAGTATTCGCAGAAAAAGAGAGGGAAAAGAAAAAAAAAATATTTGATATAAAAATAAAGGCGAAAAAAACAACTCACATCTTTAACACCGTTTCTCTCGGCATTTTGGTCGACCACCGCAATCTGTACCCCATTTAAAAAAAGTTAAGAAAAGCGCGTTATACCAGAAAATGAATAAATTAATAAATCGGGAAATTACATGCAGAAAGCTAGCTTTAAGGAGGGAATGAGAGGGACGGGGAGGGGAGGAGAGGGAAGGGGAGGGGAGAAGAGAGGAGAAGAGAGGGGAGGGGAGGAGAGGGGAGGAGAGGGAAGGGGAGGGGAGAAGGAGAGGAGGAGGTAAGGAGAAGAGAGAAGGAGAATGGAGGAGAATGGCGTAGAAGACGAGGGTAGAGATAAGGAGCAAAGGCAGGAAAAAGGAGAGGAGGAGAGGAAGAGAGGAGGAGAGGAGGAGAGGGAGGAGAGGGAGATGATAATAAAGAGTCGAGGAAAAAAAAGGCGAGAAAAAGACAAAAGGAGGGAAGTTGAAAAACTTACGACCGTCTGGACCCGTACATTCACATTAGGAACAACATAAGGCATATCCTCTCCCTTTCCAGTCTGTAAAAGGATAAAACCCACACTAAATTGTGTTAACGACTAATCTTATTAAAATCGGAGACTGTTAAACAAAAAATAAACATATTTATTCCCTTTTCGGGTCCGTAAAAACATAAAAACCTTACAAAAAATGTTCACCACTTATCTTTTTAAAATCGGAGAATCTTAAACAAACAATAAGCATATCGATTTTCCCTTTCCGGTCCTTAAAGACATAAAAACCACACTAAAATATGTTAACCATTTACCTTATTATAATCCAAGCTTGTTAAAGAGACAATATACTTTATTATATGTATACCTTTCCGGTATTACAAGCATATGGAATCTTTTAACCTTTAGCTTATCAAAATGTTTAAAAAAGCAATTAAAATATACATATTTTCCTTTTCCGGTTGGTAAAAAACATAAAAACCATATATAATGTGATAATCTCTTAACTTATTAAATTGAAGGATGTCGAACAAACAATAAATATATCTACATTGACATCCCTTGAATGTCTGTCTTTACCAAATACATTTTTTTATTTTTCTTGTATTCACTATATCTTACAGCCCAAATTAAGTCTCCATTTTTGTTTTTGTTTTATATTATTTTCCTTTTTTTAAGGGTTTTTTCAACCCAAAAGAGAACCTTTCGTGAGAGGAGAGAAAGGAGAGAGAGGAGAGAAAGGAGAGAGGAGAGAGAGGAGAGAGGAGAAGAGAGGAGAAAGAGAGAGAGGAGAGAGAGGAGACAGGAGAGATAGAAGAGAGGAGAGAGAGAAGAGAGAAGAGAGAGAGGGGAGAGAGGAGTGATAGGAGAGAGAAGAGAGGAGAGAGAGAGAGGAGAGATAGGAGAGAGGAGAGAAAGTTGAGGCTTACCTCCTGTATTTTTCTATTGCTTATAATGGCCTCGTTTTCATACGTAATTAAGGCATCCGCTACTCCTTGGTTTATGAAAACATCAGAAGCCTACATGAGGGGGAGAGAGAGGGAGAGAGAGGGGAAAAGAGGGGAGGAGAGAGGGGGGGGCAGAGGGGGAAGAGAGAGGGGGAAACAAAATTTCAAACATTCTTTACCAATACTATTTAACTATTGAACTATTAATGCATGTTGTTACAGCTGGTAAAAAATAAATTACATCATTTTATCATTGTAGACTATGTCATACATTATTAGTACTACACTATTTCATATTAATACACAATAGTGCATACTAATTACATAATACATACAATACATAATAACAAGTTACAATACACATAACAAATACATTTCTGACCACATTATTACATAGTAATACACGATATGAAAAAAAAACAGACACAAAATACATTACATAACATTATTGGCTGAATACATTGCGTTAAATTCAAAACTAACCGTTCCAAAAGAGAATGGTACAAATCATGTTTTTATCTTGTTATTTTTGATGCTTTTTTCACGGAAGTTTAGTGTGAATATGTCATATGTTATCCCATTAATACTTGATTGTTTAACGTCAGAAAACAGTACGGTTGTTTAACTATTAATTCTAATATTGTTGTATTTTTGTGTTATTACATTTTCATTTCACATTATTATACTACTCAATTACAGTTGGCATAAGCTTATTACATGTGATTTGAAATTAAAACATCGTAGTTCTAGAACAAATACATTTTTAATTCAAATTTTAACGACTAAACTACCATTTAAAACATATTTTACTCAGCAGAATAAAGCGTAACAATATGTCCCCATTTTCCAAATTTAAGAGCTTATCAAAGATTTTTACTCTTTAAGTTCCCCAAAAAACCAAAACCAACAAATCGAAAATTTACTCGTTTAACATTTCTTCAAAAAAAGCTACTGCTTTAACGATTTTTTTGCGCTTTTGTAGGGATTTTTTGGGGACACTCTTTAAACAGAGACAATGTCAGTTTACAGAAAACTATAACCAAATCTACTGAAATAGTCTTTTTCCAAAATATCTTTAAATATTGAAATTGAGTGTCAATTTCCGTACCTCACGAGCATCACGAGGTTGTACGGGAACTTTTCGAAAAACATCTTCGATAAATTGTTCCGCCTCATTTTCACCAGCTGCAAAAAACAGTTTGTTACTTTTATTTTTTCCTATCAACAAACACCCTTTATTCAAAAAATCTTATTAACTTCTAAAAAATTTCAAGTACCTCCAAAAAATGGACGAAACTGAGAGATACGCACTCTCTGGAGAAGATATAAGAGATTAGATATTATTTGAGTAATTAGTAATTAACTTTAGTAGTTAAATAACGTTGTTTTCTCAATTGTAGACTCGTAATCAATTCATGAATTTTTTAAAGTATGACCTTTTTCATTGTAGACTCTATTCAATTCAAGAATCTTTTAAGATTATAAAAACAGAATTACTTAACCTTTTTCTCTAGTCATATAAACTGGACGTGAGATAAAACGGTTATGCAACACTGTTTTCTCAATTGTCGTAATCGGTTCAGGAATCTTTAAGATTATAAAGAAAAAAAAAAAAAATCTTTAGCCAGGGTTACAATGCAAAATTAAAGGTTAAATATTTTTGCCTCACTGCAAATTATGACCAAGTATTTTGACCAAAATTGTGACCAATCATGTGGCCTTTATGTTGATACATTTCCAACATTTGTTTCCCTGATTAACAATTTGTTAACATTTTTTTAACATTTGTTTTAATGTTTTTGAAGTAACTTGATACAAGAAGACTACAAAATTGCAAAGATTTCTCTACTTTCATTGTGTAAATGACTTCATGTTAAGTCAATATAACGATCGTTCTGTTTTTTTTAGAAACACACGACCAACATTTGTTTTCTATTTATATGTTTGAGTTTGAATCTTGAAATTTTTAATTTAAATAAACGAGTATACTTCCCACTTAGGTAAGAAAAACAGAAGTACTACAACACTCATTGCTATTAGAGTTAGTAAACACTAATTATTATTTCACCCATAGTCACAAAATAATGTTATTAAAAATTAATTATAAGGAGTGGACAGCAAACAGCCACGTCACCCAGCCCTAAATATGTATTTTTGACTCTTCTACCAGTGTTAGGTTTTAACTGCTACCTCCTATAAGCATTGAGCGTTTATTGTAAGTTATTTCGTTTAAACCTATGTGAAAAATTATTTCCCCAGTTAAAACCTAATATTATGCATCCATACTGACCATAAATATGTCCCGTCTGAAGTTACGGATTTCTACACCCGTATCTGTACGACTGTACTTTCTAATACATCCATGTGTACAAATGTACTGCCTAGTATATCCGTATGTGTATGAATGTATGAACAGTAAAACTATTTACAGTTTTAACTTCTAAGTAGTAGAAGTTAATACAGAAAATAGAACCGGATTTCAAAATATTAACCAGTAAAAAATAGTAAAAGTTACCAAAAAGTTACTAAAAAAAGTTACAGACAAAATTACAAAAAAGTTACAAAAAAGTCGAAGATACTTACTGTCTTTCCTCCCGAACAAAACAGATCCCCAAAGAGCAAAAAAATTCCATCTCGCTACACCGGCGGTTTTAGGGTTTGCGGTAAGAACTACCACGTCTTCCCTGCACCCATCATAAACAAAAAGAAAACAAAACAACAAACAAAAAACCGTTTTTTTTTCTGTTATGTCAAATTTGCGAAGGACCACAACATGACTTTGCCAATTATTGTCATATACAAACATACAAATATATATATATATACACATATATAAATATATATACACATATATATATACACACATATATATATATATATATACATATATATGTAGAGAGAAAGAGAGGGAGAGAGAGAGGGGGGGGGGAGAGAGAGAGAGAGAGAGAGAGAGGGGAGAGAGAGAGAGAGAGAGAGAGAGAGAGAGATGCAACTTGATCTGACCTTGCCAAATCTTCCCAGCCACTAATATTTTTAGGGTTCCCATGTCGCGTCACGATGCACACGGAAGTTTCTGCCGGAACTGCGTTATTCGGAGCCTGGGCTCAAAAACCCACCCACATTTTGTCGTTTTAAGTTATATTTTGTCATACCAAGTCACATTTTGTCATATTTTACCAGTCAGTTTGTCAAATATGGTCATAATTATCAGTCATTTTGTCACAATTTGTCATATATGGTCATATTTTGTCATATTTTGTCATATTTTGCCATATCTTGTCATATTTTATCAGTAATTTGTCATATTCTAACATGCTTTCAGTCATAGTTTGTGATATTTTGTCATTATTCCCATAAAATTGTCACATATTTGGTCAAATATGATCATATTTGGTCAAATATGGTCATATTTGGTCAAATTTGTCACAATTTGTGATATTTTATCTGTCATTTCCTCATACTTTGTCATTATTTAACATACTTTGAGTCATAGACTGTGATATTTTGTCATACATTCCCATATTTTTGTCACGTTTTCTGTCATATTTTGTCATAGTCTGTCAAATTTTATCATATTTGGCCATATTTTGTCATATTTTTCATATTTTTGTCATATCTGGATATATTTGGTGATATTTTGCCATATGTTGAGATATTTGTCATATTTTGTCATATTTAATCATATTTTGTCATATTTTGTTCATGTTTGTTCATTTTTTTGTCAAATTTAAGGGTTTTGGGACTCGGAACAAAGGAACAAGAAAAAACAAGAGAGAATGAATTGCATATTGGGGTCTGGGTCTCAATTCAAAACATGTTTCACTTCAAGATTTTAGAACAATATTGGGTCAAAAATGTCAAAACAGACTATAAAAGTCATACTGGTTTTTATATGAGACCGATTTTTGAAAGATATGAGAAAAAATCATAAAATTTGGCTTTATGGACCGAAAAATTCACAAACATAATAATTTCTAAGCTTCATTACCCTTATAAGAATCTCATAAAACAAAGTTTAGGGACAATATCTTTGAAAAATATAGGGATTCATCAAAATTCCTCTTTCTATTTTTTTTTCCTTTATCTTCCTTATATTTCTGTTTTCCATTTTTCCTTTTTGTCCTTTTTGTTCTTTTTGTTCTTTTTTGTTCTTTTTGTTCCTGTCTTTTTTTCTTTTATCCTTTTCTTTTTCTGTCTTTTCTGTTCTTTACTTTTTCTATTATACTCCCACGCGAAAATACAGCCATCATCAAATATGTCGAAACGTGAAAAATACGAATATCGATGAGAAAAATACAAAAATCGAGGAGAAAAAAACAAAAAAAACGATGAAAACTCACTCTTTTTTCCCACCCAGGTTTAATGAGTCCAGCCTCTTGAATTTTGATCACATCCAATGGGAGGGCCAATGAGACTATATCAGCCTGCAAAAAACAAAACCAGAATATAAATAAAAAAAATAAATGGTATTTTTTTTTTCGAGTCTTTACCTTTCCACAAAAACGACACAATAATGAGTGTAGTACTAAAACGAGACTCAAAGAAGCTTCAATGTTTTATCTTCCGACTATATATGGAAAACAATTTGAACCACCGATTGTTAAAAAATTATTGCATCGTCCATTGTTGTTAAAAGTAACGATTTTTTTAATTAGTGTTGATATAAAATTACACCTAAATAATAGAGGGACACTATTATGTGTCTGTAGTGGATTAGAGACCCCTTCTTGTTTGTCTTTTTTGCTTTCCTGTGGTTTTTCGGTACACCGTACATCGCAATTAGTGATGATGTTTTTTCGGCTTTTACACTTATTTCCCTCTGTGCACACTTGTCGAATCAATAATTCGACAAATTAACAATTTGACAATTAATAATTTGACAATTCGACATTCGATGGTTCCTATGGAAATGTAAAATTCCTGCCTTCCGATTGACGGTCTCCGAATGAAAACCAGAGAGGTGTGAAAGGAGAAGAGTTAATTTCAAAAAAACATCAACGGTGATATCGATATACGGAGTACGGTGGACCTTATAGGTATAATTGTCTCCTTTGAGATAACAAAGCGGGTGAAGCTCAGCATATTGTAGGGTAAAAGAATTGTACTTTTTACTGTTTTGATACTTTGGATTTATACCTTTGCAAAATATGCCAGTAAAAGTTAAAAACGCAAGACCAAAACCAATATCTATCAACTTTGTTAGTTTTAAGAGAGTTGTGGACCGAAACAAAGCATTTAACGCAACTACATTGGTAATCAAAATTTGATATTTACCATACATTGTACTATATGACATTATATGATATTATCTGATGTAACAGTAAGAAAACAACCAGAGAGTAGAAAAAAAAAACAGTTATAAAACTAAGTCAAAGTGAGTAACCATTCTGAGGGCATAAAAAAAAGACAGTTTTAGAATTGAAGTTACAGTAAATAACCACTCTGAGGGAAAAAAAAGTCAGTTTTAGAAACTAAGCAACAGTAAAAAACCATTATGAGAGAAAAATATCAGTTTTAGAAACAAAGAAACAGTAAATAACCAATCTGAGGGAAAAAGGTCAGTTTTAGAAACAAAGAAACAGTAAATAACCATTCTGAAGGAAGAAAAAACCCACTGGAAGACCATCGATAACGGCCCGAGCCTGAGAGCCACTTCCTCCTGCATCATTCACACCTTACAAAAAAAGTTAATATTTCAACTTCTTTCAAATGTTTACTTAACAAAATAAATAATACAGGCGACACACATTCACACTTCACAACGGATCAGATTTCAAGCCCAGATATTAAATGCATTTAATAGAGAGTAAATAATACAGGACATAAATAAATACTTTCCCAAGGTTTAGATTTCAAAATCAATTTCAAATACTTATTAAAACTGAAGAAATAATATAAGGACAGGCAAATAGCACCTTACAAGGTTCAGCTTTCAGATTTTAAATTTCAGATTTTAAATTTCAAATGTCAGATCTTTAAATGCATTATAAAAGGTTACGATTCAAAACCTTTACAGGGTAATTATACGTACACTAAAGAAAAATGTACCTTTTTAACAAAATCCCACCCTCCCTCCCTCCCTCTCTCACTCCCTCCCTCCCTCCCTCCCTCTCCCTCTCTCACTCTCTCTTTCTCCCTCTCCCCCCCAGACTCATAAATTATTGTTAATAACACTAGTTAAGTGGCTAATAAAGAGCCACGTGGCAAAACACAATACAGTGTGGCTAATTCTAATAAAGCGTTAACAATAATAATTCTCCTTTTTTTAAATACAAACATAGACGAGGGAGGCAGGGAGGGAGGGAGGGAGGGAGGGAGGGAGGGTGGGAGGGAGGGAGGGAGGGAGGGAGGGAGGGAGGGAGGAAGAGAGAGAGAGAGGGAGGGCAGGCGGGAGGGGGAGGAAGAGAGAGAGAGAGAGAGAGAGGAGGGGCAGGCTGGAGCGAGGGAGGAAGAGAGAGAGAGTCAAATATGATGGGCCGAGTAGTTTACCGATACTAAGTCGAAACCGAACTTGTTGACCATCTTTGAGCCAAAACTCACTGAAATCATTTGTTATCTGTGCTCCCACATTCCACGTATCAAAGGGAAAATAAAACATTATTAAAAAAATGAGTGTTTTTAGCCACAAGAACTACGAGATACAATTGAAAGAAAATATTTTTATCGTAATCTTAAAAACACACATCATTTGTTTCCTTTACAGCTGTTGAATTCACTCGTATAGAAAAAAGTTTCATTGCAATAAGCCGAGAAATGTCATCTATAAAGAGATAAAAAAATGCAATAATTTAAAAGTAAACAAACACAATGAGCACTCCTACAAACACCTTTTGACGTGGAAGAAAGGGTAATAACATTAATTACTTTTTGAAGTAGAATAAACGGCAATAACATTAACAACCAGTGTTGGGTATCGGGTAAATTCATATCGCGATAATTTCGATATTCGATATATCGAATATCGATCGAGCAGATTCCTCGATATATCGTACCGGGACCAACATAAATTATCGCGATATATATCGCAAAAACTGGGTGTCCGTACAGTCCTAGTATGGAAAATCGACGTTACTCGGGCGCCACAGTGGGGTTTTAAAAAAAAAAAAAAATTAATGCCTCGATATATCGGCGATATATCGCAATGATTTGATTTTCGATATATCGAAGCGATATATCGATTATCGGGTACCTGAAATTCGATATATATTGAATATCGGCAAAAGGTCCTCGATACCCAACACTATTAACAACTATGCTCTTAATAGATCCATGGAAGTCAAAAAATTGAGTCGAGCTTTTAGAGTGCAATCCGGTCCACAAACCGGGACCACCAATTTTTTGGAAAAACCTCTACCGTTCCACTTTCCACTTGAAAATTTATTCGGTCAAATGATAAATCTTCTGTGAGCAATTTGCTCTTTTCCTTGTTTAATTTCTCTATCGGTTTCCAAAAGGCTCCGTGATAATAGGCACGAGGGAAAAGAGGAAAAAGTGGAACTTTTCTATTTTTGCTTATTTTATGACGACCGTTTTCTTTCCTCTACAGTGTCACTGAAAAAGGCCAAAATTGTGTCGAGGACCGAAAAAAAAAAAAAAAAAACTCACAAGAACTGTTGTAATGAATAAGTTGTGGTCCAGAATGTATCTAAAGAACAGCGAAAGTTTAGTCAAATATGAACATAAAGACATTGATTATCCCAATGACTCAAAAATGTAAAATGCATATCAAGGCATAAAAATAGAATACAAAACTTATGCTGATTCAGAAACAATCAGTCCCAATATTGCTATCAGAGTTAATCAATCTAATTCAAGTGAGCTGTCATTGATCCAAATTCATAAATAAATGTTAATAACACTATTTAGTTAAGAGATATGCCCGTAATATGCCACGGTGCAAAACATATTTAAATGTAGTTGATTACAATAAACTAACTCGAATAGAAATGGTCGGCGTACTTCATTAATTCTACCAAAAGGAGTAAAAGTAGCATCAAAAATTCCCGTTGACCGAAGATTCCCTTGGATAATAAAAAGGGTACTTTTCCTCAAAGTCACACATACACCCAAGGTTGAGGCCCATTGGGTCATAAAAGCTTTTCAGTCATAAAACGCTCTTTTTTCAGTCATAAATTTTCAGTCATAAAACGCTGTTTTTGGGGTCAGATACGATTGTCTTTGAGTCATGTAACGCTCATTTTCTGGTCATAAGCGCTAATTTTTGAGTCTAAATGCTCCTTACTGGATAATAAACACTCGTTATTTTTTCCTAAGCGCTCAATTTGGATCATAAACGCTCGTTTATGGGTCACAAAAAGCTCTTTCTGCACAATGACCCGATTTATGGGCTCGTTGCAAGACCCGAATTTTGGCCATTAACAACTCGCCGCGTGGCAAACATAGAAAAAGAGAAATATAAATAAGGGAAAACATGCAATTTTCTTTCCCTTTACGGTTGCTCTACATGTGTAAAAACTTCTTTTGGGATCGATTCCCAAATCAGGCGGACAATAATTCACTAACTCTAATAGTGACGGGCGGCGTACACCATGAACCGCTATTAGTGTTAATGTTTTTTTTGTCGCTTAAAACATCTTTTCTCTGTACACACATGTCGGATTGTGGATCTGACGGTTGCGCTTTAAAGGTAAAGATTCCCAGCTTCCGATTGGAAGTCTTTATTTGAAAATCGGACAAGTGTGTTAGGAGAAAATATGTTTTAAGTGGCGAAAAAATTATTAACACTAATAGCGATACACGGTGTAGTCTTGGTTAAAAATAAAAAAGTTGAAAAAGTCAAATGTCTTACTTTCTCATACACAAATCTTGCGACGGCATAAGCTGCCAAAGTGATGACAGCTGGACGACGACGTGGCTTAACTCCACCCCCTCCTCCTCCTCCTCCTCCCCCTCCCCCTCCAAATGCCAAAGCTGGATCACTAAAAAGAGTCCCCAAGTATAGGCCTACACCAGACAATGCAATGGCTTTTGTCCTTTTCTTTACATCTGCACTGTCATCATTATTCTTTTTTAGGTTTTGATTCGAATTTTCAACATGGTTTTGTGATCCGTCGTTGGAAGCAGTTCTGGAAATAATTTTTGGATCTTTTGGAGCATCTTCTGACAAAGTCAATTGGACCGCCGGTGAAATACCTGAATAAAAAGAAAGAAAAATAGAGTGGAAATTGTTGAATTTTAGGGAGAAATCGATGGAAAATAATCCATAAAAGACAAATACAGTATTATTATTGCTATTGTTACTATTCCATTATTATTACTATTACATTATACAATACTATTATTACTACAATTTTTATTGCAATACTATTATTTCATAATTGTTGTTGTTGGTATTGTTATTGTTGAGAAAAAATAATAACAACAAAACAACACTAAAGACAAACATTATAATTGTTATGATGACTACATTATTATTGTTATTGTTGTTGTTTGTTTAATATTATTACTATTATCATTATTCTTATTCTTATCATTAATCTTATTCTTATCAATATTCTTCATTGTTGTTGTTATCATTGTTAATTACCAAAAATAACAACAACAACAACAACAATAATAATAATGTAATAAAATTATTGTTAATAAAACTATTGCTAAGGGTTCAGATTGTGTTGAGGGGAAAAGTAATAAAAAGACATTTTTGCCAAAAGATATATTTTTGTAGGACTCTACCATTGATGAATAGGTGGTTTTTCTTAAAAGAAACATCGCAAGTGAAAACTAACTGAAAAAATCAAAAATATTTGAGAACCGATACAAACTCCAGGAGAAAAAGACAAAAAAGTAGCAGTGGCAATTACATGAATTTTAAAAACAAATCATACGAATAATAAAAATAAAAATAAAATATAGAAAAAATAAATTTGAGACGGTTAATTCCACTACTTTATCTGCGCTTGTTTTCGTGAGAAAATTTACAAAAACTAAAACATAAAAATCAACAAAAGAAAAGCTAAAAGTTTCTAAATCCGAAAAATTCAGGTCGCATACGACAAAAAAAAAAACAAAAACGAAATCTTCTCCAACAAAAAAGCCAATAAAAAAACAAAAATTAAGCAAAATTTCACCGGTTTGCTGACTTGAAAGAGGCAACAACACCACGCCACGTGTCAAGCTAAGATCCTGGACACGAGGCACGGAGACGTTTCCAGAAGAAAGAAATCCGTTAATTGGTTCTTGTACGGCTGTCCGTACGATGGAAGAGGATGGAGGAGCAGCCGGAAGGCTGACGGGAGCCATGGCTGAAAGTAAAAAGGTCTGCAAGGAAACGCTCACCAAATTTCAAATATTAGACTTGCTACGTGGACTCTCCAAAAAAATCCGTACAAAAGCCGTGAACTACAGTACAGTGCTGTACAGTACAGTTAAGTACACCGCGAATCGTAATTAGAGTAAATTACTCTAATTCGGTCGCTCGAAATTTCGACTCTATTACATCAAATAGAGTAAATGATTCTAATTTTTTCATTATTCTAATTTAGGTAAGTTTAATTAGCGTAACAAAATTGTAATATAGGTTCGTTTTAAATAGTGTGTAGTACGGACGACGTTCGACCGTGCAAAATTGTACTTTTTTAAGTAAAAAGGTACAAATAATGATTTAATACAATCGCGCTCGCACGTGAAATCGCACTAAACGAAAAATTAATCACATCGAAAAAAAGCCGTTCGCATAACTCTCGTCCGTCGACAGCATCGTCGTCAGTGTGAACATCAGCTGACATTCAGCGCGACAAATAATACTAACGTCATAATGACGTCAAAACTATACGGACTGACAGATTCTGTACATCTACGTAATTTAGTGTTCATAATTTCAGCGCGGAAATTTATTGCCGACATAACCCAATATAGAGTACTTAAATAAATTAGAGTAAACTTCCTCTGTGAAAAAGTTCTATCACATAAATTAGAGTTCATTACTCTAATTGTTTTTTTTTGTTTTTTTACTCTAATTTTTTCATTACTCTAATTACGATTCGCGGTGTACTGTACAGTACAGAGGCTTTCGAAAGTTTTGCCACGTGGCGTCGCAATGATGTCAATTTTACAGCGTCGTTCAAAACGTGCGCACTGTGCAATTACGCAAATAATTTGAATGACATTTGGTTATTAAGCTCGTTCTATGTCCCGTAAAGGTTAAACTGTCGCTAACAATCCATTTTTTTTAAATGATCGCTTATAGCCGTAGATCGGGATGGTCGACGGCATTGCTTGGACGTACGTTTTTTTTGTTGTTTTACCTTTTGAAAACATTTTTATCAACCATTGTCAAAAGAATCTTTACCTCGCACGTGTGTTGGCGGCAGCGGAATCTGGGGGGAGCAAAGGAAGTTTCTCAAGTTTCGGCAAGAAATTTGGGCATCAAGGTTTTTCGAAATTCGAACGCATTGAAATGGCTTTTTGTCCAATGATAAAAAGATACAAAGTGTGCCTTTCATTTGTCAGCCAGTCAGCAGAGATTTTGGGCAGCCACGAGTAAAATAATAAAAAAAAATGTCGTTTTCCCAAGTTTTACAAGCTTTTCCTATTTTTTTGGGCAAGATTCCGGGCAGCAAACAGAAGTTACCTTAGTGATGGAACCAGCGGCGTCGTGCGGTCAGAAATATAAACGTTTTTCGGCGCATGAAATTATGAAACACGTGGACATAATGACATTTTTTCCCCGGGCAGCGGGACTGTACTTTCAGCAAACAATTTTTGAGGTTCGTAAAGCTTTAAGTCAAAATAGGTCAAAAAAGCTCCCAGGATGAACCTGACGGCAAACGGCGACAGGAGCACAAATTGATTACATCAAACAGCCGTGAATAGTAACTTTGAGAAAAGATTCTGCACCGTAGATAGTACAAACATTTCATCTAGCCTTATCCCTGTTGACAAGTTGCGACCATCATGAGAATCTCTTTATCGTCGTTACCTTCGAGAGCATCTTTCTGACGGTCAAGATTCATTGCGTTCCTACAGATTCAGCGTCAGCCTTTTTTATAAAGCGGTCATATTCAATGAACCAAAGTTTAGGCTCAAGCGAAACTTCGGAATGGTTTTGCCGAAAGGTCAGATCCAATGAACTTGTCAGCAACATCGCCAAACGACAACACGCACCAATCCCTGGGCTTTATTGAGGTATACGTGGCAGCGTAGCTGTCCTTTCAGCTGACGCTCCATCTTTCGACGTTCCATTGGCCACAGCGTTTCGTGACGTACAGGAGCCAAAGTACCAAACAATTTGAACGTACACTAGTACGGCTCACTGAACGACAAACTGCTAATAAATGTGACGTGTACGGTATTTAACACGCTCGATGTCCACCCGTGGAAATTCGCCTAACCCTCACACGTGTGTATACCGAGCTGGGACTTCTCATTGGGCAACTTCACGAGCAAGAGTCTACGATAATGTACCGTCGAGACAATTTTCAAACGAATCGAAAGCGTGGGAAACAATCGAGAAACGTACTCACGTGCATCACCAAAGTACATTCTCCTCAATGAACAGTACGGTACAGTACAGGAGTACAGTACATCGTGAATCGCTATTAGGGTCAACACTAATAGCGATTCACGGTGTACGACAGTACAGTACGGTACACGTTTCAATTCGAATTCTTGCTTCTTCGAGACCTTGGATACGCCTTTCGACAAATTATTACGGGATTGCGCTCGGGTGATTTGTCAAGCTCCACTCCGCGCCATTATTACTTTAGGGAATTGCCGAATTGCTAATAGCAGAGACGATTTTTGCTGCGCGCAGAAAGTACATTTTCGTACAAGCTACGTAGCTTTAATGTTCAGATTTGACGGTCAACCCGTCGAACAAATTTGACTAGCGAAATATTGTAACGGTGGTTAAAAAAGTGTCGCACTTGCGAACGTCGACCGTCATAAAAAAAAATACAATTCACACGACCGGCGCAGGTTTACTGTAACAAAACTGCGGCAGCCACATATAAATAAAGGGAATTGCTAATCGCAGAGACGATTTTTGCTGCGCGCAGGTAGTTGACAAAAAATTGTACATTTGAAGTACAATTTCGTACAGACTGCGTACCTTTAATTTCAGATCTGACGGTCAATCCGTCGAACAACTTTGACTGGCGGATTATTGTACCGGCGGTTAAAAAAGTGTCGCGCTTGCAAACGTCGACCGTCATTAAAAAAAGAAAAATTCACACGGCCGGCGCAGTTTTACTGTAACCAAACTGCGGCAGCCACATATAAATAAAATGGCTGCGCGCAGATAGTTTATCACTTCACGTTAGCCGCAAAAATGAAATCAACTCGTTGTCACGTCCACCGTGGACGTGACGACGTGTCATTTTAGTTTCATCGATATTTATACGCGGGTAGTCGGGTACGCATTTTTATTTTGTACGAAGTTTATTTGCTTTCGTGCAAGTTTACACATGCTGTACGTCGTCCTTTAATAGGTGTCCAAGTTCAATGTAACGGTTCGCGAGTTGATTTCATTTTTGCAGTAAACTACACCGCCAATCGCTATTAGCGTTGTGTACGCTAATCCCGTCCATTTTTTTTTTGTTTTTATTTTCAAATAGAATTATCCACACTATTTAAAAAAAGCCCTAATTCCTAATTAGAGTAATCGATTTCTTCCAAAATTTCCCAATTCCCAATTAGCGTACACCACGCTAAATAATAGTATACGCTAATCAAACCTACACGCTAATAGCGATTGGCGGTGTGTACCTGCGCGCAGCCATTTTATTTATCTGTGGCTGCCGCAGTTTGGTAACAGTAAACCTGCGCCGGCCGTGTGAAATATAATATTTTTTATGACGGTCGACGTTTGCAAACGCGACACTTTTTTAACCGCCGGTACAATATTCCGCCAGTCAAAGTTGTTCGACGGATTGACCGTCAAATCTGAACTTAACGGTACGTAGCCTGTACGAAATTGTACTTCAAATGTACAATTTCTGACAACTAACTGCACGCAGCAAAAATCGTCTCTGCGATTAGCAATTCCCTAAAAAAACTGGTTGCGCGCAGGTAGTTTCTCATAGCCTATTCCCACCGGAAAAAAAAACACTTCCGCAACAGACGGACGTTCGAATAATGTACGGCTTTCCGAGCACCGACTTTGTAGATTTCGGAAGTTCTCGGAAAGCCGTACAAATGACCTTGCTCAAAATATTGCACGATGTAGAAGTAGGGTAAAAGTATCGTATTTCTGTGAATCAGACCAACTGTAACCCGAAAAGCTGACTAAGCAAACACAGCATTCGAACGGCTATTTCGTTGTTCCCGCGCGAAAAAATAGTCCAAGCTAAACCCTAAAAGTTTGAAAATGTGCAGGTTTGTTTTCGCGCCTATGTTTTATGACGTCGAAGTGTGTGACGTGTCACGTGACACCTTCAATCGGAGTTACGTCCCAAAATTTTGGTGTGAACAAGACCCGTTTTCCGATGACTTTTCGGAAAATCATCGGAATGGGCAAAAAGTTACAAATGCTCCGGTGGGTATAGGATATCACTTCACGTCAGAGGTCGCAAACGGTGACCGACCGTTAAACGACCGCCCGCGCCTGATCCGGAACGGATTCGGTTGCCAAGTTTTGAGGGTCGGGCGGTTACAATCGGTTGATTCACCAGGAAAAAAAAAACGGTCGGTTACAGTCGGTCAACCAAAAAACCAAAAAAAAAAAAAAAGTTGTACTCTCCCTATAATCCAACATTCTTGTACTTGTACTCTTTGGCATCGTGGAAGTACATGACATCATGATTAGCGTCGCAAATCTAACACGGTACTGTAGTAAGCTATATATTTCGCAAATCAAAGGGAACGCGACAAAGCGTCGCAAATCTGACACAGTAGTACACTATTCATTTCGAAAATCTTAGGGAACGCGACAAAGCGTCGCAAATCTGACACGGTACACCGCCAATCGCTATTAGCGTTGTGTACGCTAATTCTGTCCCGCTTTTTTTTTTAAATTTTCAAATAGAATTATCCATACTATTTAAAAAAAAACCCTAATTCCTAATTAGAGTAAACGATTTCTTCGAAATTCCCAATTAGCGTAAACCACGCTAATCATTCGTATACGCTAAAAAAACTTATACACTAATAGCGATTGGCGGTGTAGTACAATATTCATTTCGCAGATCTTATGCAACGCAACAAAGCGTCGCAAATCTGACACGGTAATTCATTTCGCAAATCTTAGGGAACGCCACAAATCGTAATTATTGGCTTATTCCGTCGTACATTGATTAATTTTGTACTTTTTCGGTTACGGGCCGGCACGGTTAGTCGCGAAAAATCAAGATTCGGTTAATTTATTTTTTCGTAAACGACGGTCGGTTAACGGTTAACAATTTTGGAGCGTGACAAAACTCGGTCGGGCGTCAGTTACTCAGATTTTGAAAAAAAAAAAAAAAACGGTCGGTTTCGGGTATGATTTTTTTTTACTTTTGCGACCTCTGCTTCACGTGAGCTCATCGATATTTATACGCGGGTACGATTTTTTATTTAGTACGAAGTTTATTTCGTTTCGTGCGAGTTATGCATGTTGTACGTCGTCCTTTAATTTGTGTCCAAGTTCAGTGTAACGGTTTGCGATTAGATTCCATTTTTGCGGCTAAGTCAAATGTCGGTGTGAGAGCATGTCGGTGTGTGCTCTGACAGTGGAGCTCACGTGAATTGAGAAACTACCTGCGCGCAGCCATTTTATTTATATGTGGCTGCCGCAGTTTTGTTACAGTTACCTGCGCCGGCCGTGTGAATTGTTTTTTTTTTATGACGGTCGACGTTCGCAAGGGCGACATTTTTTTAACTGCTATTACAATATTTCGCCATTCAAATTTGTTCGACGGGTTGACCGTCAAATCTGAACTTAAAGGTACGTAGCTTGTACAAAACTGTACTTCAAATGTACAATTTCTGACAACTATCTGCGCGCAGCAAAAATCGTCTCTGCGATTAGCAATTCCCTTACTTTATTACCATTAAGGATTTATTAGTGTCAATGCAAAGTTAAAACATGTAATACTATTTTTTTGTAAGGTTTTACGTGGCTGGCTGTAGTCCACTCGCTTTAATATTGCTTTTACACACTTTTAAATGATTTTCGGCCAAAAAAAGTCACAACCGAATTAGTGTTAACAACCCTAAACGAACTCAAGTCTCCGTCTTTTGCGACAAAATACGACGAAGTACGGTGGTGGGTGACGGCCATAGTCTTCGCGACACAAGTTGGTGAACTTATGTGATCTACTTAGTTGTGACCATTTGATGTATTCACACTAGGAATGGATGATGAAAGAGGGTAACCTTCCATCAGGCGAAAAGTGGGGTTGTTTACTGGAGAAAGTACCTTTCCGTACTAGACCGTACTGTTTTTTTTTTTTTTTTTACAAAAGATGTTTACTAAAACCTACGTAAGATTCTCCAGACTTTTTGGCGAAAACTCCCACCTCCGATTTTGAATTCTCGACGCAAACGCCCGACTGTCCTCAAGAGGACACTTTGTGCTTACTGGACGTGTGTATTAGTCCATTTGGAAAATCAGAGTCGATCCACGACGGACGTGAAGCTATAAACTTACATGTGGCAAATGGCGTGTACCGTCTGACATCACAGCCACCCTGTTCGACGACAAAATCTTGGTTGTAGAACATCTTGTCACGCCTCCGCTGGTACAGCGATAATACGTGAACGTACAAAATGGTACTTTCATGGACATTTGTACAAATTTTCATTTTGCAACGGTTTTAGTGGCTGTTGGAACAACCACAAATACAAAAACGTTCAGATTGTACATTAGCGTGACGCTACTAGATATTTTAATCGACGTCCGCCCGTACAGATACGCAATTGAGATTTTGTACTTTTCAAAACTTTGATTATTCCCGGCCGGCTCAACATGATCTTACGTGGTACCAATCGCAATCAAACACGTAAGCATTTTTTGATTCACTGGCTCGACCTGATGGAAAAGTGTTACAAACATTACTGCCAGTAAACGTGATCGTACAATTACTAGGAACGCCTGATGGAAGGTTACCCTGAGATGAGGAAATGAATGTCTTTTTCTTGTTTGGACGTGAATCACCCTTGACGTCATCTCACGTCAACAGAAACGTCGCGATGTGATTCATGTTGTCATACAATTAGGCGCCGATGACTCAAATCCGTCCGTACCATTCATTCATTCATTCATCCGGGATACGACTTCCTATTTTTTCAAAGTCGGATTTCTGCATTCCTAAAAGGTTTTCTGGAAAAGAAGATGATTTACCATAGTTGTCAAGTTTTGACGCACTTAACAGTATGTTTTGTCCGACGCTACGCTCCAAAAAGGTTGACAGCCAAGCGGTCGGCCTGTTTGGCACCTCTGTTTTTGTTTTTTTGGGGAATGAATGGTACGGGATTATTCGTTTCCTCATCTCATTCATCATCCATTTCTAGCGTGAATGCATGGTCATGGACCAGCGTTTTCTTCAAGTTTAGGTTTTAGGGCAGTTTTTTTAATTATAAAACTTGCTTCTCGCACCAGAGCTATGTCACGAGGAGTTTCGGTATCTTTCACTTTAAACATTTTGTATGATAAGCCCATCGACTGTACATAGTAAAGCATATGATGTCTCAAGGGTGACGTCACAAATTGAAAGAGCATGATTTGTGACAGTGTGATTCGCCCGTGAGTTAGCCGGAATTTGGGCAAAATTAATTCTCACCTTTTCAAGCGACTCAGTGAACTTTTACTGTAAATATCTTTTACATCTTTCTTGTAATCTTTTATCCTTCATCTTTCTTTTTTTGGATATTTGAATATCTCTTTTGCTCAGCTCTAAAAGCAGGTTAACACTGGCTGCAACATCACGTTTGTAGCCATAACCAATATCATTTTTATCATTGTCAAACCTCATAAAACTGGTCAAGAATGCGTAGTATAACACTATCGTGTATCGTTATTTGTCTTACTGGTTTCCTGGTCTTTAAACTAAATTTTCTCTCTACACAATTACCCAATTTTCTTTTGGAGACCACCAATTTGAAGTACGAATCTTTATCTTTCCATCTCAACAGTTGGATTAGCAATCCAACAAGTGTACACAAAAAAAGAGAGTTTAAAGTGCTGAAAAAAGCACAAACGCTACTAGAGAAACACGGTGTTCTATACCATAAAAGACAAAAAAGGGAAAACAAACGATATTTAAGAAGTAACTCCATTAACTTTCACATTACACTCCATACTAGGCGAACTACTTTCTACTAATTAAATTATTTGCATAAACAAAACATGTAAGATAATTCACAACAAATCGACTTCGTATCGAAAAGTAAACAAAAGAAAACAAACGCGACTTTTCATGTTTCAATAAAAAGTGAAAATACAAGATTTTTTTTTGTTTGCTAGTATTAACACTGGACAAGCCTGTCCAAAAACCGAGGGAAGTCGTAAGCAGACCCTCATTCTTATCTAACTAAACCTCGGAAGGTTTGTATGCAAGTAGACATGTACTGCCACCTTTTTTCCATTTTTTTCTTTTTGAACTTCTAATATTATATCACCTTTTTTATATTTTTTCACTTTTTCTTTCCATATAGGAATGGAAGGGATTTAACAAAAACTTGTGACAGCTTTCTGACTATCTTTCTCGCTTCAAAAAGCACACAAACACACTAACAAGAGAGTGTACAAAAAATAAAATAAAATAGTAGTAATATACCTTTCTCGGAAGATTTACTCGCTTTTTTATGGTCAAAACTGGAGACAGTATTCGCCAATCTTTTACCGATTTAAAAAGGTCAATTATGTTTTCAAGCTGTGACTGATGAGTCCACTGAAACTAGACGGACTGCAAATTTTTTCTCTCCAACTTCACCTGCCATAAAAATGATAGCCGTAGATATGTTAATTTTACACTTCTTTTGGAAAAAATGACAAGTAATTTTAGCTTTCCACTTTTTTTGGAAAATTGTTTAGTTTTACAATTCTTTTGGAAAATTAGAAGAGTAGTTTCAGCTTTACACTAATTCAGAAAAAAAATACATAATTTTGACTCAGAAGCTATTTCCAAAGTAAGAAAAAGGCCCTAAAAAAAGGAAAAAAAATTAGCCATAAACTTTAAAGGGAGGGAGAGGGAAAGGGAAAGGTGCCGGAGAAGGGGAGGTGAAGGGGAGGGGGAGGGGGAGGAGGGGAGTTAAGGAAAACTGTTGGATTATTTGAACCGGGAAAAGGAAACCGACAACTTTGACATTGGTTTCTCTAAGGAATAGGAAGAAAGAGAATACTTAAGAATACTTATAGAGGGCATGTACATTGCATTCACTTTCATCGGAGAAAGGAGAGGAAACTGAAAAAACTACTAAGATAATCAAGTCAAACGGCATTTATATTGCTGAATCAAATCTAAAACAGATTCAGAAGTTTTGCTAAATTGAAAGACAAGTAGGAGAGCAGCATCTTTGGATAAGGCTTCTTTATTCAATATCAAGTAAAATGTTGTACCTGCTTTAAAAAAGACAGGTATTAGGCTTTGTTTTAAAGGGAAAAGAAAGGAGGGGAAAGTAGGACACAACAAGGTGTCATGTTAGACAGATATATACTAAGATAATAATAATATCTTTATTTAAGTTCAGGATACTATAAACGACACATTATAGGCATAACGACAAGAACCTACAACTGAACTGTTGTTGCCTATCACTCTTAGTGTTACAAATTTTCATTCAGTCGCGACTTTTTTTGGTTGAAAATCGTAAAATGGTAGTGTTAATAAAACTGTTTAGTAGACTCCTATCCGCTAGATCTCCCTACCCCGATTAGTATTATACATTCTTTAAAATAATAATTTCCTTCACACAAATAATGATGAGAAGTGTACCTCTATGAACTTCAGAGAAGGCTATTCAATCGTATGGGGGAGATTACGGTTATGAATTGAAGAAAAGGTGACAGCAAAGAAGAGTGTGTTGCATAAAATTTTGTGTTTGGGACAACATATAGAACAAGGGCAAAAATGAGGACAACAAACTTATACGATTGTAATTTGAATTTCACATAGTCGAATGTGAGCTAGAGCACATTATACTAAATAAAACTCAGTTTAGAAACAGAGAATACATCCTCATTTTCCGTGCTTTGAAACCATAAACGAGATTATTAGAGAGATTATAATCTTACTGCTTATCGCTTTCACTCCAGGGCCAAAGAACGATGTAAATTTTGCCTGTCAATCCCCATTTAGACCCAATTCCCAAAACCAATAAACACCCAATAAATACATCCGCTACCAAATAATAAATCTGATTGCAAGGGAAAAAACAATAAACAGCTATTAAAGTGCTCAACCACAAAAAAACCCACAACATGTTAAAAAAAACACCGCTACAAAAACCCTAGAGAGATATCCCTCTTCCATCTCTCTCTCCCTCTCTTCCATCTCTCTTCCATCTCTCTCTCCCTCTCTGCCCCCCTCTCCCTCCCTCTCTCTCCCTCTCCCCCCTCTCTCCCTCCCTCTCCCTCCCTCTCCCTCTCCCTCCCTCCCTCGCTACCCCTCCCTCCCTCTCTCCCTCCCTTGCCTTCTCCCTCCCTCTCTTTGAGAAAGCAGATTATTAAAAAAATGGTAAAGAGAATACCTCACGGTCAGCAAAATCAGCCAGAGTTAGGCCCTTTGCCTCAAAAATTAACACCAATGAGTATCGCCCATCATACACCTGTTTCACAAATAATCATCAATTTCAAAATTAGAAATACCCAATTCAAAAATTGTAACTTGTTTCAAAAAATCCTTCCATTACAGGGAGGAAAGGAACAAAAGCAAAGGTTTGAAGGCAAGATTATTGAGATAATTGGATTACATCAAGTTAAGAGGCTACACCGTGACTTGTCATTAGCATTAACAACACTGACTCGGTGCCCGTATTTTTTTTTTTTGCCCTTAATGGTTTATTTTCTTACCGATTATACTTTAACCGGTTCAAAACCAGCCAAATCATTTGGTACCGATTTAGAATCACTAACACTATTATAAAACCCCCTCGTTCATTAACAAAAGCCTGTCAGATTTTTAGGCAAAACATATAGTCTCTGTAAAATCTATCTTTGTAAGAGTAAACAGCTAACATGCCTTTGTTTTCTTTTGACAAATAAAGCGCAGTTTCCTAAATTTGTATTAATGAAACACCTTTCTTTTCTCGGGGAAAGGATCATCACTTTGAACCGGAAAAGAAATTTGAACCTTCAGTACCTATTGCTTACTTACTCCTTTTAGATGAAGATGAATGGCACATGATAAGAAAATTACTTATTACAATCCAACTGGTTCACAAGATAAGTTTCATAACGGTCTTTCCCCTTCTACTAACGAAAACAGGGAAGAAGGAGAGGAAAACGTTTTTTACAGTTGTTAAACACATTCTTTATGCTTCACGCATTTTTTATGTTTCTGACATGCAAGAAAAATATTGCTCAGAAGGCCTTAGAAAACGAGGAAGAAGGGGAAGAAGAAAAAATAGAGAAGAAGAATGAGATGGAGGGAACGAGTGGGGTAGGAAGGAGGGAGAAGGGCAGCAAGAGAGAAAGTCAAAGAGTATCATAGAGAAAAGAAGTGAAGATCACAATGGAAGACGGACAGGAAAAGGAGAAAGACAAGAGAACTCCTATTACAGATCCTAAAAAGTAAGAAACCCACGTGATTTTATCACGTAGCCAGTGCTGTGTAAAGTGCAATAAATGAGCTCTTGGTAGTCCACTCTAAATTATGTGCACTATGGAGTGAGATCTCCAAGTCTGCAGTCATGTTCTGACCATAGATCCGACGTACATAAGATAAGGACAGTGTATCTGTTTTTAATTCGGATTTAACCAAGTAATGTGATAAAACTCACAATTATCTTTCGAAATTTTGAAATAAAAACACATAATAGAGCTATGGTCCTGATTATCCCTTTTTATGTGCTTTCATTTCTCTTTTCCTAAAGACTTCAACTAAGCTAAAATATAATACCTTAACAGACTGCTATATGTACTTATACATAAAACTACACTGCTATCGATACTAGTGTAAAGGAATTATTAGTGTTAATGAAGAATGAAAACGCACAACACTAATTTTGTGTAGGGAGACGTGGTGTATTGTCGTCCACTCCGTTATGTAGTGTGATATTGACACTATTTTGTGACTTTTTAAAAAGCTATGACCGACTTAGTGTTAATAACACTAATAGCAAATGAGCAGGGTATTCTTATGTGCAAAGATTCTCTTTTAACAAATTAGGTAGAACTTACTTCCTCGGTGATGGACTCCAACTGAGGAGCAAAACGACGCTGAATACCTCCTCCCTGCATGACGATTTCCCTCAAAAAAGAAGAGAAAAGACAAAAATCGTCTCAGTAAGGTCCGATCCCTCCTCACCCTTTTCATAGAGACTCCACAAACTCTCCATGCAAATCTTGCTTTCGTGTTTAAAATTCTTCTAAAAAGACCAAACTCTAAATATCGAGGGCATACACTATTTACTATTTATGTACACAATTTTCACTATTTACTTCAGAAAAAGGGAATCTCCAGCATTTCACAGAAGGACGAGAAAGGGAAGGGGAAACTTTGGAGGAAGGGGTTAAGAATAACATACAAAGATGTGAAGGGGATAGGCTACAATAAGAAGAAGAGAGAAAGAAGACAAAAGATGAGTAAAAAAGAGAGAGGAAAGGGAAGAGGCAGCAGAACAAAAGAGGCTATGAAGTGAACATGAAGAGGAAAAGGAAGAAGGAGAGAACAAGGCGAATGCAGGAGAACGGAAGATGACATGAAGAGAAGATGGAGTTGAAGAGGAAAATGGAAAAGGGAAGAAAAAGGGCTTTACTGGTTAACTGACCTGGCCATATCGGAAGATACGCTTAAGAGCTTCTTCCAAATGCTGTTCATCTCCATATCTAAATCTTGTCACGTCGCTACGAACCTGCCAAAATTCGTTGAAAAATTGACAAAAGTAAAGATTAAAATGAAAACTCAACATCTATTAAAAAAGCTAAGTTCAATTCAAAAATCGAAGATCAATTTAAAAACAGAAAGTTGATTTAAAAAGCTGAAGAAAAGAACTGGGAAGAAAAGGGAGAAATAATTGCAAGGAAATAACAACGCACATCCGTGTGAGCTGCATGATTAGAAGGACTCTCAGAAATATAAGAATCCATGTCTAATTTTACAGAGTTGGTATTTCTACAATTTCAATTGTAAATCTCATAGGCCTTGAATGAAGTTATCCTAAACTAAAACTCAATGTCAAGCTACACTTCACTGTGTAAGGACACCCAGAAGGTCCCCGAGTTGAAAACATGAGTTGAAAACATCTTATACATTTTTAACTCAACTTTCATTTGAATTAAAACCACAAGAGTCTATCCTTATCTTCCATACTTAAACACGCACCCGAGGAATGCAAACTTGTATTCTTCCCCCCAACATTTGTAAAGATCATCACATGTTTAACAAGAAATAAGATTGGGAAAGGTTACTTGCTCATTATTTTTATCCAAACACTCACTAAGATCATTACATATTTTCCAAGAGATGAAATTGGGAAAAGTTACCAGCTTGTATTCCCCCCCAAAACATTTGCTATAATGATCAAATAGTTTCCTAGAGATTGGAAAAAGTTACCTGCACCAAAATTGGGGTGGCTTGGGAAGCACGAAGATCCACAGCGTCCGCATAGGAAATGCATGACACTGGTTTTAATTCAGCATACTGGACGCAATTAAACAAATAAAAAACATAAAAAAAAATCAAAAAAACATAAGCAAAAAGGAATCAGAAAAAAATATAATTTTACATCACTCTTAAAATCATGTTAATGCATACAGAAAAATTGATCGTGAGTGTTCATTGTCACAATTGCCTCTTTCTTGAAGCTGATGTTAAAGACATGTGGAGTGTCTGTAAAATCCTAAAACTATGATGCACAAAAAACATTCACACGAAGTTCCATACTGACTTGATACAACTATATGATAAGAAAAGAATGAAGGTACTTTTACATGGAGAAGGAAAATATAATGATGTGTGATTTTTACGAATAAGGGAAATACTTCACGAGCCGATTTAATGTGCAATTCAAAATAGGGCCATAATAAAGTCAAAAGTTCAGTATGGAATATCCGTTTCACGAAAAACACATGATATCCCATGATATCAAGTTGATAACTTAATAAAAGAAGCAGAATTAACGGGGAATTCAAAGCAAACAATAGACAGTCCTTGAAAAAAACTAGTGAGTCGAGACAAGAACTACTGATGACTCTAACAAGGAGGCAAAAAAAAAATCTTGACATCTCTACCCAACACAATGATCCTCTCTTTCTGAATTAGCTTTCACAGTAACTTCACTCCAGACTTATTCGTCAAATTTAAATGACAAAAAGTGGCAACAGGACTCAACTCTAATTTTTCTAAAGTCAGGACTTTTTCCAATGTATTCAGCAAACCAATTTTTTTTTCATCTGGTTTAAGTTGTCATCAACATTCTACCATCGCTATTAGTGATAAACATTTTTCGGGCAGTTAAAGTACTTTTCCTCATCACAAAGTTTTCTGATTTTCAATTGTGACATCACAATCAAATGGAAAGAACACCACCTTTCAAATGAATGCCTTCCAATCACTAAGTTAAACGCCTTTGACAGCTCGGAAAATGTTTAACACTAGTAGAGACGGGCAGTGCAGTTTAAAAGACCTAAAAGAAGGATAGGCTAAATGCAAAGAAAACTCGTGTATTACCTTTAGTGCAAAACCGATTAGAGTAAGAGGGAAGCCGTATGTCAACATAAGCGCTGAGAAGTCGGTTCCAGGCAACCAATTAAAATAAGCTCCAAAACCAAAACTGCAGTTTTCCCTCCCTAACCAAACTCAAAAACATTTTCGCTTCCAGAAAAAACAAACATAAAAAAATAATATCAAACACTTTGAAAGGTGCACTCCAGCTGGCTCTTCTAGCAATTCCATTCATCATGAGAGAAAATAATAAAAATTAAAGAATTAAAAAGTTACACACACTAAAATTGAGAATTGCAAAATAAGTGAAGTGGCTGGGGGTCAGAGGCATATTTTTAACCGCATAAATCAAAATTGATTAGAGCGATTATTCAAATTTTTCCGACATGGTTGGAAAAACTCACGAAAGCAAGAAGAGGCCGACAGTCAGACCAATGGTGCCGAAAGAGGTCTGCCAAAACGACAACCTTTTAAAAATTAAAAAAAAATCGTGAAATACTATCAACAATAAATAAATAAAACCTTAAATATCTTGTAATTTCAGCTCCATTGTAAACTCTTCTATAGGCTCAATTGAAATAAATATGTGTTACTTATGGTAGCTGAACAAAAACCTTAAATTTTCTTCAAAATTCAACAGAAAACAAAAGAAAACATTCAATATGAGCCATAAGTTCCCCAGTTAACTACTTCTGTTTCTTGTAAAACGATCAAAACAGCTACATTTCACAACAACTTACATTACTGCATAACTGTTACAATCCTTACAATACAATTTAATTTTTTACATTACACTTTACGATTCTTACATTTACACTTAACAATTCTTATATTATAAGTTGCGATATCACACTTTCTTATATCACACTTTATGATTCGCACTTTACACTCATAAATATTACATCACAACTTAAAATGCTTACACTACACTTGATGACTCTCTCTTCACAATTACACTCTACAGTTCTTACATTCAAACATACCTTAGTGATACTGATCTCTGTGTCAGGAACTATTTCCTTGGTGACCTTTACAGCGGAAGGAGCATCTGCTCCAGAAGCTGCTGCTCGTACGGATAATTGACGAGAAGATGAGTTACATGGAAAGCTGACTACTTTGTTAATTGATTTACCAGCAGAAAGAGAGAGAGCCAGCGGGCATCTCTTCCTCAATACAAGCTGCTGTGATGAACGACAAGATGAGGAAGTTCTTACTTGCTGAGAACTTTCCAAGAATGTACACGTGGAAGCAGATGTAAGAGTCTGTAAACAGGAAGCCATGGCTGAACTGTTATTGTATCTGTTACTAAAATTTCTAAATCTTTCTTGTAACTAAGACAACAGAACTAGCAATTACCGTGCCTGTTAATTATGCTTGAGCTTGCAACTTCGTTCAGAGAGGAAGATGAAGAGGGAGAGGGAGAAGGAAACGAAGAATGTAGGTTCAAGTAAGAAAAGGATTTTCTGCTAAGGAAGAAATAAAAAGAATTAAACTTCCATGTCAAAGGGAGCTACAGACACACAAGCAGTAACTGGGCAAAGATTGATTCTGTGACAGAAATAGTGTGGAGCTTTTCTGGTCACAGCATTGGAGCTGAAGTTGCCACGTAGCATTGCCGTTGAGACAGCTTGTCACAAAATGATGCATGAACGATACTGTAAAAAACATAAACTATTTCGTAAAAAACCAGCGGCGTGGATTCCATGGAACTGGCTATCGCTGTTCTTCTCAACAAGAAACTATGGATGTTATTTACAGTGACAACGATTCATGTGCTCGTTCTATTTCACAGTGATCATTTACGGTGGTTAATAGCTGAAAAGCACACGTGGACGCATCCTGGTCACAATTTTTGATACTGCCCTAAATAGTCTCGATTAACTGAGCTTTATATGCCGACATTTATCGCAACTGATTTTTTGACATAATTCGTGGACTAAAAGGGTCCACGTGTACATTTTCTCGTACACATGAGATGGTGTCGGCTGCTCTAGTCCAGCGACAGTAACGACAAGGGTACTGTTATAGCGTACGGTCGTTTCCATTTTTTTAACAAGCTCGAATAGTTACAATTTTTACAAAAGAAAACATCATACACAGGGTTAAGTACGTCAGCAACATGAAGCTAGAGTACGTATAATACGCCAAATCGTCACAATTTCCCGTACTTTAAATGACAAGCTCCTCAAATATTGACTTTATTCCATAGTTGTTCAAATCGCGCGATTTTTTCCTTTTTTCCGATTAAAACGTATAATTCGTGACTTTTGAAAAAATCGGAAAAAACGCGATGTACTTTCTGTCCGGTAAACTGAACGGCTAATTCACGGAAACTGTACCATATTTTACGGTAACTGTACGGTTTTGTACGGTAAATGTACGAAATTTGATGAAAAGATACGTTGCACTTCGTAGTACTTTCTGTCCGGTAAACTGAACAGATATTTTACGGGAATGTACGGAATTGTACCAAAAATGTACGGACTATTACGAAAAGATACGGAAAATGTACGAAAATGGTACAAACTGCGGTATATGTGAAATTTATTTTTGCTTACATGTACGAAATAGTACGGACGAAAATTCATTAACGATTTTTACGATTTTTTCAAAAGGTTCAATGCGTTTGTTACGTATAATTTGTCGCGATTAAATCGTTCGCACTAAACGCCGTGAACAACTATGCTTTATTCCAAGTGAGCAACGTTCACCAAAACCCGTACGGAAACATCGAAGAGAAAAAATAAAAGATACGTGTATGTAACTTGTGAAACCTCGTCACCGTACGTTTCACCGTACCTTAGGTTAAAACGCACTAAAAAACTGAGTTGCCATGTTGAACAATAAAGCAGAAACTCTTTTAGAACACTAAAAACTAGTGTTGTGTATCGGTAAGGATTTGCCGATAACCGATATGGGCCTTTTTTCGGGTAGCCGATAATCGATATACTGGTACGATATACCACTATCGGTGTTATCGCCAATAAATAACCGATATTTATCGGTTATTATCGGCGATAACACCGATATCGAGAACTATTGGCGATATCTGCACGGACCGTACAGATAAATGTACGGCCAGTACAATCAACTGTACGTGTTATTCCCCGGACGCGCCCTACTCACAACCCCTATCTACTGAGGTGTCTACCAATCAGATCACTGTATTGTACAGTTGTACAAGCACAGAAAGTACAGTAGCCGCCATGATATCTGTACGACTTTGGTACGGATCCAGTAAAAACAATGTACCTTTCACATCCGACGCCATGGCTTTGTCCCTTTCTTCTTTGGGATCCACTGGGGACCTGCCACGTGTCAATCTGTTGGCTTTTTTGGAATAAGCTGCCAAAAGAGCCATTCCGGGATGCCGGCGCTCACGCTGGCCGTCCGCTCGTATATTGTCATTCCAAGTCGTCCGTTCGATTCCGGCGGCGCGCAGAATGTTATTTTGCGTCCGTCGTACTTTGTGTGCGCCGTCCTTTTACCGTTCCATGTTCACCAGTTTGTCGGTCCAATACCGTAAGTTGCCGTAAAATTGCTGTTCAGTTAACCGGCCAACGTTTATGTGCTACGCTGTCCGTAATAAATCGCAGTTAAACAGAGACGGAACAGATTCTTATACGTGGCATGCCATGCTATATAACGTCAATAATATAATACAGTATGTTATAAAGTACAATTGTATGCATACTATATTTTTTTTAAGTTATCGCCGATATGGAATTTGTTGGTCTCAGACCGATATATCGGGACCTCTGACCGTTCGATAACCGATAACTATCGGTATCGGTGTTATCGCGATAAATTTTTTACCGATACACAACACTACTAAAAACAACTGGAAAATTCAACATAAATACAAACAAATATTAACTGAAAAGTAAGAAAAATACATTCCACTCACAATATCACCTAAATTTAAAACGCCTTGAAAACGAAAAAGGTCACATTCGTTGCGTCAAACTTCCATCTAATCCTTTATGGTGCTAAAAAGCATCCTCTGCCACATGTTGGTTATGTAAACATATCACCGATATTGACATAACGTTAAGTCACATATAACATGATTATAGTATGGACATATGTGTGATGTGTAGACTTTAAAAACAACACATCCTCTGTGTACATCAGTTAAGCAACTTATGGTAAATCTTCTGTGTACAAGGAAAAAAATGAAAAGAAAAGCCAAAGCGAAACTGAAGAAACATACATGGAAACAAACAAACTAAAAACGAAAAACACCGTGAAAGAAACTAACACACAAAAAAGGCAAACCAAAAAAGAACATTGAAAACAACAACCAGTACAAAAATAACGACAAAATAGCAGAGCCTAACAAAAAACTACCAAGCAAACATCTAATTTACATCTAAAAACCCTTAAACGGGGGCCCAGCCACGTAAATCCCTAACCCCATAAAAAGTAAAAAATGCCATGCCAAGAGAATATGGACATATAAAAAAAAAAAATTAGACATAACGTTATGAATACATATACTTAACCTTAAGCTTAATTATAAAAGTAAAAGAAATAATACACGTAAAAAGGAAGAGAAACACATGCACAAACATAAATACAAATTCTAACCCTAATCAAAAAGGGAAGGCTTAAAAATTGAAGTGCGAGAACTTTTTCAAATATATTTAAGAAATCGGGAGGAGTCTTTCATTCTAGCGTCAACATTTCCTTCATTCACTATTCAATACTAACAAATTATAACTACCAAATATCAACGATGCCGAGAAAAAAGTCTCACTAAACTTGTATATCCCTAAACTTGTAGATTACCAACCTCGAGTTAACTATACTCCCATTTAACTCATAGACATAGAAATAGCTAAACCTAATTAGGTTTTACCTCTACCAATCTCCCCAAATCTCTCAAATTCCCATAATCCAATTTTTTTGCAAAAGGCTCCAACATCGCCATTCGAAGTTTTGCTTCTTCCCTCCTTTTTGAAGAGGGAGGAGGAACACCCTCATACTCTATCACTGTTTACGAAAAAACGTGAAAAAACAAAAAAAAAAGCGCAAAGCATCAAAAATGTTAGTTAAAACTGCATATAAACATGAAAAGTGAGATGACAAATGTGAAATGAAAAGCAAAGAAACGAAAAGCAAAGAAATGAGACGGTGAGTACTTTTTACCACAAAAAGGAAAATAGAAACAAGAAAGTTGAGGCGAAAAAATATAATACAATATAATATAATGGCGAAAAGTATGACGACAGATAAGACGACGGGGATTACAAAATCTTAAAAAGTACTAGCCGAAAAATACAGAAAGTGCGAACCAGAAAAGAAAAGAGAAAAGAGAAAAAAGAAAACAGATGCAAAACGAAAAACAAGTTAAAAAAAAAACAAAAGAGAGAACACTATAAATACCTCAAACTGTACAAAGAAAGTTACTAATGTCCAACATCGTTAGATGGCGAGATAGAGGGCGGAGGGAGGGAGGGAGGCCTTACTGAAACTTGCTGCCACACTTCCCCACAATCCGGCCAATCGCAAGTCTCTGTGGGTCACCCATCCCGCTAAGAACCCACCACAAAAAGAGTTTCCACACCCTGTTTGATCCTTCATTCCCTTAAGTTCTACCTCTCCTTCTCCCTCTCCCCCTCCCTCTCCCTCTTTTAACCCAACTTCCTCCATTTTTATCCTCTCTTTTGTTTTTAAATCCCAGTCTTTATTTTCTAAATTCTCGTCTTTCTTTCGAAATTCCTGTTTTATTGACGGGGATTTGGGTTCTGTCACTACAGACAAAATTGTTTTTTCGTCTACTTCTGAGAGACTTTCAGAAGGTTCAAAGTCGAAAATAGCGTTTCCATCTTTCGACTGTAGTGGTTCTTGAAGTCTTATATTTGTTTCTGATTCTTCTGTTGTACTCTCTGGTTTGTCTTTTTCTCCAAATATTGTATAAAAAGCTGGTATTTCCCAAGTTTCGCCCGTTTCTGCCCTGTTTACATTTTTGATTCAAAAAGAAGAAAAAAAAGAACAAAACTTTAATTAGGGAACCAAACAAGAGGACAAAAAAACATATATAAAAAAAGAGAAAGAGAGAAAAAATAAGACAATAACGGACTGGGAAAACGGCGAATATTGCGAAACTCAAGTTGAGACTGATGATTTTGGAAATGGTGTGATCGTACAAAAATAAGCGAAGATTCAATATTAGCATTAGTAAACCCTAAAAACTAGTGTCCCTCCCTCTCCCTCTCCCCCTCGCCCTCCCCCCTTCGTCCCTCCCAAAACACTATTTTAGTGTGAATAGTTAAAGAGCTTTATCGCATAAAACTAGTATGGATTCGTCTAGTCTTAAAAATCGTAGAAAGAAAAGTATTTAGAAACCTTTGAACACTTTTTAACTCAAATATTACTGCAGACTTATTACATGTTTTTAACTTAGAAGTTCAGAAAAAGAATAACTAGTGTGGATCATGAACCATTATTAGAGTAAACAACAAGAAACAATTTGTGTGGATCATCCAACCATAAGTAGAGGGAATCACCGGAAATCACGATGTGTGTGGATCAATAAAAACATAATTAGTGAAAACCGTAACAGTAAACATATTGGTGTGGATGAACGGAAACCACAATTGACGTGGAATCGACCACTGGAAAACCATAATCAGCATGGACCACTGGAAACCATAATTCATGTGGATCATTATAAACCATATTTAGTGCGGACCACGCGAAGCCATATATAGTGTGAATCAATCTCACCAGTGGACCACAGCTCCTTGGGGACCTCTCCGGAGACACACCACCTGGAAGGATCCAATTCCACACTAATTGTTGTGAGATATCGCACACAGACATATGTGCACATCCACACAATTTTTTTGTTAAGCAACTCAACAACAAACTCATAAGGAAGAAAATGTACATATATACTAGTGTTGCATATGCTACTGGATCGCCAATCCGATACACCAATAATTTTTATAGACCGATCGTTTCGGAATCGCAAACATATAATTTTTTGTTCAGATATGCCAATGCAATTTGATACGATAAGATACGGTACAATACGATACTTGATATACCGGTATCTTGATTGACGACGTGACGATGACAAACCATGACACAAGATACGACGTGCTAAAATATGTCGAGCGACGTCACCCATCCAAGATTCACAGTTATCCGCTATGCACACAATTGTGTGTTACAAACATTCCTGGCATAACATTTTTATGGACATTTCAACCAGTTAAAGACACATAATCACCATATAATCACTCCACCTGATGCAACTACGTGATATCATGTAACGACGATATTACATACATCAGAGTGTATATCTTATCGCATCGGCTTTAATTAGAATCGCAACGAATCGCCGAATCGCCGTACCGCAACTGCCAGTTCGTAGACTACACCGCGAATTGCTTTTAGAGTAAAGAGAGATTACTCTCTCTCTCTCTCTACCGGCATTTCACAAAGTCACCTATTTTGGAAATCGAGACAGTATTAGCTTTGACATTTCTATTAAAAAAAGGAACATTGGATTTTTCTGAAACAAGATCCTACAACTGTACTACCAAGAAAATTTGAAAAAATTTTCAATAAAAACTACTTCCGACGTTGAAGACAAAGGTGACAAAATGATCGACCGGGAAGAAAATGACATCATCAAAGCTATTCTTTTGCGTCACATACACTGCCCATCGTTATTAGAGTTAAGAATGCTATTTTGGATGCGAATTTCTATGGCCGAAATCACAAAATAGTCTTTACAACACTACTTAAGGCAGTGAACTGCCTAAACAGTCCATGTCTCCCTAGTCTAAATTAGTGTTATACATTCTCTTTCCGCATTTATAATAATAATTCTTTTATTAAGGATGGGCAGTGTAGTCAATTTCTCACTTGGACTTGACCAACATGACAATAAGGTGGTTGCTATTGCCACCCAAAGAAATTTCCATAAGGTGCGAAAAAGGACAAAAAAATAAAAAGAAAAGAAAAGGAAAGATGAAAAGATGGAAAGATGAAAAGATTTAGTTCAAAACATAAATGATGCGATGTACCAGAGTGGATAATAAATGAAGTGTACAGGTTATGAGATAGGAGCGTGTCACAAACAGTTATTTTCCTACAGGAGATAATGATTAGACGCTGATGTAAGAATGAGGAAATTGAACAAAATGCCGTCGGTTAACAAAAAGCACACCTAAAGAATGATCGACAGAATTTGACTGGAAGTACGGATGTCCAAAGTTAAAGGGAACCATACTAAAAGTGGAACCGGTTGGACGAGCAAAGTTGGGATGTGGTACAAATCTCTATAACTGATCAAAAGAGGGTAGTAGGGCAAAATATGTATAATGTTTATGTATATGTATTATGTAGTGTTGTGTATCGGTAAAAAACTTATCGCGATAACACCGATACCGATAGTTATCGGTTATCGAACGGTCAGAGCTTCCGATATATCGGTCTGGGACCAACAAATTCCATATCGGCGATAACTTAAAAAATATATAGTATGCGTACAATAGTACTTTATAACATACTGTATTATTTTACTGATTTTATATAGCGTGGCATGCCACGTATAAAAATCTGTTCCGTTACAGTTTAACTGCAATTTATCACGGTAAACGCGGCACATAAACGTTGGCCGGTTAACTGAACAAAAATTTTACGGCGACGTACGGAAATTTACTAAAAAATTGGTGAACATGGAACTGGAAAAGGACGGCGGACACAAAAGTACAACGGACGCAAAATAACATTCTGCGCGCCGCCGGAATCGAACGGACGACTTGGTATGAGAAAATACGAACGGACGGGCCAGCGTGAGCGCCGGCATCCCGGAATGGCTCTTTTGGCAGCTTTTGCCAAAAAAGCCGACATATTGACACGTGGCAGGTCCTTAGTGGATCTCAAGGAATTAAGGGACAAAGCCATGGCGTCGGATGTGAAAGGTACATCGTTTTTACTGGATCCGTATCAAAATCGTACATATTTCATGGCGGCTACGGTACTTTCTATGCTTGTACACGTCCGGAGAATATGACGAACAGTTGAGTGTGCAGACCGTACATTTATCTGTACGGTCCGTACAGTTATCGCCGATAATTATCGTTATCGGCATTATCGCCGATAAGTACCCGATATTATCGGCTACTTATCGGCGATAAGACCGATGTCGATATATCGTACCAATATATCGATTATCGGATACTCGAAAAAAGGCCCATATCGGTTATCGGCAAATCCTTACCGATACACAACACTAGTATTATGTGTATGTGTATGCGTATATATGTATATGTTTAAAAAAAGGGTGAGGAAAAAGAAATCAATAATCGGTCTCCTACCTCCCCTCCCAACTCCACCATTCGACCAATCACGTCTCTTGGAGAACCCGGTCCCACCATGGACCAGGCTTCCTCCTCATTGGGTGAAAATATATGCGCTGACGTCAGCAACGCACTGGAAATACACATGATGACATCAGCAGGAGTCTAAGAATGCACAAACGACAAATGGTGATGACAACAGCAATGGTCAAAAAATTGACAAAAAACGCACAATGATAACATCAGCGACGGTATATAGATGTGCGCTGACGTAAGTGGTCATCTTAAAAAGACTCAAAAACCATGTGCTGACATCAGCAATGGGGTGTGAAGGCAAAAATAGGTGATTTGCTGATGTCAGCAATGGGATTGAACAAACAAATACAGAAATAGAGAGTGGTACGGAAAAAGGGAAAAGAAAATATAAAAAAATGAATTAAATTAACATTATACATAGCAGTGGAACAAAACTTGAAAAAAAAGACAAACAAATGACAACCAGTGAAAGACAAAAACCTTAAACTTAAAACCTAAAACTCAAAACCAAAAACCAGAAACTGGAGCAAAAAACAGAAAGAAAAAAAGAAAGACAAACAGAAACAAAAACAAAAACAGAAACAGAAATGGAAACAGAACAAGAACCAAAAACAAAAAAAAAACAAAAAGGAACCAAAAGCTGAACATGGAACCGAAACTGAGACGAGATACAAGAAAAGGACAAAATAGACGAAGATTGGATGAATGATTGAAAAATTTAAGAGATAACAAAAAAAATTGGAAAAATCGAAAAATTGGAAAATTGAAAACTTGGAAATTGGAAACTTCAAAAATTGGAAAATAGGAATTGGAAAAACAGAGACCGGGAAAAAAAGTGACTGAGAAAAAAAGAGACAGGGAAAAAAAGAGACAGGAAAAAAAAGACAGGAAAAAAAGAGACAGGGAAAAAAAGAAACTGGGAAAAAAAGAGACCAGGAAAGAAAGGGACTTACACTAAGTCCAAACGGGGAACTATTTCTTCTGCCCGAGTGTACGGTTCTATGCTCAAAACTTTGGTTCCTGTGGCTCTTAACTCTCTTAAAAATGTCACGTCACGCCCACTAGGATGAACTCCCACATGGTAGGCTGCAGATCGCCTTCGATTGTTTTTTTTTTTTTTGTTTGTTTGTTTAATGGCAGACACATAAATGAATAAACACCAAACACGTAAACAAGCCGAATAAATAAACAAATAAATAAATGATATTCGTACATCGAGTTTTTTGGAAATGGGATTCGGGAATGGGATGTGGAAATGGAATGTTTGGGAAAAAGTACGTTTTTTATTTATTTATTTAAGAAAGTGTGCTTTTCTGTCGTTTTTTTAAGAAATTGAAAGGAAATCATGTTCGTAAACAGTCTTGTATTTTTTTTGTCATTTTGCCCATCACCAACTTTTAAACACCATTATACACATTATATTCCCCATTTGTTGTCTTTCTCCTTTCTATTAGAACAAACACCCATCAAGGGATATTGAATATAAACATGATGAAAATAAAATATTAGTGTTGTGTATCGGGAAAAAACTTATCGCAATAAAACCGATAACGATAATTATCGATTATCGAACGGTGAGGGGTCCCGATATATCGCTCCGAAACCAACAATTTTTTTATCGCCGATAAGTGTAAAAAAAAGTATAAAGTACTATATCATAGTACTTTATACTATATTGTATTATATTTTACACATTATATAGTATGGCATGCCACGTCATGGCGACTGTACAAAAACAGTTCAAGTGTACGGTTTGAACCGTACAATTATCGGCGATAATTATCGGGCCAGATATTTATCGGTAATTCATCGCTATACATCGGTTTTTTATCGCGAAAATTCCGTTACCAATATGTCGAACCAATATATCGATTATTGGTAGGTCAAAAAAAGGTACATATTGGTTATCGGCAAATGGCTACCGATACACAACACTAGAAAATATTCAACATTTTATGTGTATATACATAACATATATATATGCATAATATGTATATAAACATATAAATGCACACATCCCATTCACATATACATATATACATATATGCATACAAATACATGTATATCTTACAAATATATATATATATATATATATATATATATATATATATATATATATATATATATATATATATATATACATTTGTCTGTTTATATATACAAAAAAATAAAGTATATAAAGAAAGAAACCACTTGGTGGTAAAACTCACTGAAAAGAGATCGGGAGTGATGTGACAGACGGTCGCAACATACTCCAGATTTCGTCTTTTATTGGTACACGCCACACCTTTTGAGGACCAAAATACAAATGGAAATAAAAGTATAAGTATAAATATTAATAAAATGAAAAGAAAAAGAAAAACACAAACAAACAAAAAGAAAGACAAAGACTAACACAGAAATCTGATGAAAAACAACTAGCACATTTCAAGACATCAAACAAAAGAAACACACACACACACACACAAACAAATGTACGGCTGTATTTTAACCATTACTAATATGGAAATATCATGATCCCATACGGAAAAACAAAACGGCAAAAAAAGTACAATGAAAAGTAAAATGGAAAATAATGAAAAACACCAAAAAAAGGTACAACAGCCAAAAAAGTACAACACCAAAAAAAACACACCAACAAAAAAAAGTACCGACGACCAAAAAACACAACAGGAAAACGCTTCAACGGAATTGAAAGGCACATGGAAACACACTTGTGTTCTCCTACCGTCCTCCTCGAAAATCTGCCATGCTCTTAAAGTCGGGAACGGATAAACTAACAAACCGTCTGTTTCTATGTGTGACATTTTCAGCCAGGCTCGGCATAGGTTTGGCAAATCCGGACCTATGCCCCCTGCAAGACCCACCCTGAACCCTAAACATTTTGAGTTTTGAGATTTTTGAGGTTTGAAATTTTTGAGTTTTGAAATTTTTGCGATTGAATTTTTTGGATTTGAACTTTTTTAGTTTTTTTTTCCAAGGCTGATTTTGAGTTTCTAAAGGATTTCATAAATACCTCAAATAGCTTCTTTTGGGGGGCATTAAGATTGTGTTTTTTTCTCGTTTTTATCACTCTTTTTTGTAGACATTTTTTTTCTTTTAATTTTTTTACAAGTTTTGTGGCTATGGGATAATGTCTCAAATGGGAAATGTTAGACATAATTTCAATTATTAACAATTGCTAAAAAAAAAAAATCAGTAAAAATCACCTTTGTCGAAAAGAAATTCCATTCAAAGGATCAAAATATGGATCACATATTTATTGAAAAAGTTATGTAGAAAACATTGTTGTTTTGTCAAAATTCACATGAAGTTCATAAAAATAGGTTATTTGCTGGAGCTTTTTTTTCTAAAATAAGTTTATTTAAATTTCTTTAGGGTAAAAAAAACTTGAAAAACCCTTAATAAAAGGTTTCACCATGGTGTTTTGCTCCTATAATCTCGATTAGCGACATTAGAATTGGTTTATAAGTAAACATCGAACTTATAAACAAGGATCGAATCGAGAATTCAATAATTGCGCTATCAAATTTGATATATTTTGATACAATTCGATTTACAAACAAATGCTTATAGTGTGGTTGTTCTTAGGATTTTTATAATTTGGGTATTTATTCTAGTCTACACTAATATTTGTGCAATTCTCACAAATTAATTTCCATACTAGGAGCGTATACATGTATTATCCCAATTACATGTTTTTTGTACTAACTTCCGAAAACTAATTTTGAGTCCAAGATAGAAAAGACCACACAAATAATGTGTGAATGTGAAAGGACATTCACAAAAATAACAATACATACATTTTTTTCTCTAAAACGTTTTTTTTTTTGTGACCCGAGGAAAACTAAAAAGAGCAAGACCCTTAGCCCGGATTGAAAATACGCCTTTGATTAGGACTCTAATCGGATTATTTATTGAGTATACCGCACCGCTATTAGCGTTATCGATTTTTTCCGCCTTTAACTCAACTTTTCTCCGTGCACACTAGTCCGATTTTCATTCGGAGATCTCCAATCAAAAGCTAAAAACCATACATTTCCATCGAAACCTTTGAGCTAATAATCCAACAAGTGGGCACGGAAAAATTGAGAAAAGTGTTTTTTCGGCCTTGAAAGTCAATTTTCTCCGTGCACACTTGTCGGATTAGCAATCCGAAGGTTGCGATGGAAAGGTAAGATTCTCATCTTTTCATCGGAGGTTCTAAATGACAGTTGGACAGGTGTGCACGGAGAAAACCGAGTTTGAAACCAAAAAAAAACTCTTGAAACTCAAATTCTCCGTGCATACTAGTCAAATTATTAATTCAAAGGTTGTGATGGAAAGGTGAGATTCCACCTTTTGATTGGAGGACTCTAGATGATATGGATGAGTGTGTACGGAGAAAATTGTACGTGGTCTTGTGTTCCAAACTATCCATAATCTTTCCAAAAAGGGAAAAAAATGTATTCTTTCTCGTCCTCCATCGCCCCCCCTTGTCTCCCCCTCTCCTCCCTCTCCCTCTCCCCCCCCCCCACACCTCTCTCTCCTCGCCCCCCATTTTTCATTTTTTTTTTTTTTGTTGAAACTGACCGGGTGTCTTTTGGCGCCCAAAGTCGAATTCCGAAGGCAGTTTGAGGACCTGCCCCTCGCAAAAAAAACAAAAACAAAACAAAAAGAAGGAAAGAAAAAATGAGTGTGAAAGAGAATGAAACAGATTGGATGCATTTCTGTGCTTTTATGTGGTTTTTTTTTTTTTTTTTGGTTAAGCATTTTCTGTAAATCCATTAAACCCCGAAATTGAAAAAAAAAAAGTTTTAAAAACCGAAAAATAGGTTTGTTCCAATTTTTTTGGAATTTGAATGTTTCAAAATCTTAGGAAAATGTGAAAATGTTAGGGTATTGAAGCTCTACAAAATTAAAAGTTTCAGTTTCGTTATTAAAAAAAAAAACCCCTAATTTTAAAAACACAAAAAGCTTCAAAAGCATAAAAGTAAAATCCCTAAAATCCTCAAAACTCCTCTAAACCCTAGGAATCCTAACACTTTAAAATAATCCTAAAACCTTCCAAACCTAAGAAAAACCCGAAAAAAAACTAAAAAAACCAAAAAAAAACGCTTAAAAAGACCTAAAAAAAACCCTAGAAAAAACCAAAAAAAAACCCTAAAAAACTGACCTCCTCCCCCCAACTGCTCCATGGCCGTACTGCCGTCCGGATGCACAATGTCGTCCACAATTAGAGTGTACGTCACGTAGTCCAAAACGTATTCTTTTGTCCTTTTCTGCTCCGATTCAACGTCTTTTCTCGGTTCGCCAGCAGGATCCATTTTTCAAATTAAGTCTTAAAAATGTGATATTTTATTACTTTTTACAATTCTAACTATTTATAATTAATATTATTATTATTAGTAGTGGTACTATTGCTTGGTTTTCTCGTGTTGCTACTATTATCGGCGAAAGGAAAATAATATTTTCTGTTTTTTTATTCAATCGAAATAAAAATAAAAGATCGAAACCAAAAATCGAATTAATAAAAAGGAATAAATAAAATAACGGAAACCAGAACTTGTAGCCAGTCATTCCTCTACACTGCTGAAGTCACATGTGACGTCACGCTTTAAACTGGTTTCTTTTACTGTAACACTCCCGTCCTCTCTGGTTCAGTTTCCATTTTCCTTTTCCTTTTTTTTTTTTTTTTTTTTCACTTTCTCTCCCTCTCCCTCTCCCTCTCCCTCCCTCTCTCCCTCTATCTCGCGCTGTAACGCGTTTCCATCCAGCGCAAAAAAATTGATATGTTGACAGCCTCAAAGACAAAGACGACAATTTTTAGGTTTCGCAGTTCCAGTTTCAATTAGGGTTTCAGTTTTAGTTCCTGTTCCATGCATTCGTGACGGTTTGGCATGTGATCTGCCCGGCAACTCACGCTGACGGCCGTTATATGGTTCTACCGGAATCAAGCGGCTACACCGCGAATCGCTATTAGTGTTAATGTTTTTTTTGCCACTTAATACATATTTTCTCCGTACACACCTGTCGGATTATAGATCTAACGGTGGAGATTGAAAGGTAAGCTTCTCAGCTTATGATTGACGGTCTCAAACTGAAAATTGGGCAGGTTTGTACGGAGAAAAAATGTCAAGCGGCGAAAAAACCACCAACACTAATAGCGGTACATGGTGTGCTCGGAAGTCGAAAGTCGAAAGGCGATTTCACAATCATAAACTGAACAGAAATCTAACGGCTGGGAATGAAGAACTGCTATAGGAAGAGCTGTACGGTAAAATGCTGTATTAAAGAACTGTACACCGTTTATCGCACAGTATATCGCTATTAGTGCTAGTATTGTTTTTTCGCCACTTAAAAACATTTTTTCTCCATACACACTTGTCCGATTATTGGATGGAGACCGTCAATCGGAAGGTGAGATTATTGCCTTTCAATTGCAGCCGTCAGATCCGTAATTGGATATATGTGTAAGGAGAAAATGTTTTAAGTAGCAAAAAGAAATTACCACTAAGGGTAACCTTCCATCAGGCAAAAAGTGGGATTGTTTACTGGAGAAAGTACACCGTGAATTGCTATTAGCGTACATGACGCTAATTGGGGTACCCCTTTTTTTGGGGCAAATTCTCAAATAGAATAAAGTACGCAAATTGTTTTTGCACGTTATTTGAGGTACCCCGCTCAATGCGGTTCATAATTGTAATTGAGGGTCCTTTTAAATAGTGTGGTGTACGGACTGTCATATCCGTACTGTTCCGTACCTTTTTAAATATAAAAGTACAGAAAAAATATATACGCCGTCGCGCGCGCACGAAAATGTGCTCTGAAAACAATGGCCGAAAGAGGTCGGCATAAAACGCGTTCCCATTTGTTCGAATGTCGTTGGCGTGGTCGGCCGTGTGAACACCTGACATCCGTGTAGGTTGAAAGTTAAGAATTTTTCCCGTAAAACAGTCCAACTGTGTCATGTGTGACTCTGTCGTTGTAACCGTCGACCTTAACTGTTTACGTTGTCACTGTAATTAAGGGATTACACATAACCAATGTGTAAACCTTAATTATATTTCAAGACAACAACCTAATTAGCGACAATGTACACCCTAATTGAGTCAAAAGTGAAAAATGACTATCAAATAGGGTACGTTATAACATTAAAATGGGTGTCAATTCAGAAATGCACACATAATAGAGTAATTAAAAAAAACCAAAAGAGTCAAAGTACAACATTTGGCGTTGGTGATACATGTCTTGGGGAATGCCAAATGTGGACAACCCCAAAAAAAATATTCCTTTTGGACGAATCAAAGGCATTTTAAATGGTTTTTTTTTTCGTGGGTTATGTCGTTTTGTGCCGTCATTCTCAAGATAAGAAAATTTTATACACGGGAAGCAGGTGAACCTTCCGTCCCCTCATTCTATTCGCAACCATGGTTTTCTTCACGACATCGCCATCGTATCACCTTCGTTTTCGGATCCTCGTCGCTTGTTTGTTGGCGGTAAGGTTTTATTACTGCCTCTATCCTCCATTATTGATCTCCTTGTTCCACTCCTTCACCCTCCCGATATGACTCGTCCTGTCTCCCTCTCTCTCAATCTGCCTCTATCCCCTCTCCCTCTCCCTATCACTCTCCCTCTCTCTCCCTTTTCCTCTCTTCAATTTGCCTCCCCTTCTCTCTCTCCCTCTCGTATTGCCTCCCCCTCTCCCTCTCCCTCAATCTCCCTCTCTTTCTCCCTTCCTCTCTCCCTCTCTCTCAATCTGCCTATCTCTCTCATTCTTCCTCTCCTCTCCGTCTCCCTATCCCTCTCCCTCTCCCTCTCCCTCTCCTTCTTAATCTGCCTAATTTGCCCCCTCCCTCCCTCTCCTCGCCTGGTGCCTCGCCCTTTGTGTCTCTCGCTCTCTCTCTCAACCTGCCTCCCCCTCTCCTTCTCCCTCTTCCTCTCCTTGACACTCTCCCTCTCAATCTGCCTATCTCCCCTCTCTCTCTCCCTCTCTCGACCGTTATATGTTACTACCGGATCAAGCGGCTACACCGCGAATCGCTATTAATGTTAATGTTTTTTTTGCCACTTAGGGCATGGTTACATCAGGAGGTCTCTGTAATAGTACGGACATCAAAATTTCTGTGTTACAGGGGCCTCGGTTACATCGCGTATCGTCTGTAAATAGGTTTTTACATACGTGTTGTTTTTTGAATGGTTCCACTTAAGTCGACGATCAAATCTCTAAAATCGCAAAGATTTGAAAACCGACCATTTTCGTATGCAAATCCGTACTTGCGTACTTCACACGTGTAATTCGCAGGTGTACCGCGTCAATGTACCTCAGAGATCTCCTTCACTCTGCTGACTTTCAGGAAAAAACCGTATTTCTTTTCGGCAAAGATTTTACGGTCACCTTGTCCGAAGGCACGTGACTTTGGGGGCGTGTGAAAATTTTCATTTTTCATCTACGCACGTGTCGATCGTCCAAGTGTAACGAATTGACCTCCGTGAGGTGGGTTCACCAATACAGAGGCGCATGGAGCAATTGCTTCGCAGATGAAGACCAAAATGTAATCGGACGGTCGACGTCTTCTCCTGGATACTTGGAGAATCGTTGTACTATTTTCTGTAATGTTGTTTTCACGAAACTCACGAAAATATAGTACGGCATGGTACGGGCAAGTACAGAATTCTGTATTAAACCTCACTTTTCGTCTGATGTAACCATACCCTTAATACATCTTTTCTCCGTATACACATGTCAGATTATAGATCAAACGGTGGTGATTGAAAGGTAAGCTTCTCAGCTTTTGATTGACAGTCTCAAACTGAAAACTGGACAGGTGTGTACGGAGAAAAAATGTCTTAAGCGGCGAAAAAACAACCAACACTAATAGCGATACATGGTGTGCTCGGAAGTCGAAAGTCGAAAGGCGATTTCACAATCATAATCTGAACAGAAATCTAGCGGCTGGGAATGAAGAATTGCTATAGGAAAAGCTGTACGGTACAATGCTGTATTACAGAACTCTATACCGTTTATCGCACAGTATATCGCTATTAGTGCTAGTATTGTTTTTTCGCCACTTAAAAACATTTTTTCTCCATACAAACTTGTCCGATTATTCGATGGAGACCGTCAATCGGAAGGTGAGATATTGCCTTTCAATTGCAGCCGTCAGATCTGTAATTAGAGATATGTGTACGAAGAAAATATTTTAAGTGGCAAAACAAAATTAACACTAAGGGTAACATTCCATTAGACGAAAAGTGGGGTTCGTTACTGGACGCCGTACATTTTCGTACAGTGTCGTACATAGCCGTACTATTTTTATTTTTCTTGTCAACGAAACATCGTTACTGGAAAGCTGTCGAGTAGCTCTAATGATGTGGGCGACATTCTTGACCGTTGGATGTTTCACTTTTTGAGATCCGTGAAGCAATCGCGCACATCATTCAGTGGCCCCCAACTCTCCTCGCGAGGAGAGTTGGGGGCCACTCGATGATTACCATTGGTACACGTGAAAATGCAAAAAAAAAAATACTTTGAACAAGCGATCACAAACGTACATGTCGTAGAGGCCATGTGCCCCTTGCCACGCTAGATGCAGGTCAGTCGAAAATATCCTCGCACGCTCCGTCTGACATCCACCGACATTCAAAGTTTGCCGCGTCCTTTTGCCATTTTGTTTCGAAATTTTGATTTTCAACTTGAAAATCAAAATCTAGCCGCAAACTTGACGTACGAATCATTAACTACCTCCGGTTGTACAAATATTTCGTTCTGACTTCCGTTTGTAGATTCTTTTAACATTTTCATAATCAGGACTCTAACCTATGTGGGGCCAATCATATTGAAAAGTAAGCTTTAGTAAGTCTTATAAATTTGAGTCTAGGACTTAAATTTTTTTTGGAATACCAACTGTTCAATATTGACCAAAATTAGTGTGGATTTTTGTAGTATCTACACGAATAGTTAACTTTAAGTAAATTAGTGTGCAAGGCCGCCAATGAATGTGGACGTGATAAGAATCACCCGGAATTTTAGGGTATAGATATTGTTAGTGGACAATTCTTGTCCAAACACTTAGATTTTTGTTAGTAAATTGTTTAGTGAACCTTGTACATACGTTTTAGATATTTTAAAGATCTTTAGAGTATTTAATTCAATTAGGAATGATCAGTTTGATACAGAATGTACATTCTACACAGAGTTTAAGGAAATGAGAGCACTAAGTGCACTTTAAGGTGTTTTCTGTTCTATTGTCCTTATTTTGGCTGTGGTATATGTTTGTCTGGTTGTAAGACCTCTCTCACTTAAAGCTACATATCTTACAACATAGATCTAGTCAAATAGGTATTTCTCTTTGGGTTTGCTTCTGCTGCCATGTCTACTAATGGCTCAGTCCCTGCTGGTGCAAGTGTGACGCCTAGTGGGAGTGGAACACAACCAAGTCAGAATGCCCATGACCTTCAACAAATCATAATTGGGGAAGGTTTGTTACTGGCCCGACAAAATGGAGCGGACGTTGTTAGTAGACTTGTTCGTACATTTACTGGGACCCTTAATGGAATGTTACCCTAATAGCATACCGGGATATAGTATTCAGTACGACTTTACTGTAAGTACAGTACTGTAGTTGTATTGTGCTGTAATTTTAGGGTGGCGTTCTATCAAGATTTTCTATAATTCTACAGCCAACATTACAAGATAATACATTTTGAACGATGTTCTTTGGCGCAGGGTCTGTAATCCACGTGCTCAGAAATGACTGGTACCGACGTAAGATAAGATCGTATATTGAAAATCATCAAATATTTTTTACACCGACCAACTTCAACTCCAAATCTTCATTTGCATACCATGTACGTGCGGACCATAGTTCAAAAGTAGGTGTTTTTATGGTAGGCCTTTGGTAGGCGGCACAAAACTTGGCACAAAACTTGCGCAGAGTAGGCATAGTGTATGTGTGTGCGTTGTGCACAATCTTGTACGAACGCACGAATCTGACGTATCATCATAGTACAGCGCACGCCGCCAAACGATTTTTTTTAGCGAACTGACACGGCGTAGGATGACATTCCCGGGGAAAAAAACCGGGAAAAAAAACCGGGAAAAAAAAAAACGCGGACGTAAGTCCTATCGTTAGTTGTGTTATGGGCTTTTCATGTGATTTTCTTAGATCGCTACTTTGATCAGCGACCGTCCGATCGTCGAAATTTGACAGTTTAAATAAAAAATACCTCAAAACTCACGGAATAATAAAAATCTGTCCGAATGTTTTTCAAAATTTAAACTTGACGTTTGATTCTCTATCGATTGATGTGCAACTCAACCCTATTACTATTATTTTTCATTTGCGACTTATACAATATGGGTCTTAAGGCCATATTGTATGTTTTGCGTACAATAGGCATATTGTATAGGCCTACTTTCACCTACTTTTGAACTATGGTGCGGACCAGGTCGTACCACACACATCTTTGCGAACGCTTGTCAGATGCCAACTCATTTTTTTTTGAATTTCTGCTTTTTCGCGTGACAAATGAACGCTTCCACAGATAGTGTGACGAATGGTCGGTAACAAAAATAGCGCGACGAAAGTTCGTTACGAGATTACTTTTGTGATTTTGGTTGGATTTTGAATGGATATATTATGTGCGAAATTTTTCGATTTTTGTCGGTTCCCATCTGACACTTATGTTAATTATACTACGTGCCGACTCAAAAAAAATTATGTAAATGGTGATGTACCTCCTCGAGGTACATCACCATTTACAGAAACTTTCGACGCAAATGTTTCGCGAAAAAACATCCAACGGTCATTGTTACCTCCCTGACCTTTGGAGAACATTGGCAAGATTCTCTGTAATGTTGTTCGCGTATAAAAACAAAATAAGCGGTATGAACAGGTGCGGAAGGCACTGATTTTTGTAAACTACCCCACTTTTCGTCTAATGGAACACCACCTTGATTCTAATTTTGGTACAACGGATCTGCCATCACGATCTTCACGGTAAAATATGTAAAAATACAAAATTTGATAAATCGTACACTGTTGCGTCCATTGACTCTAATTTTTTCATAATTCTAATTCGGGTGTTCGCGCAAATAATTATTATGCCACACATATTTTTACACTAAAATAGGTACGATCTGATGATTTCTTTTATTCTGAGCGCATTTTTACATGCGATCACGAATATTTTAATCTATTTTTCGTACTTTTTTACTCAATGATGTACCATTTTGTATGGCCTGACACGTCCGTACATCACAATATTCAATAATATCATAAATTAGAATTATGAACGCCAATTCTCTAGAACCGTAATTAACGTAAAAGGAAAATTTAGTATTATTAAATTTATTTCGGGTTTTGGAATCAAAATTTGGGGGCGACAATATAGAGTTCATAACGCTAATAACGATTCGCGGTGTAGTTTACAAGAACAACAATTAACGCCAAGGAAAAATTAGATTTATTAATTATATTTCAGGTTTTGGGGTCAAAATTTTGGGGTGCCGATATTGAGTACATAAGGCTAACAACGATTCATGTAATGAAGAGTACACCGTGTATCCCATCAGTGGTATTTTTCGTTAAAAAAACATCTTTCTCTGTGCTCGCTTGTCGGCTTGTGGATCTGATAGTGGCGATCGAAAGGTAAGATTCTCATCTTCAGACTAACGGTCTAAAATTGAAAATGCGACAAGTGTGTACGGAGAAAAGATGTTTTAAGTGGAAAAAAAAACATTAACACTACTAACGATTCACGGTGTGCTGTAGTTTAATCGTGTATGGTCACGGGCTAGAGCCAGCTACATCACCTTGCATTTTTTTTGAAATAAGACAGCCGTTAAGGAGGGTTATACAGTAACTACATTGTATAGAGAAGCCATAATTCTTATATCTTTTTGTACAATCACTGCAATTATTGGCGTTACATCAATCGTTTATGTGTAATTAGTCAAGGGAATTACTAATCGCAGTGACAATTTTCGCTGCGCGCAGGTAGTTGCATCAGCTTGTCAAAAATTATACATTTTAAGTACAGTATATGACAACTTTTTACCGCTGAGTCTATATTTGACGGTCAATCCGTCGAACAACTTTGACTTGCAAAAATATTTTAACAACCGGTTTATAAAGTGTTGCGCTTGCGAACGTCGTCCGTCATGAAAAAACCATCAATTCACAAGGCCGACCAAGGTTTACGGGTAACAAAACTGCAGTAACCACATGTAAATAAAAGTGATGCGCGCAGGTACTTTCTCACTTCACGTGAGCTCCACTGTGAGAGCACATGTTAGCATTTAACTTAGCCACAAAAGCGTTACGTTGAACTTACACGCAAATTAAAGGACGACGTGATATGGATAAATTAACGCGCAAGAAACGAATTAAACTTCGTACACGATAACAAAACATACTTGCTTTATAAATATCGATTAAAATAAATGATAAATACGCCCGTCGTCAAACGCGACCAAATCAAGCTAGAAAGTACCAGCGCACATCAATTTTATCTACATGTGGTTGCCGCAGATTTGTTACCCGTAAACCTTGGCCGACCGTGTGAATTGATGTTTTTTTCATGACGGACGACTTCGCAAGCGCGACACGTTATTAACGGGTTGTTACAATGTTTTTGCAAGTCAAATTTGTTCGACAGATTGATCGTCAAATCTAAAATCAACGATATACTGCTTCGCGCGTAGAGCAGACGGCGGCATAGGACCGGTACAGGTCGATCGAGGAGACTCGTTGAGGCTCGAGGAGAGTAATGTCTGGTGCAGGATAACCTCACGGAGACTCCCGCGGATGCCTGTTCGACACATTTCGAATTGGCTTGCGAAGACGTCACCGAGCGAGGTATACCTGTCTTAGCTAAAGGCGTACTACGTCTTGGGGGAGGACGCAAACAGATAAATAGGCGCGGCGGGCAATGTCAAAGCGCAAGTAAAACAAAAAACAAAAAAACCAACGAACAAAGGCGTCCCAAAAATAAAACAAAATACAAAAACATACGTGCTCCCCATTTCCGCTACGTTAATATTAGGCCTATATCGTTGATCTCCTCGATGCGCTGTTACTCAAAATAGAGTTGTTTATCACTCAATTTGTTGTTGGTCGGTTGGTCTTTAGCGACCAAAAGGCTGTTTTAATTAATTTTTTTTTTGGTCCCCATCGTCAATACATTTTAACACTGTTTAATTAAATATATTGTTATAATTGTGGAATACTAATGCAATAATCGTAATATAATACAACATTTATATATGATATAACAAAAATATAAAAATATATACATTGACTATCCGATTAAATCTTGGACAAAAGGCATTTAAAAAAAAAACCAAATAAAGGATGAGAATAGTTAGTCGTTGCTTTTATTTTGTTTTATAGTATCACAAAACAAATAATAGAACAGATTTTACTCCCACGATCGATGTTATCGTTTTTCTATCTTACAATGTTTCAAGCCTATTAAGTTTGACAAACACAATGACTACATTTTTAATCGACCATAATAACAAAATTTTGTTTGGTTTGTGTTTCGTTATAGTTTGTTATGCGTAAACCAAAAACATTAAATAAACCTTTTTAATCTAACGTAATTTTTCATAAAAATAATGAAATATCCGATTAAGTATTCGGCAAAAGGCATTTATTAGAAAAATACCAAATAAACGATGATAATATTTAGCGGTTGCTTTTATTTTCTCTTATAATCACAAAACGAAATATTGTAGGAATTTTACTCCCACGATCGATGTAATCATTTTTCTATCTTAGCCTATTATGTTTGACAAACACAACGACTACATTTTTAATCGACCATAATAGAGAAATTGTGTTTGGTTTGTGTTAAGCTATATTTTGTTATACATAAACCAAAAACATTAAATAAACCTTTTTAATCTAACGTAATTGTTCATAAAAATAATGAAATATCCGATTAAGTATTCGACAAAAGGCATTTATTAGAAAAATACCAAATAAACGATGAGAATATTTAGCGGTTGCTTTTATTTTCTCTTATAGTATCACAAAACGAGATATTGTAGGAATTTTACTCGCACGATCGATGTTATGGTTTTTGTATCTTACAATGTTTCAAACCTATTAAGTTTCACAAATATAACGACTTCATATTTTATCGACCATAATAAAGAAACTGTATTTGGTTTGTGTTCCATTATAGTTTGTTATATATACCTAATACATTAACTTAAACTTTTTGATCTAACATAATTGTTGATCAAAAAAATGAAATATCCGATTAAATATTTGACAAAAGGTATTTATAAAAAAAAACTAAATAAACGATGAGAATTGTTAGTCGTTGCTTTTATTTTGTTTTGTAGTATCACAAAACAAAAAATATAACAAATTTTACTCCCACAATCAATATTATCGTTTTTCTATCTTACAATGTTTCTAGCCTATTAAGTTTGACAAACACAACAACTATATTTTTAATCGACCATGATAGATAAACTATAGTTGGTTTGTGTTAAGTTATAGTTTGTTATATAAACAAAAAAACTTTAACTCAAACTTTTTATCCTAACGTAATTGTTGATGAAAAAAATGAAAATAAAATCATATATATATAGAATTAGTGTGTGTGCACACGATATCCAACCTAATGATGAAAACACATTAGGCAACAAATATTGAATAATTTATTATGTAAATACTAATTAAAATGAACATTTTGTGAAATAGGTTACAAAAAACATTAACTTCGACAACATTAAAGGTTACACGTCTTTTTTTATCAAACAAAAAAACAAGTTATGCGATTTTAGGATTCCTACTAAATAAAGGAAAAAAACAAATAAAACATAAACATATCATGGGCCGAAAATAACAAAACTGTAAACAAACTCATTTCGCGAGTTTGAATTCCTAAAAAAATCAGCTTAAATAAACATTGTATGTTTCTACAACGTTTCAAAAGCAAAAAAAAACACATTTATAACAAGTGCCAAAAAAGTCACACAAACTACAATTTAGTTTTTTTTTGTTTTCATTCGTTAATATTTTTGATATGTCGCGCAAACTCCATTTGTTCACGAATTGGCGATCTTGCAACCTGCCCAATGCCGTAATTAATGTTACATCATTCACTTATGCTATTCTTTTAACTTCCTCCAAGATGACATTTCAATCACAAAACTTCCAAGATTCTTCTTTCCTCCAACTAGTTCCAATTGATTCCAAATCGACGATGGAAGGGAGCCCACCTATACCATCATGGTATGCTTTCCACGTATATTTAACCGTGTGAAGTCGGGCTCCAATTAGAGTCATTAAAGGAACTTGATAAGATTTTTCTTGTGAAAGAACATGAGGTGGAAATTCTTCAGTTGCTCTTGCCGTTTCCACATGGGTTTCATGTCGCTCGTCTTCACTTCTAGGAATATTACGTTCAGGATTCCCGATTCCCATGGTTGATTCACATCGTGATGGTCTATTTTGATTTTAAGAAGGTTGACTTTTCGGAAAGTCTCTCCGTGACCATTAATCATCTGCATAATATGGGTTAACTTCTCATCTATATTACACATTTTATCTCTCAAACTTGAAAGTGTCTCTTTTACACAACATTTTCCTCTTGTATAAATTCAATTTTCCTTCCACAAGTTTGACTTCACATGAAAAATGAATCAACTGATTTTTCCACTTGTGAGATAGTTATAGACACATTTGCTTCGGCATCAGCAATTGAATCCCACATGTTTGATGCTTCAATACACACTTTTTTGACTTCGTCTTTGAATGACGACCACAAAAGAGATTGGAACAGTTTGTGCTTGAAGACAAGAAGATCAGGAAATAAACCTTGGAAAAAAACATGGTTCTGTAAAAACACAGTTTTAAGTCATAACATGGCTTGAAGGAAATTTTAAGCGCTTAAATTTTGTTTAGATTTAGAAGCTCGAGTATTTTTCAGCATAAAAAAACATTGTATGTTTTTAATAGAGATTAATTCATTAAATAAAAAACAAAATAAGAATGTGATAAAGAGAGAAAAAAAAGAAAGAAATAAAAAGAGAGGGAGAGGGTAATAGAGAAAAATAATATAAAAAAGAGAGAAGAAAACAATTAAAGGAAAAAATAATTATCCAAAAAATATATAAAAACCAACATTAAAACAGGAAAAACAATTAAAAAAAAAAAAAAAAAAAATAAAAAAAAAAAAAAAAAAAAAAAAAAAAAAAAAAAAAAAAAAAAAAAAAAGAAAAAAAAAAAAAAAATGTGACGAACATTATTACGAAAAATTACTTAACACAAAAAATAATGATATAAATGGTTAGAATTTTTTTTAACATAGCGCTGGGAGCTCAACATATGCTATTTCGACCCACGGCCAAATCATAACACAAAGAGTAGCACGGGTTCCACTCTGGAACGAGGTAAAAAATATTTCCTAGTGTTTTTTTCGTGGTCTGAAGCTTGAAGTAGAATGTCTGATGGCGAATTCGTGGCATACGAATAAGAAAAATGGTCGGATGTCCAACTTCCCATCACTTTGATGGCCGAATAAGAAAAATGGTCGGATGTCCAACTTCCCATCACTTTGATGGCTTCTCGATCCGCAGTGAAATATTTACCATAAAAAAAATCAAACTTAAAAAATTAAAACATAGATAAGAAGACTTGAGTATTCAAAATACATGCATGATAAAAATCAAATGTTAAGTTGACAAAAACATAGCCTCCTGTTGCGAAACATTGTCGCTCTTTGACCACGTCCAGCATGGTTGATAAGAAAATATTTTTGGTTTAGAATGTTTTTTTTATATATTGAAACTGTGCTAAGGAAATATTTTTGGTTTTGAATGTTTTTTTTATGTACTAAAACTGTGTATTATAGTAGTGAGGCTGCATTAACGGTGTTTCTTTTCCTTCTTCATCTTTTGCTAAAACTCTCCTTTCCGTGAAGGGTTCCCTGTACCAGGTTTTTTTCGTCGTAAACTTAGGAATTACGTTTTTATTTGTAGCCAATTCCCACCTCTAAAAAAAATGTTGGGCCACAGCACCTAACCGGACAAATAAGAAAGTCTAAGTGACGCGTGCATCCGATAAATTTTGCACGGCCATTCTGTGCATAAAAATACCATAAAAAAAACCCTAAAAAATTACTAAAATTTGCTTTTGGGTTATGTACGAAATATTTAAAAAAATACATAGTTTTGTTAAAACTCTAGTTTTATTGATTGCTTACTGTATTAGTTATCCCATTTCTTGTAACTATTTCCAAAACACAACCCTTGTCCGACCCAAGATAAGGAAAGTCATACAAAAAACATCCATTAACTGAGCATTTCTGGAATCATAGGCACGACTGAGACACGCATGGTTCATGATAAATTGACGCCTTTGAAAAACAAAAACAAAACACCAAAGAGACAAAAAATGACAATGTTACAAATATAACAAGAGCATCCTTTGCAGAGAATGTATCTTTTCTTTCGAAAAACAAAAATTGCATCACAAAAAAAATAAACAAAACAACACAAACAGAAAAAATGACAATGGTACAAACAAAATGGGAGCTTTATTTGAAAATAATGTATTCTTCCTCCCAAAAAGCAAAAAATGCAAATAATATTCGTCTCGTTTTAAATATACTTTGGAGTTAACCCCTAAAAAATTTTAGAATCTTTAAAAAACATGTAAAAAAAAATGTAATGTGAAGTCAAAAAATAAAATCCGAACCCTAAAGCAAGAAAATCGAATTAGAAACAGAAAAGAATTGCACCCAATAAAATAAAATGTAAAGTAAAAAACAACATGAATCGAAAAAATGAAATACAACATTTAGTATTTTTATCGATACATACCTCACTTGAATGCTAGTGTATGGTTCCATCCCCAACTTTTTTTCTTTGTGCTTTCCTTCGGCCAACTCTAACCAAAATGTTGAAAACCCTTTGTATCTTCGATAGAATAGGTTTCTCCTATGCCATCTTGGCGGTCTTCATGGTTATTTTTTTTTAAATTTGATGTATTTTTTTTAGACTCTTGTAAAAGTTTTTGGATGATATTTTTCACCCCCCCCTCTTTTTATGGCTAATTGCGTTTTATATGAGTCTTGGAGTCTTTTCACCCATTGTATGATGTAGAAATTAATGGTCTTTTAAAGTATTTTCTAGGTCTGAAAAGAAATAAGAAAGAAGCCGAGGCAGTCTACCTCTAACTTCTCTCTCCAACTCTCAAACTTGTCGCAGTCACTGAGAAATTGGAGAGGGAGCTAGAGCCATGGCTACCTAGGCTATCTAGAGGTTTTACGGGAAATATATATTAATTAGGGGTTTATTTACTAAAAGGTATGTGCCAGCCACAGGATTTGATCCTGGTACCTACCGGTTGGCAGACAGCCCGTAGCCGGTAGCCTTAGCCGTTAAGTCTAGAACTAGTGTTAATTACTAAATGATTTGATAATTAATTAAACATTATCAGGTAGGAAAATTCATTTAACTGTAACTCTTTACGGGATACATAGATCCAGTAATGTAAAAGTACGAATTACTGTACAGATAAGAAACCAATACGGCGCATATATTTATGTAATGAAACGAATATCGCGCATGTATTTATTACGACTACGATTAAATGTGAATTTAGTCGGACGGCCGGAATTAACGCCGAGATCGCGGAAGAGGATTTCGGCGGTTTGTGGTCATCGCCACATCGGATGACACGTGGCGGAATGACATTGGATCGCGGCATCTCTGAGGATTAAGGGAGCGAATCCGGACATACCACGTGTCGACATTTAGGCCATGTCGTACAGTGTCCGTACAGAAAGTACACCGGCAGTTGTACTTTTGTGTACGGAACTGAAATCTGATTGGCTCCGTACATCAGTAGATAGAGTCTGTGAGAGAGATATGACTTAGAAAAACTAGAAGATAGGACCCCCTCTCCCATAGAAGATAGGGTTTGTGGAGGAAGGAGAGGAGAGTAAGGTATGCCGGCTGATTAAATCTCTTTATGGTTTGAAACAGGCGCCTCGACAATAGAATAAGAAGCTTGATGAGTTTCTTACTGGTCTAGGATATATCCAGATCAGCTTAGATCACTCAATCTATGTTTTTGAAGATGAGGAAGGTTTTATATTTATTACAATTTATGTTGATGATTTGCTTGTTTTAAGTAAATCAATGGAAAAAATAAATAAACTGAAAACCGATCTTAAGGGGAGATTTGGAATGAAGGATATGGGGGAAGCAAAATGTATTTTGGGAATTCAAATAGAGAGAGACAGAAAAAGAAAATTATAAGATTGACTCAAAAGAAAGCAATAGGGAACATGCTTGAAAATTTTCAAATGGATAAAGCTAATAGTTGTACTACTCCAATGGAGTTGAAGAAGGGAAGTGAGGGGAGTGAGGAAGAAGGAGTCATAGTCTTAGACGAGGAATTATATCCTGAAGAACAGAAGTTCATGCAGACTATTCCTTACAGACAAGTAGTGGGAAGTCTAATCTATTTTATGAATTGTACCCGGTCGGATTTAGCTGGAGTTGTAGGAGTGCTGAGTAGAAGTCTAAATGCTCCCACTAAGAGGGATTGGGAGGCAGCTAAGAGAGTCCTTAGATATTTGATAGGAACTAGGGATCTATGGTTGCATTTGGGTGGGGAGAATACTGACATCACTACTTGGAGTGATGCCAGTTATGGTGATGCTGCGATGAGGAGATGCACTTCTGGATATGTATTATATATGGGTGATGGGGCTTGCTGTTGGAGTAGCAAACACCAAAAAGTTATTGCTCAGTCCACCATTGAGGCTGAGTATATGGCCTCTTTCTCTGCTGTAAAAGAATTGATGTGGGTCAAGTCTTTGCTTGGTGAGCTTCGTCACCTTAAGAGTGGTGTGCAAAAAAACATTTTGTGATAATCAGGCAGCAATCGCTATTTCTGCCAATCCTAAACATCATTTTAAAGCCAAACACATGGACATTAGACTCAGCTTTGTTAGAGAGAAAGTAGAAAACAAAATAATCAGTTTAGAGTACCGACCAGATAGTGAGATGGTAGCAGATATGTTGACCAAACCTGTGCCTTCCCCTAAGCTAATTTTCTGCAAGGAGTGTGGTTTGAAACTAAAGATTGACTACAAATAAAGGGAGTGTAGAAATTAATTGTCTTTTACAGTATTTTCTAGGTCTGAATAGAAATAAGAAAGAAGCCGAGGCAGTCTACCTCTAACTTCTCTCTCCAACTCTCAAACTTGTCGCAGTCACTGAGAAATTGGAGAGGGAGCTAGAGCCATGGCTACCTAGGCTATCCAGGGGTTTTACGGGGAATATATATTAATTAGGGGTTTATTTACTAAAAGGTATGTGCCGGCCACAGGATTTGATCCTGGTACCTACCGGTTGGCAGACAGCATGTAGGCGGTAGCCTTAGCCGTTAAGTCTAGAACTAGTGTTAATTAAAATATGGTTTGATAATTAATTAAACATTATCAGGTAGGATAATTCATTTAACTGTAACTCTTTACGGGATACATAGATCCAGTAATGTAAAAGTACGGATTACGGTACGGATAAGAAACCAATACCGCGCATTTATTTTTTTAATGAAACGAATATTGCGCATGTATTTATTACGGCTAAGATTAAATGTGAATTAAATCGGACGGCCGGAATTAACGCCGAGATCGCGGAAGAGGATTTCGGCGGTTTGTGGTCATCGCCACATCGGATGACACGTGGCGGAATGACATTGGATCGCGGCATCTCCGAGGATTAAGGGAGCGAATCCGGACATACCACGTGTCGACATTTAGGCCATGTCGTACAGTGTCTGTATAGAAAGTACGCCGGCAACTGTACTTTTGTGTAAGAAACTGAAATTTGATTGGCTCCGTACATCAGTAGATAGAGTCTGAGAGAGAGATAGGACTTACAAAAATTAGAAGATAGGACCCTCTCTCCTAGAGAGCTTCTGTACAAAAGGTCAAATTTGATCCTCCATAACTTACTGCTCAAGGGAGCAAATTCAGAGATTCTTTTTGCTATCCACTCAGGGGAGTCTTGCCTTCACACGGGTGAAGTTGGTCAAAGTTATTGTCTGCCATGGTGGCATTTATTTTTGCTGAAACACAAAGGGGTGAGGGTTATCCTAGAGGCTTCTTGGAAGCTGTCTACTCTGAGGACTTATGGAGGTCTCAAAGTTTCAGGTTATGGGCCCACCCTCTTGGGTACCAATCTTTAATGGAACTGGCTTCATATACTGGGAAAGTATGATGATAGAAGCTCTATGCGAAAAAAGGTTTTGGGGGATAGTGAGTGGACGGTTGGGGCGTCCATCAAGTCTTGGAATTCCTCCAGGGTTTGGAGAAAGCAGATTCACCAGGAAAGAGGAACCACCTTCAACGGAGGAAACAAAAGAAGGAGAGGTGGTGGACAAAAGAAAGGAGAAGGAGGCAACCACACCAATAGCAACTGGTTAGGCATTCATGTCACCTATTCCGAGGAAAAAGGAGAATGATACCGAAACCTGGGACTTCAACAATATGGCGGCAAAGCACTTCATCCTACGCCATCTCACCCAAGGACTTGCATGTAGTCATTTGCAGGTAGAAAGGGCATCCGATCTTTCGATGGCCGTCATAGAGATGTACCAGAGTGGTACGATTCAGCAACAACAGTTGGGTGATCAAAAAGTTAAGGAGTATGTATACAAAGGGGGGAAGATGTTAGATTTTTGCAATGAGCTTGCTACACTCTTCATGGAGCTAGAGAGTGCGAGAAAAGATTTTAGTGAAAAAGAAAAGGTTAACTGTTTACTGATGAAGTTACCCGATGAGTTCGAGAATATAGTCAACCGTGTGCAGGACTTGCCGGACTCAAGGTGGATATATAATTCTGTGGTAAGGATGATTCTCGTTCGGGAGAATACGATTGAGATCTGAAGGGGAGGAAAGAGTGGCCAAGCCTTGGCAACTGCGACCGATTGGAGGAACAAGGATTCCCGGAAACCGGTCGGAAACTATGGAGGGAGGGAGCAGAAAAATCAGACCGACGAGTTCGGACCAAGGGCTCCCAATGGTTTATGTCATTTTTGTAAAAAACTTGGGCACTATATGGCAGAGTGCACTAAGCTAACCGAACTTCGGTTAGAGGAGGGGAAAACTGGTGGTACCCCGAGAGGAAAGAAAAAGGCCCTTGTGTCAGAGGTACATGAGGCAAATTCCGAGGACGAGGACCATGAGCTCATTTTAGATGAGGAGTTGGAGGCGAAAAACGAGGTCGAAATTCCACGAAGGAAGAAATGTGCTTACGGTGGATTGAAATGTGAAGCAGGCTAGATTGTAGATTCAGGTGCCTCCATGCACATGTGTAAGGATAGGCACTTGTTCACTAAGATAAGAAATATTCCCACCGTAGAGATAGAGTACGGGGATGGGAGGATAGTCACCACTACTCTTGTAGGATCGGTAGATTTGAAAGTGTTAGTAAAAGGAAAGACATCCATAGTAACATTCTCCGATGTATTGTTTATCCCGGAGGTGAACAAAAACCTCATCTCTACAACCGTATTAGAAAATAAGGGTTTTTTCACTAGCACTAGGGAAGGAGTCTTTACTGCTATTTTTGAGGAGGATGTCTATTTCATTGCTGAGAAAGGTAGCCATGGGATGTTTTGGCTGATTTGAAGTAATGAAACGAAGAAACTTTATTATGCTGGTGTTCATGATATTATGATGTGGCATAAGAGGCTTGGGCATGTAAATCTAGATAAGTTAAGAGAGATGAAAAAGATGGGAGTGGTGGAAGGGATTCAGTTCAGTGAGAGTGATGATATAAGTGATTGTAGTGGATGTGCTCAAGGTAAAGCACACAGGTTACCCTTTCCTAAAACAACCACCTTTAAGGGAGAAAATATTCTAGATCTAGTACACACAGATATTTGGGGACCGGCTAAAGTGCCCTCACTGGGGGAAAGAGATTTATGATGACTATCACTGATGATTGGTCTCGGTATTCCCGAGTGGATTTTTTGAAAAAAAAGTTCGAAGCTCAAGATTAATTTAGACAATATAAAGCATGGAGCGAAAAACTCCATGAAACTCTAATCAAGAGAATAATGAGTGACAATAGTGGAGAGTATAATTCTACCAGTTTGAGGATTTTCTGAGGGAGGATGGGGTCCAACACCAAAAGACAGTTCCAGAAAACCCGGAACAGAATGGGGTAGCAGAAATGTTAAATAGAACACTAAGTGATAGTGCTAGAAGTATGTTGTCGGATAAGAAGATAGGAAGAAGGTTTTGGGCAGAAGCAATAAACTGTGCTAATTACCTCAAAAATAGTGTTCTTACTTCAACTATAAAAGATCAAACACCTTATGAGAGATGGACAGGCCGGAAACTAGACTTATCTCACTTAAAGGTTTTCGGCAGTCAAGTATTCAGTCTAGATACAGATCGGTCTAATTAGAAGCTAGATCCTAAAGGAAAACCGGGATACTTATAAGGATATGATGAGGATGTTAAAGGGTATAGAGTTTATGATCTAAAAAAGGAAGATATAATCTTAGTAAAACATCTAGTAGTTATGGATGAAGGAAAGTCTGTGGATCCCTTCAAATATACAAAGTCAGTAAAAATCAGATTTGAGTGAGAATATTCCGATGACTTTGAGCTCCCTAACTATCCGGGTTTTAGAGAAGATGACATTCTTGCAGATACAAATCAGACCGAAAAGAACTCGGCTGTGGAAACTCTAGTGACAACTCTACCTGAAGCGGAAGACCCGGTGGAAATTGATTCGGAATCAAGGGATAAGGGAGAAGCCGAGTTTGTTCGAAAGAATCCACGAGAACAATCTATTCCGGCCTCAGATTTTGAGGGGGGAAGGAGAAGTAGCAAAAGATTGTAAGAAAAATAGGTTAATAACAAGGTAACTAAACTATCTCATCAAGATGAACCTCAAACTTATGGAGAGGCGATGACTTGTCCAGAAAGAAACTGGTGGAAGATAGCCATCAATGAGGAGATGGCCTCTATTATGGCAGCCGATACTTGGGAGCTGGTGGATTGTCCACCTAACCGAAAACCAATCGGTTGTAAGTGGGTTTTCAAATTAAAACTGAACCCAGATAACACAATCGAGCTCTACAAGGCCCGATTAGTGGCAAAGGGATTTACACAAAAAGAGGGAATTGACTACGAGGAAACCTTTGCCCCGGTCGTCAGATTTCCCTCCGTCCGCATACTTCTCAGCCTGGCAGCAGCGGAAGACATGGAAGTGCACCAGATGGACATCAAGACAGCCTTTTCGCATGGAGAATTGGAAGAGGAGATATTCATGCGACAACCCGAAGGGTTTGTGGAGGAAGGAGAGAAGAGTAAGGTATGCCGACTGATTAAATCTCTTTATGGTTTGAAACAGGCGCCTCGACAATAGAATAAGAAGCTTGATGAGTTTCTTACTGGTCTGGTATATATCCAGATCAGCTCAGATCACTCAATCTATGTTTTTGAAGATGAGGAAGGTTTTATATTTATTACAATTTATGTTGATGATTTGCTTGTTTTAAGTAAATCAATGGAAAAAATAAATAAACTGAAAACCGATCTTAAGGGGAGATTTGGAATGAAGGATATGGGGGAAGCAAAATATATTTTGGGAATTCAAATAGAGAGAGACCGAAAAAGAAAATTATAAGATTGACTCAAAAGGAAGCAATAGGGAACATGCTTGAAAATTTTCAAATATATAAAGCTAATAGTTGTACTACTCCAATGGAGTTGAAGAAGGGAAGTGAGGGGAGTGAGGAAGAAGGAGTCATAGTCTTAGACGAGGAATTATATCCTGAAGAACAGAAGTTCATGCAGACTATTCCTTACAGACAAGTAGTGGGAAGTCTAATCTATTTTATGAATTGTACCCGGTCGGATTTAGCTGGAGTTGTAGGAGTGCTGAGTAGAAGTCTAAATGCTCCCACTAAGAGGGATTGGGAGGCAGCTAAGAGAGTCCTTAGATATTTGATAGGAACTAGGGATCTATGGTTGCATTTGGGTGGGGAGAATACTGACATCACTACTTGGAGTGATGCCAGTTATGGTGATGCTGCGATGAGGAGATGCACTTCTGGATATGTATTATATATGGGTGATAGGGCTTGCTGTTGGAGTAGCAAACACCAAAAAGTTATTGCTCAGTCCACCATTGAGGCTGAGTATATGGCCTCTTTCTCTGCTGTAAAAGAATTGATGTGGGTCAAGTCTTTGCTTGGTGAGCTTGGTCACCATAAGAGTGGTGTGCAAAAACATATATTGTGATAATCAGGCACCAATCGCTATTTCTGCCAATCCTAAATATCATTTTAAAGCAAAACACATGGACATTAGACTCAGCTTTGTTAGAGAGAAAGTAGAAAACAAAATAATCAGTTTAGAGTACCGACCTGATAGTGAGATGGTAGCAGATATATTGACCAAACCTGTGCCTTCCCCTAAGCTAATTTTCTGCAAGGAGAAGTGTGGTTTGAAATTAAAGATTGACTAGAAAATAAGGGGAGTGTAGAAATTAATTGTCTTTTAAAGTATTTTCTAGGTCTGAATAGAAATAAGAAAGAAGCCGAAGCAGTCTACCTCTAACTTCTCTCTCCAACTCTCAAACTTGTCGCAGTCACTGAGAAATTGGAGAGGGAGCTAGACCCATGGCTACCTAGGCTATCTAGAGGTTTTACGGGAAATATATATTAATTAGGGGTTTATTTACTAAAAGGTATGTGCCGGCCACAGGATTTGATCCTGGTACCTACCGGTTGGCAGACAGCCCGTAGCCGGTAGCCTTAGCCGTTAAGTCTAGAACTAGTGTTTATTACTATATGATTTGATAATTAATTAAACATTATCAGGTAGGATAATTCATTTAACAATAACTCTTTACGGGATACATAGATCCAGTAATGTAAAAGTACGGCTTACGGTACGAATAAGAAACCAATACGACGCATTTATTTCTTTAATGAAACGAATATCGCGCATGTATTTATTACGACTACGATTAAATGTGAATTTAGTCGGACGACCGGAATTAACGCCGAGATCGCGGAAGAGGATTTTGGCGGTTTGTGGTCATCGCCACATCGGATGACACGTGGCGGAATGACATTGGATCGGGGCATCTCCGAGGATTAAGGGAGCGAATCCGGACATACCACGTGTCGACATTTAGGCCATATCGTACAGTGTCCGTATAGAAAGTACACCGGCAGCTGTACTTTTGTGCACGGAACTGAAATCTGATTGGCTCCGTACATCAGTAGATAGAGTTTGTGAGAGAGATAGGACTTAGAAAAACTAGAAGATATGACCCCCTCTCCCATAGAAGATAGGGTTTGTGGAGGAAGGAGAGGAGAGTAAGGTATGCCGGCTGATTAAATTTCTTTATGGTTTGGAACAGGCGCCTCGACAATAGAATAAGAAGCTTGATGAGTTTCTTACTGTTTTGGGATATATCCAGATCAGCTCAGATCACCCAATCTATGTTTTTGAAGATGAGGAAGGTTTTATATTTATTACAATTTATGTTGATGATTTGCTTGTTTTAAGTAAATCAATGGAAAAAATAATTAAACTGAAAACCGATCTTAAGGGGAGATTTGGAATGAAGGATATGGGGGAAGCAAAATATATTTTGGGAATTCAAATAGAGAGAGACCGAAAAAGAAAATTATAAGATTGACTCAAAAGGAAGCAATAGGGAACATGCTTGAAAATTTTCAAATGGATAAAGCTAATAGTTGTACTACTCCAATGGAGTTGAAGAAGGGAAGTGAGGGGAGTGAGGAAGAAGGAGTCATAGTCTTAGACGAGGAATTATATCCTGAAGAACAGAAGTTCATGCAGACTATTCCTTACAGACAAGTAGTGGGAAGTCTAATCTATTTTATGAATTGTACCCGGTGGGATTTAGCTGGAGTTGTAGGAGTGCTGAGTAGAAGTCTAAATGCTCCCACTAAGAGGGATTGGGAGGCAGCTAAGAGAGTCCTTAGATATTTGATAGGAACTAGGGATCTATGGTTGCATTTGGGTGGGGAGAATACTGACATCACTACTTGGAGTGATGCCAGTTATGGTGATGCTGCGATGAGGAGATGCACTTCTGGATATGTATTATATATGGGTGATGGGGCTTGCTGTTGGAGTAGCAAACACCAAAAAGTTATTGCTCAGTCCACCATTGAGGCTGAGTATATGGCCTCTTTCTCTGCTGTAAAAGAATTGATGTGGGTCAAGTCTTTGCTTGGTGAGCTTCGTCACCTTAAGAGTGGTGTGCAAAAAAACATTTTGTGATAATCAGGCAGCAATCGCTATTTCTGCCAATCCTAAACATCATTTTAAAGCCAAACACATGGACATTAGACTCAGCTTTGTTAGAGAGAAAGTAGAAAACAAAATAATCAGTTTAGAGTACCGACCAGATAGTGAGATGGTAGCAGATATGATGACCAAACCTGTGCCTTCCCCTAAGCTAATTTTCTGCAGGGAGTGTGGTTTGAAACTAAAGATTGACTACAAATAAGGGGAGTGTAGAAATTAATTGTCTTTTAAAGTATTTTCTAGGTCTGAATAGAAATAAGAAAGAAGCCGAGGCAGTCTACCTCTAACTTCTCTCTCCAACTCTCAAACTTGTCGCAGTCACTGAGAAATTGGAGAGGGAGCTAGAGCCATGGCTACCTAGGCTATCCAGGGGTTTTACGGGGAATATATATTAATTAGGGGTTTATTTACTGAAAGGTATGTGCCGGCCACAGGATTTGATCCTAGTACCTACCGGTTGGCAGACAGCCTGTAGGCAGTAGCCTTAGCCGTTAAGTCTAGAACTAGTGTTAATTAAAATATGGTTTGATAATTAATTAAACATTATCAGGTAGGATAATTCATTTAACTGTAACTCTTTACGGGATACATAGATCCAGTAATGTAAAAGTACGGATTACGGTACGGATAAGAAACCAATACCGCGCATTTATTTCTTTAATAAAACGAATATCGCTCATGTATTTATTACGGCTACCAATAAATGTGAATTAAATCGGACGGCCGGAATTAACGCCGAGATCGCGGAAGAGGATTTCGGCGGTTTGTGGTCATCGCCACATCGGATGACACGTGGCGGAATGACATTGGATCGCGGCATCTCCGAGGATTAAGGGAGCGAATCCGAACATACCACGTGTCGACATTTAGGCCATGTCGTACAGTGTCTGTATAGAAAGTACGCCGGCAGTACGCCGACAGCTGTACTTTTGTGTACGAATTTGAAATTTGATTGGCTCCGTACATCAGTAGATAGAGTCTGTGAGAGAGATAGGACTTACAAAAATTAGAAGATAGGACTCTCTCTCTTAGAGAGCTTCTATACAAAAGGTCAAATTTGATCCTCCATAACTTAGTGCTCAGGGGAGCAAATTCAGAGATTCTTTTTGCTATCGACTCAGGGGAGTCTTGCCTTCACAGGGGTGAAGTTGGTCAAAGTTATTGTCTCCCAGGGTGGCATTTATTTTTGCTGAAAAACAAAGGGGTGAGGGTTATCCTAGAGGCTTCTTGGAAGCTGTCTACTCTGAGGACTTATGGAGGTCTCAAAGTTTCAGGTTATGGGCCCACCCTCTTGGGTACCAATCTTTAATGGAACTGGCTTCATATACTGGGAAAGTATGATGATAGAAGCTCTATGCGAAAAAAGGTTTTGGGGGATAGTGAGTGGACGGTTGGGGCGTCCATCAAGTCTTGGAATTCCTCCAGGGTTTGGAGAAAGCAGATTCACCAGGAAAGAGGAACCACCTTCAACGGAGGAAACAAAAGAAGGAGAGGTGGTGGACAAAAGAAAGGAGAAGGAGGCAACCACACCAATAGCAACTGGTTAGGCATTCATGTCACCTATTTCGAGGAACAAGGAGAATGATATCGAAACCTAGGACTTCAACAATATGGCGGCAAAGCACTTCATCCTACGCCATCTCACCCAAGGACTTGCATGTCCTCATTTGCAGGTAGAAAGGGCATCCGATCTTTCGATGGCTCTCATAGAGATGTACCAGAGTGGTACGATTCAGCAACAACAGTTGGGTGATCAAAAAGTTAAGGAGTATGTATACAAAGGGGGGAAGATGTTAGATTTTTGCAATGAGCTTGCTACACTCTTCATGGAGCTAGAGAGTGCGGGAAAAGTTTTTAGTGAAAAAGAAAAGGTAAACTGTTTTTTGATGAAGTTACCCGATGAGTTCGAGAACATAGTCAACCGTGTGCAGGACTTGCCGGACTCAAGGTGGATATATAACTCTGTGGTAAGGATGATTCTCGTTCGGGAGAATACGATTGAGATCTGAAGGGGAGGAAAGAGTGGCCAAGCCTTGGCAACTGCGACCGATTGGAGGAACAAGGATTCCCGGAAACCGGTCGAAACTATGGGGGGAGGAAGCAGAAAAATCAGACCGACGAGTTCGGACCAAGGGCTCCCAAAGGCAATCGCTATTTCGGCCAATCCTAAACATCATTTTAAAGCCAAACACATGGACATTAGACTCAGCTTTGTTAGAGAGAAAGTAGAAAACAAAATAATCAGTTTAGAGTACCGACCGGATAGTGAGATGGTAGCAGATATGATGACCAAACCTGTGCCTTCCCCTAAGCTAATTTTCTGCAGAGAGAAGTGTGGTTTGAAATTTAAGATTGACTAGAAAATAAGAGGAGTGTAGAAATTAATTGTCTTTTACAGTATTTTCTAGGTCTGAATAGAAATAAGAAAGAAGCCGAGGAAGTCTATCTCTAACTTCTCTCTCCAACTCTCAAACTTGTCGCAATCACTGAGAAATTGGAGAGGGAGCTAGAGCCATGGCTACCTAGGCTATCCAGAGGTTTTACGGGAAATATATATTAATTAGGGGTTTATTTACTAAAAGGTATGTTCCGGCCACAGGATTTGATCCTGGTACCTACCGGTCGGTAGACAGCCCGTAGCCGGTAGCCTTACGCGTTAAGTCTAGAACTAGTGTTAATTACTATATGGTTTGATAATTAATTAAACATTATCAGGTAGGATAATTCATTTAACTGTTACTCTTTACGGGATACATAGATCCAGTAATGTAAAAGTACGGATTACGGTACGGATAAGAAACCAATACCGCGCATTTATTTCTTTAATGAAACGAATATCGCGCATGTATTTATTACGACTACAATTAAATGTGAATTTAGTCGGACGGCCGGAATTAACGCCGAGATCGCGGAAGAGGATTTCGGCGGTTAGTGGTCATCGCCACATCAGATGACACGTGGCGGAATGACATTGGATCGCGGCATCTCCGAGGATTAAGGGAGCGAATCCGGACATACCACGTGTCGACATTTAGGCCATGTCGTACAGTGTCCGTACAGAAAGTACACCGGCAGCTGTACTTTTGTGTACGGAACTGAAATCTGATTGGCTCCGTACATCAGTAGATAGAGTCTGTGAGAGAGATAGGACTTAGAAAAACTAGAAGATAGGACCCCCTCTCCCAGAGAGCTTCTGTACAAAATGTCAACTTTGACCCTCCATAACTTACTGCTCAGGGGAGCGAATTCAGAGATTCTTTTTGCTATCGACTCAGGGGAGTCTTCCCTTCACATGGGTGAAGTCGGTCAGAGTTATTGTCTGCCAGGGTGGCAGTTATTTTTGCTGAAACACAAAGGGGTCAGGGTTATCCTAGAGGCTTCTTGGAAGCTGTCCACTCTGAGGACTTATGGAGGTCTCTGAGTTTCATATGATTATGGTATAGATTCTATTTTTTTTATTCTCTCATAGTCCAATAACCCCATCAAGTGTTATAGCTCCATTTGGGTGCCTTTGTCTACTCCAAAAAATTTCATACTGATTTAAACCAATTTTATAAGCTTGTGGTGTGTTTGGGTTACGTTGTTTTAACGTACCTCTGATGATATGTGCTCTATCTGATTCACTATATTGTGGGGGGGGTTTTATTCCTACATTGCTATCGTCATTTTCTAAATGAACAATTTGTTGGATTGGCACGTGAAGCCGGTCCAATACGGGGTAGAATATGGAAATATCCATACTCGAGCCGCCCGTAATAAATGGGTACGGACCCGCCAGTCTCAACATCGAGCTGGTGGCACAGTGGTAGTGCGTTCGCAGCTGAAGTGAAAGGTCCCAGGTTCGAACCCTGGCCGGCTCAATTTTCCCAAGTGTGGGACATGCCGAATCCCGGATTTCTAGGAAATCTAACATGGTATCAGAGCCAGCGGGATTGCGGATGGTTTGACCGGCTTTCCCGTGAGGGGGGGTGTTGGATTGGCACGTGAAGCCGGTCCAATACGGGGTAGAATATGGAAATATCCATACTCGAGCCGCCCGTAATAAATGGGTACGGACCCGCCAGTCTCAACATCGAGCTGGTGGCACAGTGGTAGTGCGTTCGCAGCTGAAGTGAAAGGTCCCAGGTTCGAACCCTGGCCGGCTCAATTTTCCCAAGTGTGGGACATGCCGAATCCCGGATTTCTAGGAAATCTAACACAATTTTTTGACAATTTCCAATTGTGAGCCCTGAGACAATACTAGGTAATATTTGGAAAAATCTCTTAAGCCAAGAAAACATTGAAAAGAAAAAAAAAAAAAAACATAATAAAAAAAACAATAAAAAAAACCTTTAAAAAGTTTAATTTAAAAGAAAGGAGTCGAAAGAAAAAGATGAAAAATAATAAAATAAGATGAAAAAAAATAGAAAAAAAAATCGGATATACAAATCTGTAGGATTTAGGGTTAGGCTGTAAGATTTAGGGTTATGCTGTAGGATTTAGGGTTAAGCTGTAAGATTTAGGGTTAGGCTTTAGGATTAGGGTTAGGCTGAGGATTTAGGGTTACGCTTTAGGATTTAGCTATAGGTTTTAAACTTTTAACATCAAAAACGTTAAAACGTAAATCAAAACCTATGGTTAAAGCGTAGGTCATAAATAAATTAGCGTACCTCCATATTTACGTACGTTTCAAAACAATACAATTTAAAATGTAATCATTTGCGATACATACTAAAAAAAGTTGGTTCACATTAGAGCGTACGGAATTCGCGCGGAGAGTTAATGTACATTGGCGAATACGGAGGGTACGAAATTCGCGCGGAGAGTGACTCTACATTAGAGAGTACGGAATTAAATTTTACCACGTACGGAAAACCGCGAGGAGAGTTAATCTATATTGAAAAGTACGGAATTTCACTTTCGACCGTACATAAATTGACAAATAACGTCACATTTTGGAGTAAGTCAATCGTACACGCGGATTTGTTTTGTACTTTTTAAAATTTGAATATACATAACTTCTCCGCTTTCAAAATACCTTCTCCTTCTTTCAAATTACTTGTTCAATGATGGGTGTAGGATATTTTTGTACTCTCCGCGTATGATCCTCATTTCACGTAGCGTACTAAAAAAAATTTCGCCTGCGGTGCCAAACGACAATACAAACGACAATACCACTGTACTCTTTTTTTGTTTTTAATGTCATAGGTGAAGTGTTTTCACTTGACGCCCAGCTAATTTTTTTGTTTTTGTTTTTAATGGCATAGGTGAAGTGTTCTCACGTGACGAGCGACTCAACTTTGTTCGATAGATTAAATGGTAATGTTTAAATTGTGAATGCTAGTTAAATCACGTAGATGTTTTAAGTCACGATCGCGATTTACATGTTCTCATATGACGCGCGTGACGATATTTGTAGCGAATGCTCTATATGGGAACGCTTTTAAGTATGAAAACTTTTTTTTTTGTCCATCTGACTTATTCTTCGAGAAGACTGCTAAAAAAAATTCTCCGCGCTTCATGCGATAATTTTCTGTCCTTATCAATAACTGGGAGGGGTTTACATTGCCCGGGCAAAATCCTCCTCGATGGTCTCCGCCGCCCGCTAAATAGGACCCCCCCCAATGTCTAATACCACTACGGTACGTAATTTGTACTAATCTGTACATAAAATGTAAAATTTTTGGCAAGCTGACGCAACTATCTGCGCGCAACAAAAATTGTCAATGCGATTAGCAATTCTCTTAGTTAATTACCATGTTAACGAAACAACTCAGAATTCCAGAAATGGACATATAAGCACCGGTAAAATGTTTGATGTTGGATCCACCAAATGGCTTTACGGTGGGCAAAAAGAAGCTCCGTTTTTTATAACTAGTAAATCAACGCCCGTTACACGGGCATGTACCTCTCTAGTTTATCACGCCCGTACTGCGAACACACGACAACGTCACGTTGTGCCAACGGTACGGCGGTCTGTACCGCTGACGCACGGCAGCGTCACTTGTTGATATTTGAGTATTTTCTAGGTCTTTATAGAAAAAGAGCAAAGGCAGTCTGTCCCTGACTCCCTTTTCCAAGCCCCCACACTTGTTGTAGTCACTAAAGGCTTGATAGGGAGCTAGAGCCATGGCTGCCTAAGCTCAATAGAGAAGATATAGGGTGGATTTGGTAGATTTACCAAAAGGTTCTTGACGGACCCAGGAATTGATCTGATCCTGGTACCTGCCGTCCGTCAAGTTACCGTAGCCGTTAGCTCTAACCGTTAAGTCTAAGACTCATATTATGATATATAGGATTTGATAAATATATAAATTGTTACACGTAGATTAATTCGATTAAGGGAGAATAGATACTTAGTGCATAGATACAATTTGATTTAGTACGAAGTACGGTATGGGGACGGAACGGATACGGCACATTTGTTTCGATAGCGGAAGAAATACCGCCCGTCGAATTTCAACGGCTAAAATTATAGCCGGTTTTGATCGGACGGCTGCGATAGGCGCCGCGATCACGGAAGAGGTACTTTTGGCGTTTTACGGTCTTTGTCACGTTAGATGACACGTGGCGTGATAACATTCGATTACGGGAACTCCAGAGATTACAGAAACAAATCTTGATTTGACACGTGTAGACATTTTGGCCATGTTGTACAATGGTCGTACAGAAAGTACACCGACATCTGTACTTTTTTGTACGACACATTAATTTGATTGGTGCTGTACTTCACTAAATAGAGTTTTAGAGGGGGAATATGACTTAGAAAATTTTGGGTAGGTAGCTGCCTCTTGTTGATATTTGAGTATTTTCTAGGTCTTTATAGAAAAAAGAGCAAAGGCAGTCTGCCCTGACTCCCTTCTCCAAGCCCCCACACTTGTTGTAGTCACTGAAGGCTTGATAGGGAGCTAGAGCCATGGCTGCCTAAGCTCACTAGAGAAGACAAGGGGTGGATTAGGTAGATTTACCAAAAGTACTTAACGGACCTAGGAATTGATCCTGGTACATGCCGTCCGTCAAGTTGCCGTAGTTGTTAGCTCCAACCGTTAAGTCTATGAATAATATTACGATATATTGTGTTTGATAAATATATAAATTGTTACACGTAGATTAATTCGTTTAACGGAGAATAGATACTTAGTTTATAGATACAGTTTGATTTAGAACGGAGTACGGTATGGGGACAGAACAGATACCGCGCATTTGTTTCGATAGCGAAACAAATATCGCGCGTTGAATTTTAGCGGCTAATATATAGCTGGTTTTGATCAGACGGCCGCAATAATTGCCGCGATCACGGAAGAGGTACTTTTGGCGTTTTACTGTCTTTGCCACGCCAGATGACACGTGGCGTGATAACATTGGATTACGGGAACTCCGGAGATTACGAGAACATATCCTGATTTGACACGTGGCGACATTTTGGCTATGTTGAACAATGGCCGTACATAAAGTACACCGACACCTGTACTTTTCTGTACGACAGAATAATTTGATTGGTGTTGTACTTCAGTAGATAGAGTTTTAGAGGGGGAATAAGACTTTGAAAATTTTGGGTAGGTAGCTGCCTCTCCTTAAGAGCACCTTGTATAAATGGCAAACTTTGGCCAGCCATAACAATCAATTTACTTGACCATAATCAATTTACTTAACCATTTTCAGTGATTTTTTTTGCTGCGGACTCAGGGAATTCCAGGCAACACAAGGGTGTAGTCAGTCAAAGTTTTTGCCTGCCAGGGTGGCTGCATTTATAAGGGAAAGTCAAAGTGGGTGAATGTGTCCAAAACTCATATTCTAACTTTGCATTCTGAGGTGAAACTGAGCACACAGAAAGTCTTATTTCACAGGGTGAAACTATAATGGGTCTTTGATTGTCAAGGGATCAGTCATTTGGGTTTATATAAACTTGGAGTCGGCACTATCTAGATAAGCTTCTTTTGGATCTGCGATTTCTGTGGGCAATGGAGCACATAGAGTGTCACCTCTCCCAGAGAGCACCTTTTATAAATGGCAAACTTTGGCCCGCCATAACGTTCAATTTACTTGACCATTTTCAGTGATTCTTTTTGCAGCGGATTTACACGAGTCCACGCTACATAGGAGTGTAGTCGGTCAGAGTTTTTGCCTGCAAGGGTGGCTGCATTTCCAAGGGAAAATCAAAGTGGGTGAATGTGTCCAAAACTCATATTCTAACTTTGCATTCTGTGGTGGAACTGAGCACACAGAAAGTCTTATTTCACAAGAGTGAAACTATAATGGGTTTGTGATTGTCAAGGGGTCAGTCATTTGGGTTTATATCAATTTCGAGTCGGCACTATCTAGATAAGCTTCTTTTGGATCTGTGATTTCTGTGGGCAATGGAGCACACAAAGTTTCATGTTATGGGCCCACCATCTAGGGTGCCTATGTTTGATGGAACAAGCTTCACTTATTGAGGATTTATGATGGAGGGATTGCTATTCGAGAAGCACTTATGGGGAATTGTTTTTGGACAAGTGAGATGTCCGCCACATGGGTATGGAGGAGGTTACTATGGAGAATCATCTGAGGCTGCCCAGAATATCAACCAAAGTTCAGATGCAACGGAAGGTGAAGGGAATAACCTTGCCGTGGATGGGGAAATAGGGGAGAAGGAAAAAGGGACACCTATGGTGAGGGGAGCTAGGCTCTCAGCTATGTGTAGAAATTAATGGTTTTTTAAGTATTTTTTAGGTTAGAAATAAGAAAGAAGCCGAGGCAGTCTACCTCTAACTTCTCTCTCCAACTCTCAAACTTGTCGCAGTCACTGAGAAATTGGAGAGGAAGCTAGAGCCATGGCTAAGTAGGCTAACCTGAGGTTTACGAGAAATATATATTTGGGGTTTATTAAGTAAAAATATATATGCGGCGGCCACAGAATTTGAACCTGGTACCTGCCGACCGGCAAGCTACTGGTAGCCGGTAACCTTAGCCGTTAAGTCTAGAAGTAGTATTACACAGTATGTATTTTGATATCTATTTAAACATTATTACGTAGGATAAATCATTTAACTATAACTGTTTACGGGATACATAGAACAGGTAGTGTAAAAGTACGAATTGCGGTACGGACAAGAAATAATTACCGCGCATTGATTTCGTAATCGAAACAAATACCGCGCATGTATTTATTACGGCTCCGATCAAATGTGAATTTAATCGGACGGCCAGAATTAGCGTCGAGATCTCGGAAGAAGAATTCGGCGGTTTATGGGCATAGCCACATCGGATGACACATGGCGAAATTACATTGGATTGTGGTATCCCCGGAGATTACGGAACCGAATCCGGATATGACATGTGTCGACATTTAGGCCATGTTGTACAAAATCCGTACATAAAGTACACCGGCGACTGTACTTTTGTGTACGGATGAGAAATCTGATTGGTTCCGTACATCAGTAGATAGAGTCTGTGAGAGAGATAGGACTTAGAAAAATTAGGAGATAGGATCCTCTCTCCCAAAGAGCTTCTGTACAAAAGGTCAACTTTGACCCTCCATAACTTACTACTCAGGGGAGCAAATTCAGAGATTCTTTTTGCTATCGACTCAAGGGAGTCTTGCCTTCACAGGGGTGCAGGTGGTCAGAGTTTTTGTCTGCCAGGGTGGCAGTTATTTTTGCTGAAACACAATTGGGTCAAGATTATCCTATAAGCTTCTTGGAAGTTGTCCAGTCTGAGTACTTATGGAGGTCTCAGAGTTTCACTATGGTACCACTTGTAGGGATTAAAAATGAAGAAAAAGACAGAAAAATATGGGAATACAAAAACATTATAGCAAAGCATCTTATACTTAGAAATGTGTCTAAGTCCATAGCTATCACTCTTATAAACTTAACGAAGTCTTCAGAGATATGGGAAGCACTAAGTCAGATTTAGAAGAGTGAGACTATTCAGTGGCAGCAATTAGCAAAACAAGAAATAGATGCCTATGTTTATAAAGGCGGTAGCATGATAGAGTTTTGCAATGATATTGCTGCGCTATATGTTTAGCTTGTTAGTGCAAGATATGTAGAATCTGAGGAGAGGAAGATTAATACAGTATTTATGAAACTCCCAGATGAGTACGAAAACATCATTTGTCGTATGCAGGCAATGGATGTCTCCTCATGGACGTGGAGCTTTACCATGTGGATAATTCTTGTGAGGGAAAGCACTTTGGAGCTTCGTAGGGGAAGTGAGAGAGTGAATGCATTTGCAGCTGGTGGTGATTAACGGTAGCGTGATGAGAGGAACGGCAGTGACGAGCGGAAGCGTGATGAGAGGAAGAAAAACAAAGGTAAACCTTATCAGAACTTTGGAGGAAAGAGAGGGAGAGGAAAAGAAAGGGGAGCTTTGAAAAAAGGGGTTTTCTTCTTTTGTAGTGAACCTGGTCATTATATGGAGGAATGCCCTTGTTTGGAAAAACTTAGAAGTTGGAATGTGGATGAGGAGGAAGAAGGGGAAGAAGAGAAAGAGGATGAAGATATTTTAGAGCTTCTCTAGATTAGTAGTATGGGGAAGAGAGAAAAGCACACCGAATTCCACGAAAGCAATAGTGTGCTTTTGGAGGTATAAGGGAAGTAAACAGAGAGGAGGTACTTGAGGATGTCGATGAGTGTAGAGTGTATGACTTTGAAATGAGAAAGTCAGATCTAGGATCCATAAGTGAATACGGGAAAGATAAAATTAATGAGAATAATTTTATTGATAATAGGGAAACAGAAAAGTGGTCGGAAAGGGAGACTTCAACGGATTCCAAGGAAATGGGAGAAGTGAAACTCGAAGAGGTTTTAAAGGATAGGGGAGAAGAGAAATATTAGATTAAAGGTTTAGGGGAGAAGAAATATTTATTGGGAATTAAATTAGAAAGTGATAGTGGAAAGAATTCCATGGGAGAGAGTGAGGGAAGTTCGGAAAATGGGGTAATTATCATGGATAAAAATATGAGTACGGAAGATTTAGATCTTATGAGGAACCTAGTGGAGACTAGTGTTTTTTGGGAATATTTGGGGGTGGATGGATTTGACATCACTACTTGGTGTGATGTCGTTTGTGGTGATGTGCCTGTAAAGGGTTATCATCCGGGTATGTGTTGCAGGTTGGGGATGGGGCTGACTGTTGGAAATGCAAAAGGGAAAGTAGATTCTGGTTGGATGAAAAAGGGAGGAGGTGGATAAAATCTTTGATCGGATTTATGATAAGTGGGGTGATAAATGAAATGTGTGATGCAATTATTATTTCAGTTCATCTAATGCATTGTTTTAAATACGAGAGTATTATTCTTAAGTTTTATAAAAGGAAAAAGAAAAAGAAAAAGGAAATAGGGGAAGGAGTGTTTGTTTATTTGTTTGTAAGAAATGAAAGGTAGTAGACTAGAAAATAGGGGGAGTGTTGACATTTGAGTATTTTCTAGGTCTTTATAGAAAAAGAGCAAAGGCAGTCTGTCCCTGACTCCCTTCTTCAAGCCCCCACAATTGTTGTAGTCACTGAAGGCTTGATAGGGAGCTAGAGCCATGGCTGCCTAAGCTCACTAGAGAAGACAGGGGGTGGATTAGGTAGATTTACCAAAAGGTACTTGACAGACCCAGGAATTGATCTGATCGTGGTACCTGTCGTCCGTCAAGTTAGCGTAGCCGTTAGCTCTACCCGTTAAGTCTACGACTTATATTATGAAATATAGGGTTTGATAAATATATAAATTGTTACACGTAGATTAATTCGTTTAACGGAAAATAGATACTTAGTGCATAGATACAGTTTGATTTAGTACGGAGTACGGTATGGGGACGAAACGGATACCGCGCATTTGTTTCGATATCGAAACAAATACCGCGCATCGAATTTCAACGGCTTGGATTATAGCCGGTTTTGATCGGACGCCACGATAGGCGCCGGGATCACGGAAGAGGTACTTTTGGCGTTTTACGGTCTTTGCCACGTCAGATGACACGTGGCGTGATAACATTGGATTACAGGAACTCCGGAGATTACACGAACGAATCTTGATTTGACACGTGTTAACATTTTGGCCATGTTGTACAATGGTCGTATAGAAAGTACACCGTCACCTGCACTTTTTTGTACGACACAGTATTTTGATTGGTGTCGTACTTCAGTAGATAGAGTTTTAGAGGCGGTAGCTGCCTCTCCCAAAGAGCACCTTGTATTAATGGCAAACTTTGGCCAGCCATAACGATCAATTTACTAGACCATTTTCAGTGATTCTTTTTGCTGCAGACTCAGGGGAGTCGAAGCTACACAATGAAGTAGTCAGTCACTGTTTTTGCCTGCCAAGGTGGCTGCATTTTCAAGGGAAAATCAAAGTGGGTGAATGTGTCTTAAACTCATATTCTAACTTTGCATTCTGTGGTTGAAGTGAGCACACAGAAAGTCTTATTTCACAAGGGTGAAGCTATAATGGGTTTGTGATTGTCAAGGGGTCAGTCATTTGGGTTTATATCAAATTGGAGTCGGCACTATCTAGATAAGTTTCTTTTGGATGTGCGATTTTTGTGGGCAATGAAGCACACTGAGTTTCATCACGTTGTGCCAGCGGTACGGCGGTCAGTACTGTTGACGCACGGCAACGTCACGTTGTGCTAGCGGTACGACGGTCTGTACCGTTGACGCACTGCAGCGTCACGTTGTGCCAACGGTACGGCGGTCTGTACCGTTGCGTACAGCAACGTCACGTTGTGCCTTATGGACGGCGGTCTGTATTGTGGACGCACGGCAACGTTACGTTGTGCCAGCGATACGGCGGTCTCTACCGCTAACGCATGGCAACGTCACGTTGTGCCAGCGGTACGGTGGTCTGTACCACTGACGCACGACAACGTCACGTTGTGCCAGCGGTACGGCGGTCCGTATTGCGGAAGATCGCACAACAACCTTACACCGCGAATCGTTATTAGTGTCAAAATTTAAATAGTGTTTAAGGTAATTTACTGTAATTGATGCTTATTAAGAATTTATTATTTTTTTTTTAAAGGTATTGTATTTTTGGCTTAATGCTAATTTGGGAATAGTAATAATAAAATATTCTCCGTACGATTGTGTACATTAATATATGTATTCGTACAAAATATTAGAAATGGTACGCCGTCGTGAAATTTAAATATCCGTACATGTCAGACTAATTTACGTGTCAAACTAATTCCGTTTTTTGAGCGCACGCTCCTATGTGTGCGCATCTGATTTAATTTAATTTTTGTAATAGTTTCACTTGAAAAGGTACATTTATGTATGGTCTGACATCGACCATACACCACACTATTTAGATCTTGTTGTACTTTCGTTTTTTCCCCTACTTTGTACGGTATCTTAATTAACGTCAAGGAAAAAATAAAATCATGTATCCTATTTGAGGAAAATAATCAAAATTTTAAGAACCCAAATTAGAGTTATTGACACAAATAACGATTCGCAGTGTAGAATGTGCAAGCGGTCTTGCGGTTTGTACACCGACGGTTGGCAACGTTATATTACGTTTGTGGTACGGTGGTCCGTTCACCGACGGTTGGCAATAACATATTACGCCAACCGTACAGCAGTATTTACAACGGCGTAAAACTGTACGGCAGTATGTACAGCGACAGCTTGCAAGCGTAGAATTATGCCATCCGGCGGCAGCGTATAGTTATGCCAGCCGACGGCAGCGTATAATTATGGCATTGTAAAGTTATGCCAGCCGGTGGCAACGTTGTCATGCTGTAAGACGTCAGCGGGTGTTATGATTTAATTGTGTACTAATTGATGTTTTGGTAACGTGACAAGTTCATATCCAAGAGTACAACTAGAGATTTGGACAGGACAAAGGTCCGAATATACTCTCGTACAGCCCCACGGGAACACGATGTGAAATCAGCGTGGAACTGTGTTGAAATTAAAGGTATTTTCTAGGTTATTTAATTAAGTTAAATAGTGACAGGAAAAGGGAGAGGCAGCCTTCTTCTAACTTCTCTCTCTAGCCCCTATACTTGTCGTAGTCACTGAAGGCTGGAGAGGAAGCTAGAGCCATGGCTGCCTATGCTCCTTCTTGTCAGAAGGCAGATCATTGGTAAACTTACCAAAAGGATTGACGGACCCAGGATTTGATCCTAGTACCTACCGTCCGTTAATCTAGCCGTTAGTCTTAACCTATAGTCTAAGACCAGTGCTGAAGTATATAGGGTACGATAGCTAATTAAAGATAACAAAAGAGAGAAGTTCGGTTTACTCAAAAACGGACCACAATCACACAAACACAGTTAAATAGAATTACACTTTAAAATACCTGTCTGTACTATACACTTAATTGATTGGCTCCGTACATCAGTAGTAGAGGGTTTAAAGAGGGGTTTAGAACTTAGGAAATTAGAGGTAGCCGCCTCTCTCCCAGAGAGCTTCGGTATAAAAGGTCATCTTTGACCATTGATAATTCACTGCTCAGGGGAGCAAATTCAAGGATTCTTTTTGTGGCAGACTCAGGGGAGTCAGCTCTTTAAAGGGGTGCACGTTTGGTGAGTTTATATTTTGTCAGGGTGTCAAAAATACTCATACAAAGACTAAGGGATTGAGGTTATCCTAGAGGCTTTTGATAAACTCCCTACTCTGAGTACCAATGGAGGTCTCAGAGTTGCAGCTTATGGGCCCACCCTCTAGGGTGCCCATATTCAATGGGACAGGGTTCATCTACTGGGAGAGTATGATGATAGGAGCCCTATGTGAGAAAAGATTTTGGGGAATAGTGAGTGGGCGAGTAAAGCGCCTATCCGGTACTGCTTATCCCTCCAGGGTTTAGAAGAAGCAGATTTGGTAGGAAACCAGATCCACTGCCATCAGAGTACTCACAAGATGGAGAAAGCATCGTGATAGAAAAGGGGAAGGAAAAAGAGAAAACCACACCTATAACAACCGGATATGTTTTCATGTCTCCTATTCCGAGGAATGTGGAGAATGACATCGATACTTGGGACTACAGCAACATGGCAGCCAAGCATTTAATCCTCCGTCATCTCACATAAGGAATCGCAGGTCCTCATGTGCAGATGGAAAGGGCATCAAATTTGTGAGATGCGCTTATAAAGATGTACCTTAGCGGTACTATTCAGGAACAGAAGCTAGCAAATCAAAGGATCAATGGATATTTTCACAAAGAAGATAAGATGCTTGATTTTTGCAATGAGCTGGCTATACTCTTCATAGAGTTAGAGTATGCCAGAAAAGTAAAAATCGAGAAGGCAAAGGTTCACTTCTTACTCATGAAACTACCTGATAAGGATGAGAACATTGTGAACCGGGTACAAGATCTGTCACACTCCAGGTGGATATGGAATTCGGTAGTTGGTATGATCCTCGTACGAAAGAATACAATCGAAATCCGGAGAGTAGTTAAGAGTGGACAAGCCCTGGCGGCCGGAGCAAGTTGGAGAAACAAAGATTCACAAAAACACCTTGGAAGTCATGGAGGGGAAGACCATAAAAATCAATCCGATGAGTCCGGAACAAGGGGACCTAAGGGGCTTTGTCATTTCTGTAAGAAACCCGGGCATTATATGGCGGAATGTACAAAACTGACCGAGCTTCGGATAAAGGAGGGGAAGACTGGGAATTAGCGACGAGGGAAGAAAAAGGCACTTTTCACACAGGTTCTCGAGGAGGAATCCGATGAGGAGGACGACGAACTTCTTTTGGATTAGGAGTTGGAGCCAAAGACAGAAGTCGAAATTCCACCGAAGCATAAATGTGCTTTCGGTGGACTGAAAGGTGAAGGAGGTTGGATTGTGGATTCAGGTGCCTCCATAAACATATGCAAGGATAAGCATCTATTCACTAAGCTGAGAAAGATCCCTACAGTAGAGATTGAATATGGGGGTGGGAGGGTAGTTACCACTACTTATGTAGGATCGCTAGATATGAAAGTCATAGTGGAGGGAATAACCTCAATGTTACGTTCTCCGATGTATTGTTTATTCCGGAGTTAAACAAAAACCTTATCTCTACATCTGTATTAGATGATAAAGGATTTGAAACTAGCACCAGAAAAGGAGTTTTTACAGCTAGCTTTGAGGAAGATGTGTATTTCACTGCTGAGAAAGGTAGCCAAGGGATGTTCAGGCTTACTTTAAGTAATGAAAAACTCAAACTTTACTATGCGAGTGTCAATGATATTATGTTTTCGCATAAGAGACTTGGGCATGTGAATCTAGAAAAGTTGAAAGAAATGAAAAAGTTGGGAGTAGTTGAACGGATACGCTTTGGGGAAAATGATAATGTGAGTGATTGAAGTGGGTGTGCCCAAGGTAAAGCACACAGATTACCATTCCCAAAAGAAGCAACTTATAAAGGAGAAAAAGTTCTTGATCTGGTACACACGGACATTTGGGGACCGGCGAGAGTGTCATCACCCGGAGGCAAAAGATTTATGCTAACCATTACTGATGATTGGCGCCAATACTCCCGAGAATACTTTCTGAAAAACAAATCAAAAACTCCGGAGTATTTCAAACATTATAAGGCATGGGCCGAGAAACTGCACGAGACCCCAATAAAGAGAGTAAGAAGTGACAATGGAGGGGAATATACCGCCAATCAGTTTGAGGAGTTCTTAAGGGAGGATGGTTTTCAACTTCAAAAGATAGTTCCAGAAAACCTGGAACAGAATGGTGTTGCCCAGAGATTGAATCGGACACTAAATGATAGTGCTCGGAGTATGTTGTCAGATAAACGGATAGGAAAAAGATTTTGGGCTGAAGCTATGAATTGTGCTAATTATTTGAGAAACAAAGTATTAACTTCGCCAGTGAAAGGCCAAACTCCATATGAGAAATGGACCAGCCGAAAAACCAGATCTATCTCACTTAAAGGTTTTCGGTAGTAAAGTCTTCAGTTTAGATACAGATAAATCAAACTGGAAACTAGATCCTAAAGGGAAACCTGGATACTTGCTAGGATATGATGAGGATGTAAAAGGGTATAGAGTGTATGATCTAAAGAGAGAATATATAGTTTTGGTAAAACATCTGGTAGCTATGGATGAAGGGAAGTCGGTAGATCCCTTTAAATCCTCAAAATCAGTCAGAATCAGAGTAGAGTCAGACAATTCTGATGACTTTCATCTCCCTAACTATACGGGTTATCAAGAAGACGATACTCTTGCAGGTTCGGATGATATCCTTGCAGATTCAAAACAGACAGAGAAAGACTTGAACTTGGACACACCAATGACACAAGCGGAAGACATGGTTGAAACGGATATGGATCCGAGGGACAAGTGAGAAGCCGTGGTGAATTGAAAGAATCCACGAGAACCATCTATTCCAGCCGCAGATTTTGAAGGAGGAAGAAGAAGTAGCAAAAGACTTCAAGAGAAACAAGTTAACAACAAGGTAACTAAACTTCCTCACCCGGATGAACCTCAATTATATGGAGAGGCAATGAACTGCCCGGAGAGAAACCGGTGGAAGACCGCAATCAACGAAGAGATGGCTTCAATAATGGCGGCTGATACATAGGAGTTGGTGGACTGTCCACATGATCGCAAACCTATCGGATGTAAGTGGATTTTCAAATTAAAGGTGAATCCTGACAATACTATTGAGAGGTATAAGGCCCGGTTAGTGGCCAAAGGTTTTACTCAGAAAAAGAGGGAATAGACTACGAAGAAACTTTTGCTCCGGTCGTCAGATTTCCCTCAGTCCGGATACTTCTTAGTCTGGAAGCTGTAGAAGACATGGAAGTACACCAGATGGACATCAAAACTGCCTTCTTGCATGGAGAACTAGAGGAGGAGATCTTCATGCGACAGCCGGAAGGATTCCTGGAACAAGGAGAAAAAAGTAAGGTATGCCGGCTGATCAAATCTCTCTTAATGGCCTTGTCGTACAGAGGCCGTACAGAAAGTACATCGGCAGTAGTACTTTCTTGTACTATACAGTTTTTTGATTGGTTCGTACAGGCAGTAGATAGGAGCTGTGAGAGGGAAGTAGGAAAACTAGGACTTAGGAAAATTTAGGTAGATAGTCCTCTCTCTGAGAGTTTGTATAAATTGGCATCTTTGCCACCCTATAATTAATCGCCTGGTTGGCCGTTTTCAGTGATTCTTTTTGCTACGGACTCAGGGGAGTCCAGGCTACACAGGGGTGCAGTCAAATTGTCAGTTTGCCTCCTTGGGCAGAAGTGGTCGTGGCTTAAAGTGGGTTAGTTAAATACTATCTAGAGGCTTCCTGTATTCTGTAGTCCAATGGAGGACACAGAATTGCAAAAGCCAACAGTTGTACAACTTCCATGGATCTAAATAAGGGAAGTGAGGGGAGTGAAGAAGGAGACATCCTAATTGTAGATGATGAACTAGGTCCAAAAGAGAGGAAGTTCATGCAGACTATACCATACAGACAAAAAGTGGGCAGTCCGATTTATTTCATGAATTGTACCAGACCTGATTTGGCAGCAACTGTAGGAGTGCTAAGTAGGAGTCTGAATGCTCCTACCAAAAGGGATTGGGAAGCTGCTAAGAGGGTCCTCAGATATCTCATAGGAACTATGGATCTATGGTTGTATCTGGGTGGGGAAAATATTGACATCACCACTTGGAGTGATGCCAGCTACGGGGATGCTCCAATGCGAAGATGTACATCTGAATATGTGTTGTATGTGGGGAATAGTGTTTGTTGCTAGAGCAGTAAGCAGCAAAAGGTCATCGCTCAAACCACCATAGAGGCTGAGTAAATGGCATCTTGCTCTGTTGTGAAGGAATTGATGTGGGTCAAATCCTTGCTTAGTGAATTGGGGCATCTTAAGACTGGAATTCAAAAAATATTATGTGATAATCAAGCAGCAATTGCAATTGCTGCTAATCCTAAAAATCACTTTAAAGCAAAGCACATGGATATCAGACTTAGCTATGTTAGGGAAAAGGTGGAGAACAAAATATTAAGTCTAGAATATAGACCAGACAGTGAAATGGTGGCAGACATGATGACAAAGCATGTGCCTTCTCCTAAACTAATATTTTGCAGAGAAAAGTGTGGACTTAAACTTAAAAGTGAGTAGAAAATAAGGGGAGTGTTGAAATTAAAAGGTTTTTTTATGTATTTTTTAAGTTTTATAATTAATCTAAAATGAGGAAGGATAAGCAAAGGCAGCATGCTTCTAACTTCTCTCTCTAGCCCCCTTACTTGTTGTAGTCACTAAAGGATGAAGAAGAAGCTAGATCCATGGCTGCCTATGCTTCTCCTAGAGTCAGAAGGCAGTTCTTTGTTAAACTTACCAAAAAAGATAACGGACATAGGATTTGAACCTTGTACCTACCGTCCGTCTGAATAGCCTAGCGTCGTTACCATGTAGCCGAGCACCAATGTCGAAGTATATAGGGTACGATAGCTACTTAAAGATGTGCAAATAGGAAAGTTCATTTAAACTGACGAACGGACCACAATCACATAGACATAGCTAGATAGAATCATATCGAAAAGTACTGTTTGTATTTTAAACGACTATAAATTAAGGCGGATATCAATCGGACGGCGGAGGAAGAAGTCGGCATCACGTAATGGATGATTTGGCGGTTTGCGGTTGCAGCCACGTCAGGTGACACGTGGCAACATGACATTGGATGGCGGCATCTCCGGGACATACCATGGCGAACCCGGATATGGCAGGCTTCGCCTTCTTGGCCATGTTATAGAATGGTCGTACAGAAAGTACTCTGGGCCAAGTACCTTTCTATACTGTACACTCAATTGATTGGCTCCGTACTTCAATAGTAGAGGGATAAGAGGGGTGGTTCAGGACTTAGAAAATAATAGGTAGCAGCCTCTCTCTCAGAGCGCATCTGTATAAAAGGTCATCTTTGACCATTGATTATTAACTGCTCAGTGGAGCAATTTCTAGGATCCTTTTTGTGGAAGACTCATGGGAGTCAGCTCTTTCAAGGGGAGCAATTTGGTTAGTCTGTATTCTGTAAAGGTGTCAGAAATACTCATACAAAGACTAAGGGATTGAGGTTATCTTAGAGGCTTCTGATAAGCTGCCTACTCTGAGTACCATTGGAGGTCTCAAAGTTGCACAGAGTGGTTAGAGCTAACGGCTACGCCTCGCTCTGTTGGTCGGAGGTTGAGTCCTGCCGGACTCAACCTTTTGTTGAGAGTGACTTGAGTCACTCTTTAGTCCTACCTGCTGAGCTAGGAGAGCCATGGCTCAACCACCCTCTCTATCTCTCAGTGACTACAACAAGTATGGTGGGTAGAGAGAGGAGGTGGAGGCAGGTTGTCTACCTTTTTCTTTTCCTTTTTGTACTGAACTATTCAGACCTAGAAAATACCACATAAATCTAATAATTTCAACATTTCCCTCAATTATCACTTCTTATTCTCTTTATAGGAGTTACGTGTAATTTTTCACTCCAAACGTTACATTATATAAAGCGATGTGCAACCTCAAATTTTTTTTTGTAAGATAATATACTCGAGAGTATCTCGACCAATCATCTCAGATTTTTTTGTATAAGAAAGTATACTCCTGAGTATCTCGACCAATCATCTGTTATAGTTAACATGCATCTTTTCCCTCCAGGTGATGGAACTCTTGCTGACCCCTATATGTCAATGCGAACTAAACCTAGTACACTCTCTCCCTTATAGGTGGCAACTTTAGGAAAAGGTAGTTTATGTATCTTTCCTTGGGCACATACGATGCAATCACCTTAGGACCTAATCATCCCCAAACTTCATTCCCTCTATAACTCCCTTCCATTTAATTTCTTTTAACCTTTTTGAATTTACATGCCCATGTCTTTTATGCCATATCATTGTATCATTTGCACAAGCATACAAAAGTTTTTTCTTTGCATTGCACAAGATCAGTCTAAACATTCTTTGACTTCCCTTCACTGCCCTAAAATAGACCGTACTATCAAAGCTAGCTGTAAAGACTCCCTTTTTGGTGTTTGTTTCAAAACCTTTATCATCTAATACACCAGTGGATATCAGATTTTTGTTAAGCTGAGGTATGTTGAGGACATCTGACAGAGTGATTATAGACACTTGCCTCTCTGCGTGGACTTTTAGATCCAGAGATCTGACTAAGCTAGTGATCACAACTCTCCCTTCCCTATACTCTATCTCAACTGATGGAATTTTCCTAAGTTTGGCAAACCATCTCTTCTATCTGCACATATGCATAGAAGCACCAGCATTTATGATCTAGCCATCCTCGGGAGACTCTTTCATACCTCCAAAGGCACACTTTTTCCTTCCTATAATCTCATGTTCTGTCTTTTTTTTCTCGTTTGTTTAGGAGAAGATCTCCGACCTTTTCATTGAGCTCCTCCATCTCAACCTCTTGCACTTGTGTTACCACAAGAGCCACTTTCTTCCCTCCACGATTTATATTTATTTGACCATCGTTGTTCCTCAATTTCGCCAATTGATTATAGTCAGCCATATAATGTTCAGGCTTTTTGTAGAAATGACACACAATTTTAGGAAGACACCTTCTTGATCTATCAGTATGAGCTGTACAATCTCCTCCCCCAAAAATCATGTATAGTTCCTTGGAGTCTTTGTTCCTCTTATTTGTCGTTGCTGCGAATGCTTAAATACCTCTCGCTCCCCTTTGGATCTCTATTGTACTCTCACGTATTAGTATCATTCATACTACTAGATTCTAGATGTTGCCAAGGCTTGAATACTTTTCCCTCCCTTTTGGATCTCCGTTGTACTCTCACGTATTGCGATCATTCCTACTACTAAATTCCAAATCCATCGATCATCTGGAAGATCTTGAACATTTTTCACAATATTTTCATACTTGTCTGGGAGCTTCATTTTCAGAGTATTCACCTTCTCTTTCTCTATTTCCTCCTTCCCTGCACTTTCAATCTCCATTAACAGCCCAGCCATGTCATTGCAAAAATCTAAAATCTTTCCTCTTTTATGTACATAAGCTTTCAGTTTGTGATCTGTTGATTGTTGTTGCTGAATGGTTCCACTTATGTATATTTTGACAAAAGAGTCCCACATATTAGCAAATCTATGGTCATTGAGGAGGGGGAAGTGCAATTTTTCCAAGTGATATGTTGGAGAATAAAATATTTTGCAATCATATTTTTTTGTCCCTGCTGCTACCATCGCTTTCTTCTATTTTTGATTGGGTTGATGCAAACACAAGTGTTGAAGCTATCGGTATTGACTTCTTCTTTCTTTTTTTAAAACGATGCTTTCCCCATCTTTATCTTCTTCCTTAGTGGTTCATTAAATTGTTCTTGATCCTCCTAGAAAATGAAATCCTCCAAAACCTGGTGGCACTCCAAGCCTTGATGACGGATGTAGAAATTAATGGATCTTTTTGTATTTTCTAGGTCTAAAATGAAATGTAGAAAAGAAGCCGAGACAGTCTGCCTCTAACTTTTATCTTCAACTCCCACACTTGTCGCAGTCACTAAAGGTTGAAGAGGGAACTACAACCATGACTGCTTGTGCTGTCCAAAGAGAGACAGACAGATGTTTTTGAAAATAGGTAATTAATATTTCACCTCTCTATTTTAGTTATACTTTAAAGAAAGACAGAGAGTGAGGATCAAAGGCACGCCATGGCTGCCGCCATATTTAGAAAGGGGCAGATTTTGAAGTAGATAATATTTTACCAAAATGTTGCCTAAAACTCGATTTGAACCTACGACATATGGATTCTATAGAGCCAAGCGCCTTAAAAATTAAGGCACTACAAAATGATACACGTGACGGATTTCAAAGATGTATAAATATTCATGCAACGACTAATTCACACCAAACTAACTAAGAGGAACAATTCATGCACGTATGCGAATTTAAACCGTGTAAATATGTTTTGATCAAACGAACAACATTGTAGCCGCCACCGGAAGTGAGATTTTGGCAGCATTCGGAGATAGCATCACGCGATGCCACGTGGCGCCGCATTATTTGATACGGGAGAAGATGGGAGGAGGAACCATGGCTCCTAATTTGAGAGGTGTTCCCTTGTAGACTATGTCGTACAATAGACGCACATAAGTACATCGCCCATTCTACCTTCTTGTACTATATAGTGTTCCTATTCCACTACGATTTAGCAGTAGGTAGTCGTGAGTAGGCAGACCAAGACTTAGTGATATTTAGGTACCTCTCTTTAAGAGAGTTTGTAAATATAAATGTCATTTTTGACCAGCCATAACTTACTACTCAGCGGAGCAAATTCAAAGATTCTATTTGCTATAGACTCACGGAAGTCTACCTTTCACAGAGTTGAAGGTGGTCAAAGTTTTTGTCTGCCACGGTGACACTTATTCTTGTTGAAACACAAAGGGATCAGGGTTATTCTAGAGGCTTCGTGTGAGCTGCCTACTCTGAAAACCTATGGAGGTCTCAGAGTTGCACGTTATTGGCCCACCCTCTAGGGTACCCATTTTCAATGGAACTAGCTTCATATATTGGGAAAGTATGATGAGAGGACCACTATGTGAGAAAAGGTTTTGAGAAATAGTGAGTGGACGGGTGAGGCGTCCATCGAGTCTTTGGATCCATCCACGGTTTACAGGAAGCAAATTCACCAGAGATGCAGATCCATCTCCAACGGAGGAGACAAAAGAAGAGGAGGTGGTGGAGAAAGGAAATGATAAGGAGACGGTCACACCAATAGCAACCGGTTCGGCATTCCTATCACCTATTGCAAGGAACGAGGAGAATGATATCGATACGTAGGACTACAACAATATGGCGGCAAAGCAGTTCATCCTGCGCCATCTTACTCAAGGGCTTCCATCTCCTCATTTGCAGGTAGAGAGGGCATCTGATCTTTGGGTGGCTCTGATAGAAATGTACCAAAGTGGTATGATTCAGCATTGGCACTTGGCTGATTAGAAAATTAACGCATATGTATTCAAATGGGGGAAAATGTTAGATTTTTGTAATGAGCTCGCAACACTTTTCATTGGGCTAGCGAGTGTTGGACAAGTTGAAACTCAAAAGATGAAGGTAATCTGCTTTTTTATGAAGTTACTAGATGAGTTCGAGAACAATTTTTGTAATGAGCTCGCAACACTTTTCATTGAGCTAGAGAGTGTTGGACAGGTTGAAACTCAAAAGATGAAGGTAATCTGTTTTTTTATGAAGTTACAAGATGAGTTCGAGAACATACTCAAACATGTGCAAGACTTGTGGCACTCAAGGTGGATATGGAATTCAGTGGTAGGGATGATTCTCGTCGGGAGAATACGATTGAGATCCAAAGGGAGGAAAGAGTGGGCAACCCGTGGCAGCTAAGACGGATTGGAGAAAACAATGATTCTAGTAAACCGGTAGGAAATTATAGAGGGGGGGGCAGAAAAATCAGAACGACGAGTTCGAACCAAAGGCTCCCAAGGGTTTGTGCAACTTTTGTAAGAAACCAGGGCACTATATGGCGGAGTGCACTAAGTTAACCGAGCTACAGTTAAAGGAGGGGCAGACAGGTGGACCCTTAAGAGGAAAGAAAAAGGCCCTTGTGACACAGGTACATGAGGCGGAATCTTAGGACAAGGACGACGAGCTCCTATTGGATTAGGAGTTGGAGGCGAAAAACGAGGTCAAAATTCCATGAAAGCATAAATGTGCTTTCGGTGGATTGAAAGGTGGAGCACGTTTGATTGTAGATTTTGGTGCCTCCATGCACATGTGTAAGGAAAACACGTGTTCACAAAGATAAGAAAGATTCTCACCGTAGAGATAGAGTACGGGGATGGGAGGATAGTCACTGCTACTCTTGTAGGATCGGTAGATCTGAAATTTTTAGTAGAAGGAAAGATATCCATAGTTACATTCTCCGATGTATTGTTTATTCCGGATCAAAACAAAAACCTCATCTTTACGTCTATATTAGATGATAAAGGTTTTGATACTAGCACTAGGGAAAGAGTCATACTACTAGTTTTGAGGAGGAAGTATATTTTATTGCTGAAAAAGGTAGCCAATGGATGTTTAGGCTGATTTTAAGCAATGAAAAGAAGAAACTTAATAATGCTGGTGTTCATGATATAATGTTGTGCATAAGAGGCTTAAGCATGTGAATCTAGATAAGTTAAGAGAGATGAAAAAAGATGGGAGTAGTGGAAGGGATTCAGTGCGGTGAGAGTGAGAATCTAACTAATTATAGTGGATGTGCTCAAGGTAAAGCACACAAGTTACCCTTCCCAAAAAACAACCACCTATAAGGGAGAAAAGATTCTAGATTTAGTACACACAGATATTTGGGGACCGACCAAAGTGCCTTCACCCGGGGGGAAGAGATATATGATGACTATCATTGATGATGGGTCTCGGTATTCCACGGTGTATTTTTTGAAAAATAAGTGATAAGCTTAGGAATGCTTTAGACAATATAAAGCATTGAGTGAAAATCTCCATGAAACCCCAATCAAGAGAGTAAGGAGTGACAATGGTGGAGAGTATACCTCTAACAAGTTTGAGGATTTTCTGAGGGAAGGTGGAGTCCAACACCAAAAGACAGTTCCAGAAAACCCAGAACAGAATGGGGTAGCTGAAAGATTAAATAGGACACTAAGTGATAGTGCTAGAAGTATGTTGTCGGATAAGAAGATAGGAAAAAGGTTTTGGGCGAAGCAATGAACTGTGCTAATTACCTCAAAAATATAGTTCTTACTTCAGCTGTAAAAGGCGAAACACCTTAAAAGAGATGGACCAGCCGAAAACCAGACATATCTCACTTAAAGGTTTTTGGCAGTCAAGTGTTCAGTCTAGATACACATCGGTCTAATTGGAAGCTAGATCCTAAAGGAAAACCAGGGTACTTATTGCGATATGATGAGGATGTAAAAGGATACAAAGTTTATAATCTAAAAAGGGAAGTTATAATCTTATTAAAGCATCTAGTAGTTATGGATGAAGGAAAGTCTGTGGATCCCTTCATATATACAAAGTCAGTAAAAATCAGATTCAAGTCAAAAAAATTCCGATGACTTTGAGATTCATAACTATCCTTGTTTCACAGAAGATGACATTTTTATAGGTACAGATCAGACTGAGAAGGACTCGGCCGTGGAAATTTCAGTGACAACTCTACATGAAGCGGAAGACGTGGTGGAAATTGATTCGGAATCGAGGGACAGGGGAGAAGCCGAGATTGTTCAAAAGAACCCACGGGAACCATCTATTCCGTCCACAGATTTTGAGGGAGGAAGGAGAAGTAGCAAAACTTTGCAAGAAAAACAGGTTAATAACAAGGTTACCAAACTATATCATCAAGATGAACCTCAGACTTATGGAGAGGCGATGAATTGTCCTGAAAGGAACCGGTGGAAGACAACCATCAATGAGGAGATGGCCTCAATTATGGCAGCCGATACTTGGACGCTGGTGGATTGTCCACCTTACCGAAAACTAATTGGTTGTAAGTGGGTGTTCAAATTAAAACTGAACCCAGATACCACTATTGAGCGCTACAAGGCACGGTTAGTGGCTAAAGGATTCACACAAAAAGAGGGCATCAACTACAAGGAAACCTTTGCCCCGGTTGTCATATTTCCCTCCGTCCGCATACTTCTCAATTTTGCAACAACGGAAGACATAGAAGTGCACCAGATGGACATCAAGACAACCTTTTTGCATGGAGAATGGGAAGAGGAGATCTTCATGCGACAACCCGAAGGATTTGTGGAGCAAGGAGAGGAGAGTAAGGTATGCCAGCTGATGAAATCTCTTTATGGTTTGAAACAGGCCCCCCGACAGTGGAATAAGAAGCTTGATGAGTTTCTTACGGGTTTGGAATATATCCAAATCAGCTCAGATCACTCAATCTATGTTTTTGAAGATGAGAAAGGTATTATTTTTAATGCAATTTGAAATTTTGTGGTCTCCATTGACCCACGGAATGAGCAGCCTATGTAAAGCCTCTAGGATAATATTTGCCCCTTCCACTTTCCCACTGAATAAGTGCCGCCCAGTCACACAAATATTCTGACCACCCTCGCCCCTGTGAGGACAAGACTCCCTTGAGTCAAACGCAAAAAAAATCACTGAATTTGCTCCCTTGAGCAGTAAGTTATGGCTGGTCAAAGATGACCTTTATAGATACAAGCTCTCTTAGAGAGTGGTACCTAAATATCACTAAGTCTTGGTCTGCCTACTCACGACTACCTACTACTAAACCCTAGTCCAATAGGAACACTATATAGTACAAGAAGGTACAATAAGAGATGTACTTATTGTACGGCAATTGTACGACATGGTCTACAAGGTGACACCTGTCAAATCGAGAGCCATAGTTCCTCCTCCCATCTTCTCCAGTATCAAATAATGTGGCGCCACGTGGCATCGCGTGACGCTATCTCCAAATGACGCCAAAATCTCACTTCGCGTGGCAGCTACAATGTCGGCCGTCCGATCAAAACATATTTTACACGGTTGAGATTTGCGTACATGCATGAATTGCTCCTTTTCGTTAGTCTGTTGTTAATTAGCTGTTGCGTTAATGTTTATATATCTTTGAAACCCGTCACGTGTATCGTTTCGATAACGCCTTAGTGGTTAAGAGGTACGACTATGTAGAGGTCCACAGACTCAGGTTCAAATCCGTATTTAGACATCATTTTAGTAAAATATCCTCTACTTCAAAATCTGCCACTTTCTAAATATGGCGGCAGCCATGGCGTGCCTTTGATCCTCACTCTCTTTCTTTAAATTAAACCTAAAATAGAGAAGTGAACTATTAATTACCTCTTTTCAACATTTCGTTTAATTCCTAGTCACTTTTTAATTTTAATCCACAGTTTTCTCTGCAATAAATCAACTTAGGGGAAGGCACTGCTTTTGTCATCATGTCTGCAATCATTTCTCTATCAGTTTTATGAACCAGTTTAATAATTTTATTTTCAACCTTCTCTCTGAAAAAGCTTAGTCTAATATCCATATGTTTAGCTTTGAAGTGATGTTTCGGATTAGCTGCAATAGAGATAGCAGCTTGATTATCACAAAAAACATTTTGAGTTCCAAACTTCATGAACCCAAGTTCTTCAAGAAGAGATTTAACCCACATTAATTCTTTGGTGGCAGGACTGAAGCCATGTATTCAACCTCCAAAGTGGACTGAGCAACTACTTTTTGTTGCTTGCTACTCCAATAATATGCACCGGATCCAATTTGCAACACATATCCAGTCGTACACCGCCTTAAGGTCACATCTCCATAACTGACATCACTCCAGGTGGTGATGTCACTGTGCTCCCCTCCCAAATGCAACCATAATTCCCTTGTCCCAACCAGATACCTCATCACCCTTTTGGCAGCCTCCCAGTCTCTCTTTCTTGGTTCATTTAGACTTCTACTAATGACACCTACAGCTGCAGCTATATCCGGACGGGTACTGTTCATAAAATAAATTAAACTGCCTACAATCTGCCGATAAGGGATATTTTCCATAAATTTTCTTTCTATCTCATCCATCTTATCATTAATGATCAATATTTCTCTCTCTTCACTCCCCTCAAACACTTTCTTCAAATCCATAGGAGTAGTACATCCGTTTGCTTTTTCCATCTGAAATTTTTCTAGCATATTACCGATTGCTTCTTTTTGAGTGAGTCTTATAATTCTATTCCCTCTATCTCTCTCCATCTGAATTCCCAAAATATACTTTGCTTCGCCGAGATCTTTCATATCAAAACTGCTTCTAAGATCCCGTTTTAGTTTGTTAATTTTATCTAAGGACTTGCTTAAGACCAACAAATCATCCACATAAATAGCAATAAATATCACTCCATTCTCATCCTCAAATAAATATATAGAGTGATCTGAACTAATTTTGATATACCCCAAACCGGTCAAAAATTCGTCGAGCTTTATATTCCACTGTCGCGGGGCTTGTTTAAGCCCATAGAGTGATTTTATCAGTTTGCAAACTTTGTTTTCTTTCCCAATTTCCACGAATCCTTCCGGTTGCCTTATGTAAATTTCTTCTTCTAACTCTCTGTGCAAAAAGGCCATTTTAATAACCATCTGGTGTATTTCCATATCCAGAAGGAAATCTGACTATAGGTGCAAAGGTTTCTTCGTAGTCTATCCCCTTTTTCTGAGTATAACCTTTTGCAACTAACCTAGCTTTGTACCTCTCAATGGTATTATCGGGGTTTAATTTAAGTTTAAAAACCCACTTACATCCAATCGGTTTTTGGTCTGGTGGACAATCTACCAACTCCGATGTATTGGCTTCCATGATAGAGGCCATTTCTTCATTTATAGTTGTGATCCACCGGCTACTTTCTGGAGTGTTTATGGCCTCTCAGTATTTTTGATGTTCATCTGGGTGAGACATCTTTGTGAGTAGGTTATTTACTTGTCTTTCTTGAAGTCGTTTACTACTTCTTCTTCCCCCTTCAAAATCGGAAGCCAGTATGGAAGGCATCCTTGGGTTTCGTTTAGGAAGATTTTCAGCTCATTTATCTTCCAATTCCGGTGTCTCATCATAATCCTCATCGGTTTCCACTTCGTATTGTGGCGTTGCCTCAGATGTTGTCTTTTCCTCCTCCTTTGGTAGATCTGCAAATTTTTCTTTTTCTCCATCTTCCTTCTCTTCGTTTTCAAATTTCAAAGTCAGAAAACTGATCCGTTTCAAATCTGATTTTGACTTCTTTATTATATTTGAATGGATCAATGGACTTCATTTCATTCATCAGCACTATGTGTTTTACCAAAATTATATCTCTCTTTTTCAAGTCATACACCCGGTATCATTTTGTGCTCTCATCATATCCTACAAGATATCTTGGTTTCCCTCTTCCTTTTAACTTCCATTTAGTCTTATCGGAATCCAAACTATAAACTTGACTTCCGAACACTCTCAAACTAGACAAATCAGGCTTTCTTCGTGTCCACCTCTCATACAGAGTTTCCTCCTTATTTGCTGAAGTTATGACTCTATTTTTGATGAAATTAGCATAGTTCATAAACTCGGCCCAAAACTGCAGCCCTATCCTCTTGTCACTTAACATACTTCTGGACATATCTCCTAAAGTTCTATTCACTCTTTGTGCTACTCCATTTTGTTCCGGATTATAGGGAACAGTTTTCTCATGATGAATTCCTTCTTCTTTAAGATATTCTTCAAATTCCCTTGATGTGTATTCTTTCCCATTATCACTTCTTTTCTCTTTTATTGAGGTTTCATGTAGCTTTTCACTCCATACTTTATACTCTTCAAAACATCTTAATACCTCTGACTTATGTCTGAGAAAGTATACCTTCGTGTATCTAGACCAATCATCTGTGATGGTTAACATCTATCTCTTCCCCCCATGTGAAGCATACCTAGCTGGTCCCCTAACATCAGTGTGAACTAGATCTAACACTTTCTCTCTCTTAAATGTGGTTGCCTTTGGAAATGGAAGTCTATGAATCTTCCCTTGGGCACATCCACTACAATCATCAAAGGTCTCATCATCCTCAAAAGTAATACCCTCCACTATTCCATTTTTCTTCATTTTATTTAATCTATCTAGATGCACATGCCCCAACCTTTTATGCCAAAGCATCATCTCACTTGCACAAGAGTAGAGAACACTTTTTTCATTGCAAAGAAAAATTCTGAACATTCCTTGACTGCCCTTCTCAGCTATGAAATAAACCTCATTATCAAAGCTTGCTGTGAAGATTCCTGTCCTAATTCCTATTTCAAACTCTTTTTCATCAAGGACAGCTATTGAGACTAGGTTCTTGCTAAGTTGTGGAATGTAAAGAACACCTGAGAGTGTTACAATTGAGGCCTTTCCATCAACTAGAACCTTCAAGTCAACAGTTCCAACAAGACTTTCTGTTTCTACTCTACCATCTCCGTACTCTATATCAACTGTTGGGATCTTTCTAAGTTTAGTGAACCACCGCTTATCTTTACACATATGCATTGAAGCCCCTGAGTCTATGATCCACCCATCCTCAGGTGGATCCCTCTTACCTACGAAAGCACACTTTTGTCTCCATGGAATGTCGACATGCTCTTTAGTGTTTTTCGGATTAAGAAGAAGCTCCTCAAGCTCCTCTTCTGGCTCAGTTTTTTCTTCCACTTCCTCATCATGAACTTGAGTCAGGAAAGCCTTTTTCTTTCCTCCATCCCTTGAGGTTCCTTGACCATCTTTCAGTCGAAAATCTGCAAGTTTGACACAATCTGCCATATAGTGTCCCGGTTTCTTGCAGAAGTGACATAATCCTCCTCGAGAAGTTCCTCTCCCCTATCTATCAAATCTGCCACCTCCTTGTCCTCTTCCACCAAAGTTTCGATAAGGATCTTTCCCTCTCTCCTCATCACGCTTCCGCCAATTAGCTCTTGCAGACAATACTTGTACACTTGGACTCCCTCTCCTAAGCTCTATGGTGCTTTCTTTCACTAAAATCATTCCCACTGTGTCATCCCAATTCCAATTGCTATCTCCTATGTCCTGCAATCGATTAATGATATTCTCATACTCTTCAGGTAGTTTCATCATTAATGTGTTCACTCTTTGTCTCTCAGACCATGAGTTACCTGCACTCTCTAACTCTCCAAATAATGCTCCTAAATCATTGCAATAATTATTCATACTTCCTCCTTTATAAGTATAAGCTGCAATCTTATTTTCCGCCAACTGTTGTTGTTGCAATGATCCACTCTTATATTTGTTAACTAGTGATATCCAAATCTTAGATGAAGATTTGACATGCATAAGGGGAATGGCAATGCCCCTTGCTACACTATTAAGAATTAAGAGCTTAGCAACCTTGTCTTTGTAGTTCCACTTTTCATACTCTGATTTTTTGGTCTGAACCCTTGTCGCCGTTGCCGGTGGTGCTGCTGCCGGTATCGCCTTCGGCAATGGTGTCATTACAGTTGCAACTCCTCCCTTTTCTCCTTCCATGACAATCTCCACTCCTTCCTCATCTTCATCCTCGGTGATGGTGGCAGCTGTTCTACCAACTTTAGAGGCGGAGGTGCCAGAAAAACGTGTCTCTCCAAACCCAAGTGGAGGTGGGAATCGAATTTGTCCACACACTATGCCCCATAGATGCTTCTCAAATAGTTCTCCCTCCATCATCATTTCCCAATACAAAAAGTATGATCCATCAAATATAGGCACCCTAGAGGGTGGGCCGATAACCTAAAATTTTGTGGTCTCCATTGACCCACAGAATGAGCAGCCTATGTAAAGCCTCTAAGATAATATTTGCCCCTTCCACTTTCCCACTGAATAAGTGCCGCCCAGTCACACAAATATTCTGACCACCCTCGCCCCTAAGAGGACAAGACTCCCTTGAGTCAAACGCAAAAAAAATCACTGAATTTGCTCCCTTGAGCAGTAAGTTATGGCTGGTCAAAGATGACCTTTATAGTTACAAGCTCTCTTAAAGAGTGGTACCTAAATATCACTAAGTCTTGGTCTGCCTACTCACGACTACCTACTACTAAACCCTAGTCCAATAGAAACACTATATAGTACAAGAAGGTACAATAAGAGATGTACTTATTGTACGGCAATTGTACGACATGGTCTACAAGGTGACACTTGTCAAATCGGGAGCCATGGTTCCTCCTCCCATCTTCTCCGATATCAAATAATGTGGCGCCACGTGGCACCGCGTGACGCTATCTCCAAATGACGCCAAAATCTCACTTCGCGTGGCGGCTACAATGTCGGCAGTCCGATCAAAACATATTTTACACGGTTCACATTTGCGTACATGCATGAATTGCTCCTTTTCGTTAGTCTGCTGTTAATTAGCTATTGCGTTAATGTTTATATATCTTTGAAACCCGTCACGTGTATCGTTTCGATAACGCATTAGTGGTTAAGACGTACGACTATGTAGAGGTTAAGACTCAGGTTCAAAACTTAGGCATCATTTTAGTAAAATATCCTCTTCTTCAAATTCTGCCACTTTCTAAATATGGCGGTAGCCATGGCGTGCCTTTGATCCTCACTCTCTTTCTTTAAAGTAAAACTAAAATAGAGAGGTGAACTATTAATTACCTCTTTTCAACACAATTTGTGTTTATCATTTGCTTTTTCTAAGTAAATCAATGGACAAAATTAATAATATCAAAACCGATATGAAGGGGAGATTTGAGATGAAGGATATGGGGGAGGCAAGATATATTTTGGGAATTCAAGTAGAAAGAGACCGAGAAAGAAAGATAATAAGACTTACTCAAAAAGAAGGAATAGGGAACATGTTGGAAAAGTTCCAGATGGATAAGGCTAATAGTTATACAACTCCAATGGAGTTGAAGAAGAGAAGTGAGGGGATTGTGGAGGAAGGAGTCATAATCATAGAGGAGGAATTAGGTCCTAAAGTACAGAAGTTCATGCAGACTATTCCTTACAGGCAAGTAGTGGTAAGCCTGATCTATTTTATGAATTGTACCCGGTCGGATTTGGCTGTAGCTGTAGGAGTGCTGAGTAGAAGTCTAAATGCTCCCACAAAGAGAGATTGGGAGGCAACTAAGAGACTTTTTAGATATTTGATAGGAACTATGGATCTATGGTTGCATTTGGGTTGAGGGAAGAGTGACATCACTACTTGGAGTGATGCTAGTTATGGTGATGCTCCGATGAGGAGATGTACTTCTAGATTTGTATTGTATGTAGGTGATGGAGCTTGTTGTTGGAGTAGCAAACAGCAAAAGGTTATTGCTCAGTCCACCATGGAGGCTTTGCTCTGCTGTAAAAGACTTTGTATACTTGAAGGGATCCACGGACTTTTCTTCATCCATAACTACTAGATGCTTTAATAAGATTATATCTTCCCTTTTTAGATCATAAACTCTATATCCTTTAACATCCTCATCATATCTCAATAAGTATCACGGTTTTCCTTTAGGACCTAGCTTCCAATTAGACCGATCTGTATCTAGACTGAATACTTGACTGCCGAAAACCTTTAAGTGAGATTTGTGTGGTTTCTGACCAGTCCATCTCTCATAAGGTGTTTGATCTTTTATAGCTGAAGTAAGAACTCTATTTTTGAGGTAATTAGCACAGTTCATTGTTTCGGCCCAAAACCTTTTTCCTATCTTCTTGTCCGACAACATACTTCTAGCACTATCACTTAGTGTCCTATTTAATCTTTTAGCTACCCTATTTTGTTCTGGGTTTCCTGGAACTGTCTTTTGGTGTTGGACTCCATTTTCCCTCAGAAAATCCTCAAACTGGTTAGAAGTATACTCTCCACCATTGTCACTCCATACTCTCTTGATAGGAGTTTCATGGAGTTTTTCGCTCCATGCTTTATATTGTCTAAAACAATCCTGAGCCTCTGACTTGTTTTTCAAAAAATACACTGTAGAATACCGAGACCAATCATCATTGATAGTCATCATTAATCTCTTCCCCCCGGGTGAGGGCACTTTAGCCGGTCCCCAAATATCTGTGTGTACTAAATCTAGATTTTTTTCTCCTTTATAAATGGTTGTTTTGGGAAAGGGTAATCCGTGTGCTTTACCTTGAGCAGATCCACTAGAATCACTTATATTATCACTCTTACTGAATTGAATCCCTTCCACCACTCCCATCTTTTTCATCTCCTTTAACTTATCTAGATTCACATGCCCAAGCCTCTTATGCCACATCATAATATCATGAACACCAGCATAATAAAGTTTATTTGTTTCATTATTTAAAATCAGCCTAAACATCCCTTAGCTACCTTTATCAACAATGAAATAGACCTTTTCCTCAAAACTAGCAATAAAGACTCCTTCCCTAGTGCTAGTAAAAAAACCCTTATCATCTAATACAAATGTAGAGATGAGGTTTTTGTTCAGCTCCGGAATAAACAATACATCGGAGAATGTTACTATAGATGTCTTTCCTTCTACTAACACTTTCAGATCTACCGAACCTACAAGAGTAGTAGTGACTATCCTCCCATCCCCGTACTCTATCTCTACGGTGGGAATCTTTCTTATCTTAGTGAACAGGTGCTTATCTTTACACATGTGTGAAACTCTGAGACCTCCATAAGTCCTCAGAGTGGACAGCTTCCAAGAAGCCTCTAGGATAATCCTGACCCCTTTGTGTTTAAGAAAAAATAACTGCCACCTTGGCAGACAAAAACTCTGACCAACTCCACCCCTATGAAGGCAAGACTCCCCTGAGTCGATAGCAAAAAGAATCTCTGAATTTGCTCCCCTGAGCAGTAAGTTATGGAGGGTCAAAGTTGACCTTTTGTACAGAAGCTCTCTGGGAGAGGGGGTCGTATCTTCTAATTTTTCTAAGTCCTATCTCTCTCACAGACTCTATCTACTGATGTACGGAACCAATCAGAATTGAGTTCCGTACGCAAAAGTACAGCTGCCGGTGTACTTTATGTACGGACATTGTACGACATGGCCAAAATGTCGACACATGTCAAATCCGGATTCGGTGCCATAATCTCCGGAGTTTCCACAATCCAACGGAATTGTGCCACGCGTCATCCGATGTGGCAATGGCCACAAACCGCCGAAATCTTCCTCCGCGATCTCGGCGCTAATCTCGGCCGTCCGATTAAATTCGGCTTTAATCGTAGCCGTAATAAATACATGCGCGGTATTTGTTTCATTTATGAAACAAATGCGCGGTACTGATTTTTGTCCGTACCGTAAGTCGTACTTTATATATTACTGGATCTATGTATCCCGTAATTCATTTCAGTTAAATGATTTATCGCTTGTATACATATGTAAATAATTATCAAACTACATGCTAGTTAACACTACCGCTAGATTAAACGGCTAAGGCTACCAGCTATTTCGTGATTGCCGGCCGGCAGGTACATGGATCAAATCCTGCCGCCAGCACATACCTTTTAATTAAATAAATAAACCCTAGTATAAAATTCCCGTAAACCTCAGGATAGCCAAGGTAGCCATGGCTCTAGCTTCCTCTCCAATTTCTCAGTGACTGCGACAAGTTTGAGAGTTGGAGAGAGAAGTTAGAGATAGACTGCCTCGACTTCTATATTTCTTTTCAGACCTAGGAAATACTAATAAAACCATTAGTTTCTACACTCCCCTTATTTTCTAGTCAATCTTTAATTTCAGACCACACTTCTCCCTGCAAAAAATTAGCTTAGGGGAAGGCACAGATTTGGTCATCATATCTGCTACCATCTCACTATCTGGTCTGTACTCTAAACTGATTATTTTGTTTTCTACTTTCTCTCTAACAAAGCTGAGTCTGATGTCCATGTGTTTGGCTTTAAAATGGTGTTTAGGATTGGCAGAAATAGCGATTGCTGCCTGATTATCACAAAATATTTTCTGCACACCACTCTTAAGGTGACCAAGCTCACCAAGCAAAGACTTGACCCACATCAATTCTTTTACAGCAGAGCAAGAGGCCATATACTCAGCCTCCATGGTGGACTGAGCAATAACCTTTTGCTGTTTGCTACTCCAACAGCAAGCCCCATCACCCACATATAATACATATCCAGAAGTACATCTCCTCATCGGAGCATCACCATAACTAGCATCACTCCAAGTAGTGATGTCAGTATTCTCCCCACCCAAATGCAACCATAGATATCTAGTTCCTACCAAGTATCTAAGGACTCTCTTAGCTGCCTCCCAATCCTTCTTAGTGGGAGCATTTAGACTTCTACTCAGCACTCCTACAGCTGCAGCTAAATCCGGCCGGGTACAATTCATAAAATAGATTAGACTTCCCACTTCTTGCCTGTAAGGAATAGTCTGCATGAACTTCTGTTCATCAGGAGATAATTCCTCGTCTAAGACTATGACTCCTTCTTCCTCACTCCCCTCACTTCCCTTCTTCAATTCCATTGGAGTTGTACAACTATTAGCTTTATCCATTTGAAATTTTTCAAGCATGTTCCCTATTGCTTCCTTTTGAGTCAATCTTATAATTTTTCTTTTTCGGTCTCTCTCTACTTGAATTCCCAAAATATATTTTGCTTCCCCCATATCCTTCATTTCAAATCTCCCCTTAAGATCGGTTTTCAGTTTATTAATTTTTTCCATTGATTTACTTAAAACAAGCAAATCATCAACATAAATTGCAATAGATATAAAACCTTCCTCATCTTCGAAAACATAGATTGAGTGATCTGAGTTGATCCGAATATATCCTAGACCGGTAAGAAACTCATCAAGCTTCTTATTCCACTGTCGGGGCGCCTGTTTCAAACCATAAAGAGATTTAATCAGCCGGCATACCTTACTCTCCTCTCCTTCTTCTACAAACCCTTCGGGTTGTCGCATGAAGATCTCCTCTTCTAATTCTCCATGCAAAAAGGCTGTTTTGATGTCCATCTGGTGCACTTCCATGTCTTCCGCCGCTGCTAAACTGAGAAGTATGCGGACGGAGGGAAATCTGACCACCGGGGCAAAGGTTTCCTCGTAGTCAATTCCTTCCTTTTGTGTAAATCCCTTTGCCACTAATCTGGCCTTGTAGCGCTCGATTGTGTTATCTGGGTTCAGTTTTAGTTTGAAAACCCACTTACAACCGATTGGTTTTCGGTTAGGTGGACAGTCCACCAGCTCCCAAGTATCGGCTGCCATGATTGAAGCCATCTCCTCATTGATGGCTGTCTTCCACCGGTTTCTTTCTGGACAAGTCATCGCCTCTCGATAAGTTTGAGGTTCATCTTGATGAGATAGTTTAGTTACCTTGTTATTAACCTGTTTTTCTTGCAGTCTTTTGCTACTTCTCCTCCCTCCCTCAAAATCAGAGGCCGGAATAGATGGTTCTCGTGGATTCTTTCGAACAAACTCGGCTTCTCCCCTATCCCTTGATTCCGAATCAATTTCCACCACGTCTTCCGCTTCGAGTAGAGTTGTCACTGGAGTTTCCACAGCCGAGTCCTTTTCGGTCTGATTTGTTCCTGCAAGAATGTCATCGTCTCTAAAACCTGGATAGTTAGGAAGCTCAAAGTCATCAGAATTTTCTGACTCAAATCTGATTTTTACTGACTTTGTATATTTGAAGGGATCCACAGACTTTCCTTCATCCATAACTACTAGATGCTTTACTAAGATTATATCTTCTCTTTTTAGATCATAAACTCTATATCCTTTAACATCCTCATCATATCCTAATAAGTATCCTGGTTTTCCTTTAGGATCTAGCTTCCAATTGGACCGATCAGTATCTAGACTGAATACTTGACTGCCGAAAACCTTTAAATGAGATAAATCTGGTTTCCGGCCTGTCCATCTCTCATAAGGTGTTTGATCTTTTATAGCTGAAGTAAGAACTCTATTTTTGAGGTAATTAGCACAGTTCATTGCTTCTGCCCAAAACCTTTTTCCTATCTTCTTATCCGACAACATACTTCTAGCACTATCACTTAGTGTTCTATTTAACCTTTCAGCTACCCCATTCTGTTCCGGATTTTCTAGAACTGTCTTTTGGTGTTGAACCCCATCTTCCCTCAATAAATCCTCAAACTGGTTAGAAGTATACTCTCCACCATTGTCACTCCTTACTCTCTTGATTGGAGTTTCATGGAGTTTTTCGCTCCATGCTTTATATTGTCTAAAACAATCCTCAGCCTCTGACTTGTTTTTCAAAAAATATACTCGGGAATACCGAGACCAATCATCAGTTATAGTCATCATAAATCTCTTCCCCCCCGGTGAGGGCACTCTAGCCGGTCCCCAAATATCTGTGTGTACTAGATCTAGAAGTTTTTCTCCCTTGTAGGTGGCTGTTTTTGGAAAGGGTAATCTGTGTGCTTTACCTTGAGCACACCCACTACAATCACTTATATCATCACTCTCACTGAACTGAATCCCTTTCACCACTCCCATCTTTTTCATCTCTCTTAACTTATCTAGATTCATATGCCCAAGCCTCTTATGCCACATCATAATATCATGAACACCAGCATAATAAAGTTTCTTCGTTTCATTACTTAAGATCAGCCTAAACATCCCATGGCTACCTTTCTCAGCAATGAAATAGACATCCTCCTCAAAACTAGCAGTAAAGACTCCTTCCCTAGTGCTAGTGAAAAAACCCTTATCATCTAATACTGATGTAGAGATAAGGTTTTTGTTCAGCTCCGGAATAAACAATACATCGGAGAATGTTAATATGGATGTCTTTCCTTCTACTAACACTTTCAGATCTACCGATCCTACAAGAGTAGTGGTGACTATCCTCCCATCCCCGTACTCTATCTCTACGGTGGGAATCTTTCTTATCTTAGTGAACAGGTGTCTATCCTTACACATGTGCATTGAGGCACCTGAATCTATAATCCAGCCTGCTTCACCTTTCAATCCACCGTAAGCACATTTCTGCCTTCGTGGAATTTCAACCTCAGTTTTCGCCTCCAACTCCTCATCCAAAAGGAGATCATCGTCCTCGTCCTCGGGTTCCGCCTCAAGTACCTGTGTGACAAGGGCCTTTTTCTTTCCTCTCGGGGTACCACTGGTCTGCCCCTCCTTTAACCGAAGCTCGGTTAGCTTGGTGCACTCTGCCATATAGTGCCCCGGTTTCTTACAAAAATGACATAAACCTTTGGGAGCCCTTGGTTCGAACTCGCCAACCTGTTTTTTCTGCTCCCTACCCCATAGTTTCCGACTGGTTTCCGGGAATCCTTGTTCCTCCAATCGGTCGCTGTTGCCAAGGCTTGGCCACTCTTTCCTCCACTTCGGATCTCAATCATATTCTCTCGAACGAGAATCATCCCTACCACTGAGTTCCATATCCACCTTGAGTCCGGCAAGTCCTGCACACGGTTGACTATGTTCTCGAACTCATCAGGTAACTTCATTAGTAAACAGTTAACTTTTTCTTTTTCACTAAAAACTTTACCCGCACTCTCTAGCTCCATGAAGAGTGTAGCAAGCTCATTGCAAAAATCCAACATATTTCCCCCTTTGTATACATACTCCTTAACTTTCTGATCAGCCAACTGTTGTTGCTGAATCGTACCACTTCGGTACATCTCTATGAGAGCCATCCAACGATCGGATGCCCTCTCTACCTGCAAATGAGGACATGCAAGTCCTTGAGTGAGATGGCGTAGGATGAAGTGCTTTGCCGCCATATTGTTGAAGTCCTAGGTTTCAGTATCATTCTCCTCGTTCCTCGGAATAGGTGACATGAATGCTAAACCAGTTGCTATTGGTGTGGTCGCCTCCTTCTCCTTTCCTTTGTCCACCACCTCTCCTTCCTTTGTTTCCTCCATTGAAGGTGGATCCTCTTTCCTGGTGAATCTGCTTCCTTTAAACCCTGGAGGAATTCCAAGACTTGATGGACGCCCCAATCGTCCACTCACTATCCCCCAAAACCTTTTTTCGCATAGAGCTCCTATCATCATACTTTCCCAGTATATGAAGCCAGTTCCATTAAAGATTGGTACCCTAGAGGGTGGGCCCATAACCTGAAACTCTGAGACCTCCATAAGTCCTCAGAGTGGACAGCTTCCAAGAAGCCTCTAGGATAATCCTGACCCCTTTGTGTTTAAGCAAAAATAACTGCCACCCTGGCAAACAAAAACTCTGACCAACTCCACCCCTGTGAAGGCAAGACTCCCCTGAGTCGATAGCAAAAAGAATCTCTGAATTTGCTCCCCTGAGCAGTAAGTTATGGAGGGTCAAAGTTGACCTTTTGTACAGAAGCTCTCTGGGAGAGGGGGTCCTATCTTCTAATTTTTCTAAGTCCTATCTCTCTCACAGACTCTATCTACTGATGTACGGAACCAATCAGAATTGAGTTCCGTACGCAAAAGTACAGCTGCCGGTGTATTTTATGTACGGACGTTGTACGACATGGCCAAAATGTCGACACATGTCAAATCCGGATTCGGTGCCATAATCTCCGGAGTTTCCACAATCCAACGGAATTGTGCCACGCGTCATCCGATGTGGCGATGGCCACAAACCGCCGAAATCTTCCTCCGCGATCTCGGCGCTAATCTCGGCCGTCCGATTAAATTCGGCTTTAATCGTAGCCGTAATAAATACATGCGCGGTATTTGTTTCATTTATGAAACAAATGCGCGGTACTGATTTTTGTCCGTACCGTAAGTCGTACTTTATATATTACTGGATCTATGTATCCCGTAATTCATTTCAGTTAAATGATTTATCGCTTGTATACATATGTAAATAATTATCAAACTACATGCTAGTTAACACTACCGCTAGATTAAACGGCTAAGGCTACCGGCTATTTCGTGATTGCCGGCCGGCAGGTACATGGATCAAATCCTGCCGCCGGCACATACCTTTTAATTAAATAAATAAACCTTAGTATAAAATTCCCGTAAACCTCAGGATAGCCAAGGTAACCATGGCTCTAGCTTCCTCTCCAATTTCTCAGTGACTGCGACAAGTTTGAGAGTTGGAGAGAGAAGTTAGAGATAGACTGCCTCGACTTCTATATTTCTTTTCAGACCTATAAAATACTAATAAAACCATTAGTTTCTACAATGTGCATGGAGGCACCGTAATCTACAGTCCAGCCTGCTTCCCCTTTCAATCCACTGTAAGCAAATTTCTGCCTTCGTGGAATTTCGACCTCGTTTTTCGCCTCCAACTCCTCATCCAATAGGAGCTCATCGTCCTCGTCCTCGAATTTTGCCTTATGTACCTGAGTCACAAAGGCATTTTTCTTTCCTCTAGGGGTTCCACCGGTCTGCCCCTCCATTAACCGAAGCTCGGTAAGCTTAGTGCACTCTGCGATATAGTTCCCCGGTTTCTTACAAAAATGACATAAACCTTTGGGAGCCCTTTGTCCTAACTCGTCGGTCTGATTTTTTTTTTCTGCTCCCTCCCCCCATAGTTTCCGACCGGTTTCCGGGAATCCTTGTTCCTCCAATCAGTCGCAGCTGCGAAGGCTTGCCCACTCTCTCCTCCCTTTCGGATCTCAATCGTATTCTCCCAAACGAGAATCATCCCTACCACTTAGTTCCATATCCACCTTGAATCCGGCAAGTCCTGCACACGGTTGACTATGTTCTTGAACTCATCGGGAAACTTCATCAGTAAACAATTCACCTTTTCTTTTTCACTACAATCTCTTCCAGCACTCTCTAGCTCCATAAAAAGTGTAGCAAGCTCATTGCAGAAATCCAACATCTTCCCCCTTTGTATACATACTCCTTAACTTTCTGATCAGCCAACTGTTATTGGTGAATCCTACCACTTTGGTACATCTCTATGAGAGCCATCCAAAGATCGAATGCCCTTTCTACTTGCAAATGAGGACATGCATGCCCTTGAGTAAGATGGCAGAGGATGAAGTGTTTGGCGCCATATTGTTGAAGTCCCAGGTATCAGTATCATTCTCCTCGTTCCTCGGAATAGGTGACATGAATGCTGAACCAGTTGTTATTGGTGAGGTCGTCTCCTTCTCCGTTGCTTTGTCCACCACCTCTCCTTCCTTTTTCTCCTCTATTGAAGATGGATTTGTTTTCCTTCTGAATTTGCTTCGTCTAAACCCTAGAGGGACTCCAAGACTTGATAGACGCCCCGCTCGTCCACTCATTATCCCCCAAAACCTTTTCTCGCATAGAGCTCATGTCATCATACTTTCCCAATATATGAAGCCATTTCCATTAAAGATGGGTACCCTAGAGGGTGGGCCCATAACCTGAAACTCTGAGACCTCCATAAGTCCTCAGAGTAGACAGCTTCCACGAAGCCTCTAGGATAACCTTGACCCCTTTGTGTTTCACCAAGAATAACTGCCAATCCCGGCAAACAAAAACTTTGACCACCTTCACCACTGTGAAGGCAAGACTCCCTTGAGTCGATAGCAAAAAGAATCTTTGAATTTGCTCCCCTAAGCAGTAAGTTATGGAGGGTCAAAGTTGAACTTTTGTTCAAAAGCTCTTTGGGAGAGAGGGTCCTATCTACCAATTTTTCTAACTCCTATCTCTCTCACAAACTCTATCTATTGATGTACGGACGAATCATATTACTCTTACGTACACAAAAGTATAGCTGCCGGTGTACTTCTTGTACGAATACTGTACGACATGACCTAAATGTCGACACGTGGTATATCCGGATTCGCTCCTTTAATCCTCGGAGATGTCGCGATCCAATGTCTTTCTGCCACGTGTCATCCGATGTGGTGATGACCACAAACCGCCGAAATCCTCTTCCGCGATCTCGGCATTCATTTCGGTTGTCCGATTAAATGCATATTTAATCGTAGCCGTAATAAATACCTGCGCCGTATTCGTTTCGCTATCGAAAAAAATGCGCGGTACTTGTTCCTTGTACGTACCTTAATCTGTACTTTTATATAACTAGATCTATGTATCCCGTAAGCAGTTGTAGTTAAATGAATTATCCTACGTAATTATATTTAAATAATTATCAAACCCAATACCATGTATCATTAGTCTTAGACTTAACGGTTAAGACTACCGGCTACCGGATATCTGTTATTACGTAGGTACCAAGATCAAATCCTGGTTCTGACACTATCCTTTTAGTAAATAAACTAATCTATTTCCCGTAAATCTCTGGATAGCCTAGGCAGCCATGGCTCTAGCTTCCACTCCAACTTCCCAGTGACTGCAACAAGTGTGGGAGTTGGAGAGAGAAGATGGAGATAGACTGCCTTGGCTTCTTTCTGTATTTTAATTTAGACCTAGAAAATACTTAAAAAGGAACCATCAATTTCTACAGGCAGCCATGGCTATCTAAGTCTTAGTGATTGCATCAAGTGTTTAGACTTAGAGCGGCGACTAGGCGAGTAACTAGAAAATAATTTTCAACATGCTGAGCTGGTCGGATGATGGTGTACTAAAAAGGTCGCACAAGTGATAATGTTGTAGTAACTGCGGAACATTCACCACAAATTGTCCCTTTCACAAAAATCCATATGGATTTCTTATCAAGAGGATCGGAATGCCTTGATGTTGCAAAACGTTGATCCTCGCTCTTTGTGGGCGATGAAAACCATGTCAAACAAGCGAGGCATTGGGAGGAATGCCGAGATTTTTTGTGTGGGGTTCCTCACCATGTCCATTGCGCGAGGTTTTTTATAACTCAAATGCTCTCTTCACTCTTCTAGAAAGATGTAGTGTGTCATGGTTAGCTGGAAGTCATCCATATTCTCCTTCTCATGGAAAGAAGAAAGTACCAATCCGGTTTTCATTCTAGGTTCGGTGAAAGGACGCTACCACGACTTTTTCGTGGCTTGTGTAATTTTTTGTCTATGTCCTTCCTATATCTGGGGAGTTTTCTCGTCCTCAGTGGTGTTTTCCCCCTGATATTTGGTGATTGGAATATACGTTGGAGAAGTTTTTTCAAACGTATCCGACTTCCTCGTCGACCAAAGTTTCGTCAATCTCAAATATTGAAGAGATGTAATCGTCGAAAACCTTTTGCCCCTCTTCAACTTCTCGGATGGCTCCTTGTTCAAGTGGTTACCATTCCACGGATATCTCATCTTGTTTTTCCCCTTCCCTTTGTAGCTCCGTCGTTTGCTCCCTTTTTCTTGCTAACTCTTTCGGTTTGTGACCTCCCGTTGTAAACTCCTCCGGTTTTCCCTTTCTTTTGCCAACGATGATCCCCCTTCCCTTGGTCCCTTATCCTTTCGTATCTCCTCCACCTCTTCTTATCGCCCACGCTTTTCGAGTTGCTCACTTTGTGGAGGGGGAAATCCGCACCTTTATGCCACGTAATCGCGTGGTCGCTTGTTTGGTCCATTGCCGATATCCATGAGGTTGCCTCAAACACATAATGGGAAAGTGAGAATGAGAGAGAGAGAGAGAGCCGTGATCATGTTTTGCACGAAATCGATCGGATTCAGGATCATATCGGATCGGATCGGATTCCAATATTTAGGTGACACAGAATCTCGTCGCCGGCTCATTGATTTTCGCGTTTTTCTTTTTCCAAATGTTGAAATAATAATGCTAAACGTTGAATCATTTCGCGTGTTCCAATATTGAGGCGGCAAAATGAAATTATGTGGGCTCCATGGCCTCCCATTCGCACAGCTACTCCACGCCTAGTGGATATACCCTATAGCCTAATAGATTTCAAACTCGTACTACCACCTTATTTGGTAATAACTTTGACCAACCTCACTTCTGCGAGAACAAGACTCCCCAAAGTCCAATGCAAAAAAAATCACTGGATTTCAAACTCGTACTGCCATCTTTTTAGGCAAATACTTTCAACTACCTCACACGTGTGAGGAGAAGTCTCTCATGGGTCCAATGTAGAAAAAATCAATGAGAAAGCTCAACCGGGTTGTTAGTTATGGTTGTTCAAAGTTAACCTCTTTACACAACTCTTTGTGAGAGAGGGTATCACAAATATTGTTTAAGTCCTAAGAACCTCCTCACATCCCCTATCTACTAAACCTTAGGCCAATCAAATCAATGTAGAGTACAAAACGTATATACAAGCTATAGTCCGCTCGTAAGCCGCCATACTTTCTGTACGGATCTGTACAGCACCACTCTCTACTTGCCACGTGGCACAAACGACGCCTTAGTTATGTCCATTTCTTCTCCGACATTTTGTAGGATGCTGCCATATGTATATCTGTTGTGCGTTGGGCGAAAACCGCAAAAAGGAGGAGTCCGCATAGACGGCGCCAATGTGAGCCGTCCGATTTTATTTTCGATTGAATTCTCGTCCGTTCATTTATGCGGCGCACTAAATGTTATAAGCGCGTATGTATTAGTCTGTTGTATCTTCTTGATGTGGTTTTAGGTCGTTAAATTATTTTCCGTCGTTTGTATACTTTATTACAATATTGCGCGCCAAGTATGTAACAATCTTTTACATCAACTGGATAGGGACGGAGTCTATGGTTAGGGGCGGTGGCTATGGCGGCTAGTAGGCACTCCGTCGGAATAAAAATCAAATCCTGGTCATTCCACCCATATTGGTAATGAGTCATCCTATTTCCTTCTTTTGTCTTACTATGCCATCTTGGCTGCTAAGGCGACTGCCATGGACTCTTCGTATAAGAAGTTTCTACAGCTAGAACATACGAAAGTGAATAGAGATTAGTTTCCTTTTTTCAACACAAAATAATGTTGTTGTACGTTCATGGAATTTGTAGTTTCCATCATTGAGGAGGCAAGATAATCTCGTCATCTACTCAATAACAAGGCCTTCTCATCACTTATTCAACGGCAAGAAGAGAAATACATGTATGCCATCGTGGAGAGAGTGAGGCAAGGCCAACCGAGATACATACTAAAAGAGAGAGGGAGTGGAATTCGCAATCTCAAAGGGGAAAGGCTAGACACCTTATATGAGGGGGGGAATAAGGGGGTGAGAGATGGAACAGAAGGGAGAGAATTTGAAAAGGCAACTTAGGAGGGGGAAAGAATAATGGAGCGAGAGGTAGGTGGAGAGGGGGAGGGAGAGGGAAAGGTAGCTTAAAACGAGGAGGGAACGAGGGAATGAGTGAGTGAGAGCCGAATTGAGAGAGTGTGGAAGAGAGAGAGGGCAAGGTAGATTGGAAAGGAAAGAGATAGGGGGAGAGAGAGAAAAGAGAGGGAAATAGAAAGACATAGAGAGAAAAACGAATTGGAGAAAAGGTGCAAAACAAGAGGCAGAGGTGAAATGATCGACGGGTTTAAGGAAGACCGTAAGGTAATCAAGAGGAAAGGGCGAGGCTAATAGGGGAGGGACATGAGGGATGGTGGTAGTTAAACGAAAGAGAAGAGTCAAAAATAGTAGAAGAGGCGTTGTTGGAGAGTAAGGGAGAGGGAGAGGCAATGGCCGATTGGGAGTGAGAGGCAATTGGGAGTGAGAGGCAAAATGGGAGGGAGAGGGAGATAAGAAGGGTGTGGTAAGTTTAAAGGTAGAGGGAATGAGAGAAGGGAAGTTAAATTGAAAAAAAGGGTGAGAGAGACAGGGACGTGAGATTGAATAGAAGTTAGAGGGAGAGAAAGAGAGAAGAGAATGAGAGAAAGAGGGAGAGGCAAACGAAGAGGGTGAGAGAATCGATCAAGAAGAGTGAGATGAAAAGTAATGGGGGGAGGGAGTTGCAAATTTAAAGGGAGAGGGTAAAGGATAGGGATGTTATGAGGGAGAAGGTGCCGGACAGGTTAACAAAATCGACAAAAACGAGGGGCATATGAGATGTACAGGGAGGGGGAGGTGTTGATCGAGAGAGTGAGAGCAAATGTGAGCTAGAACCCCGACTAAAAGAGAGAGGGTGTGTACTCGGAAAAAATAAGGGAATATATAGGATTGGGGAGAGTGACAAAAGGGGAAATAGTTATAGTAAAAAAAACTTACTTGTAGTGTACAACCCTGAGTAGTGTTCTGAAAATATTTGGATAGTCCTCGAGATGAGATTTTTCTTTGGATTTGCGTTTCCCAATCATCTAGTTGATCAGTCACATGTGAGTAATTGTCGTGGAAACATGTTGAATTTTCCTATTAGGAACAAGTCCTTTCGTATGCACACCAGGTTTTGTGTTCACTTCTACATTCGTCGCTTCTTCAACGGAAGCTTTCCCATTTGGTATCCTGTTTTCCTCATTTGGTAATTCAGTCTCCTGTGAATCGGCCCTCTTGATCTCCTCTTCTAGTCGAGACTGAGTGATTTCGGGCCTATAAATATTTCTCAAAGAATCATTGGCGAACATTACATTAGTTGTCCACATATTATTACATTTAGTTGTCCAATTTTTATGCAACACTTAAAAACAGGAAAGTGGCAACAATTGAGAACGGGTGTAAAAACCAAAGCAAATGAAAAAAGTGACGAGAAGAAAATAAGGGAAATGTTGTTCTAACCTTTTTGTTTCATATTTAAAATTTTGATCATTTATTTTAATTTCGATTTTTAAAAATTTTAAAAACGTCACAATGAAAGCGAGAATCTCTCAAAAATTACTTGGAATTCGGAAAACTTATAAATAGTTATAGAAAGTGGTTCAGATTAATGAATGTACATTAAATTTTAGTTGAGTATAATGTGAGCGTTGATAACATGGCAAGCACTTTGTCTTACATTATTCACGTCATTTTACAACCGTAAAGTTTACGTGGATTATTAATTGGCCACGTGTAATGAAAGATGAGCCAATAATATGACGCATTACGTTCGTACAGTACGTTTATTGTTCATTATTGACCCAATTAGAGTTAAGGGAAAAAAAAATCATCGCGGGTACATTATGAGAAATACGTACCCAAATTAGAGTTGTGAATAAACTAGAGTAAAATGTTTTTTTTCGAAACACCCTTAACTCAAATTAGAGTGACTAACACTAACTGAAGTTTTACCCAAATTATATTTCTTAAACGCTAATAGCGATTCACGGTGTACTACAGTACTGTAGATGGCCGCAAACGGCCACAAATTGACCACTTTTTTATTTCTGCCCAATTTCCAAAAGACGTCACCTGGACTCACCTTTTCTTAGTTAGCAGTTAATGGTTTAGCCGGCCACGACAATAATGTTCCATAATTTCGACGACTCTAATTGGCCCAAACAATTCCCAAGATCGGCTAAGGGTGACGTTCCATCAAGCGAAAAGTGGCATAGTTTACAAAAATCCGCGACTCTCTCTACCAAATCTTACCGCCTATTTTGTTTTTATACGAAAATCAACATTACAGAGAATCTTGTCGATACTCTCCGAAGGTCTTGGAGGTAATACTGGCCGTCGGATGTTCATCTGCGAGGAGTCCGCTTCATTTTTTTCTGTAAGGGTAACATTCCATTAGGCGGTCCTAGTAAATGTACGGACAAGTCTACTGACAGCGTTTACTGGAAGTCCGCTCCATTACGTTGGGCCAATAACAAACCTTCCTCAATTATGATTGGCCCCACATAGGTTGAAGTCCAGATTCTAAAAATCTTAAAAAAATCTACAAACGGAATATCTGTACGAAAAATCTGTACGATCGGAGATAGTTAATGATTTGTACATAAATTTTTCGGCCAGGTTTTGATTTTGAAAATGGAAATCAAAATTTCGAAACGGAATGGCAAAAGGACGAGGCAAACTTTGAAGTTCGTGACAAACTTTGAATGTTGGTGGATGCCAGACGGAGCGTGGGAGGATATTTTCAACCTGACCTGCATTCAGCGTGGCAGGCGGCACATGGCCTGTACGACGTGCACGCATGTGATCGCTTGTTCAAAGTATATATTTTTTTGCTTTTTCACGTGTACCAATGGTAATGAATGGCAATCATCCAGTGGGCCCCAACTCTCACTAGATGATGTGCGCGATTGCTTCGCGGATCTCAAAAAGTGAAACATCCGTCGGTTAAGAATTACGCCTACATCATTGGAGCTTCCTGGCAGCTTTCCAGTAATGATGTTTCGTATGAAAAAAAAAATATGGTATAGTTCTGTACGGCACTATACGAAAACGTACGGCGTCCAGTAACGAACCCCACTTTTCGTCTAATGGAATACCTCGAGGCGGTGGGTTGGCAGATACAGAAAAAAAATATCATGACACGCTGGACGATTAAGCTACGTGTCATGATGGAAAACCAACGAAAAATCTTAAAATTTGCACATGACACTCGCTTTCCAAAATACAACCGAAAATAAAAACAAAATTTCGTAACATTCCTTTGTCACGCTATTTTCAGTAACTTTTGTTCGTCACACTATTTCTCTCAAAGGACTTTCGTTACGTTCGAAAACAGAAACCCTAAAAAATGAATGAACTGGCGTACAGATTGGCGTATGCAAAAAGCATATAAGTTCTGTCGTATGATTACTTTGTACGCAGGTACATGGTACGCAAAAGAAGATTTGAAGTTAAGTTTGTCGGTGCTAAAAATCTGAAAGATATTCATTATCGGATCGTAGCTTGCGTGGCGCCAGTCAATTTAGAACACGTGGTTTACAAACTCCACGTGATGGAACATCGACTCAATCGACCCGGACTGTAGAGAAACGTCTGATGGAACTTCACCCTTAGCGCGATTCGGCCATATGCCCGACAAAATACACTCCCAGTCGTAGGACTTACACGTCATCCTTGCATACCTATATGAGCAGCAAAAGTTCAAGAGCATCTTTTCGAGTCGTGAAAATATCCTTCCAAAAAATTAATCGGACGGTCCGTATTACTTTTAAATAATGCCCGGGAAACATTTTAGCCTATTGTGGTCTTGTTTTCGTACGAACCGTCGGTCCAAACGCGGTCAATATTTTATTGGCGAGACAGCCGTACGATTTCATCGTCACAGAATATCCTACGCAAAATCTGGAATTTCGTGTCCCGTCAAATTTGTCCGTATCCGCACTATTTCCCTTTTTTTGCCCTTAACATTTGCGAAATTATGAGTGCTTGTCGGCATTTGGACTGGGATAAGCACGATCTAGGTCACGCTGTGACATAGGTCACGGTGTGGCATTAAATGATACGTCTGGTTATGTCATCCTGTCGTCAAAAATTCGTACTACCACTTTGTCGTATAGTACTTACTGATGCGGCTTTGCATTTCCACTACGTACGGATGCAGTCAAATCCGGCGATGCTGGGATGGAGTTAAGTAGTTAACGGTCCATCTTTCAAAATCCTACGTGGAGATTTTTCAATAGTTGTACTTTATTCATTAGCATGTGAGCAGACAGCTGTTATGACGTCATCTTTTATGAATCCAAGTTTAGTACAGATGCCAATCTTGTTAACTATTATTGCACGTATGTCAGAGTTCCGGTCAAAACCTGTACACACCATGTGCATGCTAAAACCAATCATTTTTCATTTACTACAATAAGCCAAAAACTCTCAAAGAGCTCACATGCGACCTTCTACCTGTACAGTACAGTACAGTACAGTACTGTAGTATACTTCCAAAAATTATCCCCGAAATTTGCGGAGCCTAATATCCCCTCCGTCTACTCGTCAAGTTGGCATAGGGTCAAGCTGGCAAAGATCGACATTGACATTTTGTCGTTTTGGTGGAGCTCTTTAAGTCTTGGATCGAGTTTAAATTTTCCGGGATTTTAGGCGATTTCTTGATTTTGACGTATTTCCCGCCCTCAAATTCCATTACAGCTGGACATTGATTGGATAGATTTATTTGTACGACCCAATCATATTCAATCTCCTGATGTATTCAGGTGTACGGTTTTTTTGACCCTATAAGCATCAATATCCGGCGACTCAAAGACCGGTCCTTCTGACTGCCAAAATGACATAGTTGCGTCAATTTGTTTACGCAAATAAGGACAAAATTGACAAAATTGCAGTGTGAACAGCTCACGTTTTTGGATTTACTTGTCGTTTTTCTATCAGGTCGTTTGTCTCCTCCAAAGTCGACAATCTGGCCTGACAATTCAGCAAGGTCACTATGATTTTCGTACATCCACGTGGTAATATTATAGGCGGCAGACGTTCGAGCCTGATGGTACGATTTTCAGCTGTTGCTGACCTAAAAACTAGGCCTGTCGAACCGACCAAATCGTCGAGGATAAAGTACAATTTTCTCACACGTGTGCCGAAACCTGACTTTGTCTATAGCTGTACTATACTGTACTGTAGAGTGATTCAAACGTACGAAACTGTACGAATATGCAATTATTCCCAATTGGACAAGTACGCCTTAACTTTACTTTCTTATTCCGTTCATTGGCTACACCTTGAATCGCTATTAGGGTTAATAATCTTTTCGCCACTCAAAGCATCTTCTCTGCGTTACACACTTGTCCGATTTTCAATTCGAGACCGCCAATCGGAAGCTGAGAATCTTACTTTTCAATCGCAACCGTCAGATATACAATCGGACATGTGTGTACGGATAAACAATGTTATAAACGACAAAAAAACATTAACACTAATAGCGATTCACGGTGTACTTGTTAGGAGAATTTGCATCGGAACACAATACAATCTGTTATTTAATAACTGTTAGGGAAAGCGTAACAGAAAACGCGTAACTTCAGCCGTCGCGACGCTTAAAATTTCGGCGGTCCAAATAGCCGTAACACATTGCAATATGCTAAGATCGAAATTTTTCCTTTCTTGTTCATTGTTAGTTGTTCATTGTCATGTCATTATAATTATAATTATTATTACTATCATTATTATCACCATGTCATCTTCATTATTATTGTTGTTTTAGAAATGACTTAACCATTTTACGTCGTGCACATAAGATTGTAAAAATCAATCAAAATAAAAAAAAACAAGTCCATTCCCTAACCATGAACACAACACAAAAGAGTTTCATAGCCATAATATTTTAACTACACCGTGACTGCTCAGTTACCACTTTTCCTATCACAACAACCATGGAATAATAATGACGACCAGCTCATATTAAATCACATTTCCTGACTTATTGCATAATATGTCCATTGGTTTCAGCATGACATTGTGATATAATAAAATAGCATTGTGATATACAAATATAACACTGTATAACATTGTGACATAATAACATAAAATAGTGTCAAAATAACATAACATTGATGTGATAATTTAACATTGCAATGGAAACAAAACACAATGTTGTACACAAACAAAAAACAACAAGGAAGAAAGAGGGAGAAAGAGATCATAATAAAAAAACCAAAGTAAACAAACAAAATCAATCATAAAAAATACAAAATAAATAATCAATTTATTAATAATAGTGATGTTTTTGGAAGCAACTTTGTGACGAAAATAAAGAATATGTTCCTTATGACCTCTATCTAACAATGAAATCAAAGTCAATGTAAATAGTATGTCTACAATTACTCGAGAATAAGACAATAAATAATTGTACCTCACTCCTTTCCCTCTCTCCCTCTCTCCCTTTCTCCCTCTCCCCCTCTCTCCCTCTCTCCCTCTCCCTCCTCTCCCTCTCTCCCTCTCTCCCTCTCTCCCTCTTTCCCTCTCCTCCTATGTTACTTATATAACTTCTAGACTCTCTCTCTTCTGACGCATAAAACCACATAACTATTATGGTACACAAGGTAGGAAAAGGACAAGACAAACAAAATGAAATTAAAAAACAAACAAACCTAAATCGTAAAAACAAAGGAATTAAAAAAGAAAGATTTTGATTTAAAACTAATTATTTTAATTTACGTTAAATGAATAATACCCCAAATGAATGGGTCCAAATTCATCTCTTCCGTCTCCATTTCCCAAGATCCACCCATTTTTTTTTCCTTGTTTTTTATTTTTTGGTAAATCAATTTTGAATTTGTTCCCTATTGTAGAATATCGATAAATATTATTATTAATGTACTCTTTTCAGGGGTTTTTTTTTTTTTTTTTGCTTGCCCAAATTTTTCAAAGTGTACAAGATCTCTTTTAGTTCCCCAAGTGAAAAAACATTGGATAAAAAAATTGAAATAGAAAAATGTCAAACATAATTAATCATTTTTTTTTTTAGATTTTGATGTGTTCCGTTTTCTTCAATTCAATTCAATGAAAAAAAATTAAAAAAAATAACAATATAAATGAAAAACTCCCACATTTTTGCAGATTCTGGTCCAATCGAAATCGTTGAAAAGTCGAAATTATTGTGGATCTCGAAATCGCAGAAACGGATAAATAGACGATATCGTTAAAAAGTTAAACAAAAAAAAGGAAAAAAACCATTGATAACTCCCATCGAACACGTCAAAAAATCCACAAAATGATGATATTGTTAAATTGTCGAAAACATCGACGAAATCAACATCTGTCCTGACTGTTGGACAGCTGGCAAAACAACTGCCACGTCAGCATTTCCTTCTCCTCCCTCCGACCCCAGAAATCCCAATCTCTCTCCTCCTATCGGTTGTTGCAAATGTCCAAAATTTCCAAAATTTCCACCCAAACTTCCGTTCATAGTTCCATTCAAATTTCCGCTCAGATTTCTGTTCAAATTTCGATTCAAATTTCCGCTCAAATTTCTGTTCAAATTTCCACGATTCAAATCCGAAAGTTTTCCTATTCCCAACCCGATTTCGGGCAAATATCCAGAAGAAGGCGAAACTGGTAAAAACGCAGAAGCAGACGAAACCGATGAACCTTCCCACAATCCTACCTCTCCTCCCGTTGATCCTCCTGCTGCCAGCTGTCCCAATCCTATACTGCCACCTGGCAAAATTGCAGTTGCTGACATGGCGGTCGCTGACATCAGCGCATCCGATGGCCACCTCAGCGGTTGACTTTTAGTGGCCGCTTGAAAAGTCGCCGCCAAAGAACTCAAATAGTCGATTCTTTGATCCGGGGTCAAAGCATTTTGACTATTAGTCAAATCAAATCGTTCTCGAATATTCGCCGACATTTGAGACATTTGGGACATTTGTGACATTTGGGACATTTGGTTGAATTGGTTTGGAATTTGATCGGGTTCTAAAAATCCCTTATATGCCATTAAATCCACAGTTTTTTGATTTTGTTGAAGGGAAGTCGGAAATTGGGGTAAAGTCTGGAGAACATCACAAGGAGATGACGACACCACAGCCGGATTCGGACTGTTCAATGAAGACAAAAATTGAGCTTCGTTTTCTAAAGAAAACCCAAATATACTTCCTGCCCCTCCTCCTCCTCCTCCTCCTCCTCCTCCTCCTCCTCCCATTGCAATTTCTTGCCCCATGATCAAATTCTGTCGATTTTGTCGATTCTGCAAATTTTGAAAATTTTGCAGATTTTGGAGATTTTGAAGATTCTGCAGATCCTGAGGATTTGATCCGTTTTCGTGATTCCAACCGAACGAAGAATTGGGAGCTCGCCAGGTGGCATTCGGAGATAGGTTCAACACTAAATTATCCAATCCTCCTTCATTTCCCTCGAGATTCGTCATCGATTCTCTTTTTGCTGACTGTATTCGATTCTGAAGCGCCAAAATTTCTGCAGAAAAAGACGAATTATGATCCTTATCGAGACCTAATGATGATGTGCCACGAGTCACCAAATTTTCGTCTCTTCTGCCTCCGAGGACGCCCTGAGTTCGGAGAAATGTGTCGAGGGCCAAATTCCAATTCTGAGAATTGGTTTCGGAACTCGCCAGCTGTCGAGCTGACAATGCTGACGTGGCGATATTCTCAAAAGAAGACGAATCGAGGAGCTGTCGACGCTTCCAAAGATCCACAGTAGCAGACAAAGACAGAGGATCGGAAAAAGTACCGCTTTCACTGCCCGACGACAGCTGTCCAGATCCAGACAAATTCGCCAAGCTGGCGGCCGAGAGCCAATCGGGATTGTCGAAAAGCTCCGTATTTTTTAAATTTTCGAGTCCCAAATTCGTCTTCTTACCTGTGAGAGAATTCACCATAGCCGCCACATGGCGACCCAAAGTTGTATTAGAGAACCTGGAAGCTTCCGTATCGTTTCCCTCGGACCTTATTATATTATTGTTATTGTTATTTCCGAGACCTAAAGCTCTTTGGAGTTCGCCAGGTGGCACCGATTTAGACCGTCTTCCCATCGCCGCCAATCCTCCCATAAAAGACGAATTAGTACCACTAGCTGTCTGCTGCTCATTGGGTGAAAGTCGAGCCACTTTCACAGGATTCTCTGACAGAAGAGATGAAATATCAACTGTTACACTTCGTTTATACGAATATCCTCGCGGCTTCCAGCTTTGCTCTCCTCCGCCTCCTCCTCCTCCTCCCTCCATCTCTCTCTCCCCTCCTCCAATCATTCCTCTTCCACCACCCCGTATCCCCATCCCCCCAAGTTCCATATCCATCTCCGTTCCCATTCCCGTTTCCATTCCAATTTCCGTTTCGTTTCTGTTCCCATCTTCTCCAAAATGCACTCTCCCTATATCTCTCTCTCCTCGCCAACTGCCATTCCCTCCTCCCCCTCTTCCTCCTTCTCCAAATGTACCGCCACCGTAAATGCCACCTGGCGTACTCCCATTGGCCAATTTCCGGGCGGCTGCCGCCAATTTACTTCTTTTTTTTGGGACATCGAGACTATCGACTTT